>CM052247.1:1427466-1441379 GCA_028455795.1 Lasioglossum marginatum
TAAGTCGCTAAGCCTTCACATAAGGGTGATATGAGGGTAAATACCCTAAACTGTATCATTTTTTTTTCTCGGTTATTAATTAAGATATTCAGATAAAAAAACGAAAATACTCGAACTTACCTCCTTTATGTCATATATTTTTTCACAATTGTGATTAAATTATTAAGGGTAGAAAAAAATCATTTAATTTTTTAGGGGTGGGAATTGCAAGCAACCCTTCGAGTGACCACTTCCAAAAAATTCAAGAACAATGTTCTGTTGCCTATCTAATATATACCAAAGTTTCAAGACGGTGGGGTTGGTGGAACATAGTTAAATATTGAAAAACAAATGATATTACGCCATTATAATGTACGAATCCAATGAATGCACTGTGAATCGAAAGGCACTGTCCAACACCAAAAATGTTCCCAAGGTACTGTTGGGTGGATCTTATAGAGTTTTTTGCGCTGATTCCGAATCTGCCCTCATTTTTTCTCCTATGCGCACAGTTTTTGAGAAACATGACTTTGAAAAAGAAACGTGTTTTTCAACTTTAAACAAATATTGTGATGTTATTATACAAGATATTGAATTGTTCTTTGCAGCAAAAGATTCTGCAGACTTTCCCGAATACAACGATATCCAATACTAATACATTATTATTGTTTAAACATGTTTAAACAATGATTAAACACGGAGAGACACCACGTTTGCACCAATTTTTGATGATATTTTTCAATTTATATAAAAAAATAAGGGTCCAGCGGAAAATCAAACTATACTACGCGATAGAGCAGATTTTTATCTTGAAAAATCACCCGTTCAAGTTGCCAACTTCGACGTTTTTTTCGATCCAGAAAGCAAAATATCTTCGCTCGACATGAGTTGCCGCACGTTGCGCTCATCATAATATCATTTGTTTTTCAATATTTAACTATGTTCCACCAATCCGATCGCCTTGAAACTTTCGTACATATTAGATAGGTGACAGAACATTGTTCTTGAATTTTTTGGAAGTGGTCATTCGAAGGGTTGCTTGCAATTCCCACCCCTAAAAAATTAAATGATTTTTTTCTACCCTTAATAATTTAATCACAATTGTGAAAAAAATATATGACATAAAGGAGGTAAGTTCGAGTATTTTCGTTTTTTTGTTATCTGAATATCTTAATTAATAACCGAGAAAAAAAATGATACATTTTAGGGTATTTACCCTCATATCACTCTTATATGAAGGCTTAGCAACTTAAAATTTTAGGGGGTTATCTTTCAACCTAAAACCATTGTTTCCCACACAATATCAATAAAAATCCAGGGTGGGGCCGATTCACCATGCTTAGCCTGCTAGACCCTTTGTGATTGTGAATTTTTAATAGCTATGGAAATACTTGTAAGATTTAAAACGGAAAGCGTGGGGCGCAAGACTTAGGTAAACTATTGATGCATCAATTATCTATTGCATGCACCCCGCATTTTTCGTTTTAAATCTTACAAGTATTTTCATAGCTATTAAAAATTTACAATCACAAATTTTCGGGACTATCTGTATGGGGCTAGGAGAAATGATTTGATACGTCTTAAAAACGTGGTATATTAGAAATATTTATTGATTTAAATTTTTTTGGTTTATTTCGTACACGTTTTTTCTTCTCTACACTTCCAGCTTCTCGAAAGAGCTTGAAGACTCTCCTGATAGTTTAAACACTAGGGTGTCTCCGATCAGAATATGTTCTTGCATATTGTAATTGAGCTTGCACTGCGTTTTGTCTACGTTTGCAGTAGACGATTACAATATCACATTTTTCACCCATCGAATACGACATTTCGAAACTGATTGTGAGACGGCAGTTTGTACGGCAGTTTGTAAACAAGACATGTCTTTCGAATATATTTCAGTGTTTACATCAACGGAATCCTGCTAGAGTACATACAGTAAGCATGACCATGGTCTTCGTACGTTAAGTTATGCTTTTTCAAGAATAACTCCTCCGAAGGACATTTAAAGGTCAACGTATTATACATGGTTGAATTTGTCTTTTCATTAGTCTCTTCATATAATGTTACACTAATCAAAATACGTCGTTTCATTTAAAAATACGACTATGACTATCGGAAACAACGAAGATATTTTCGGTGTAAGTCTTAGGTACCTCACCCTATATGTTCCAGTTACTTTTACCGCTGAATGCAAGCCACCAGATTCTGCTGGACATGGAGTTAGATAATGTTATACAACTCCACCATATTGTAATTTTAAGTAATAAAAAAAATATGGAAATAAAGTTAAAACGTTGCGTAATCCTCTGAACTTTGAATTATTTTTCAATTTTGTTGCCAACAACTCCCTTCTATTTTAAGTGTTTCATTTGAAATTTACTTCAAAGAACAGTTCCTTGACTGCTACTTATTTTAAACAATTTTGTCTGCTAATTATATAATATCAAATATAGCTCTCAAACTTTGTTGTAATTTATATTTGTGGAACTTATATTTGGTTTGAACTAAAAAATAAGGCTTAAATAAATAAAGCAAGAACCAAATACATATAAAAACACGTTTTATTTACTATTTTCCTTTCTCCGACGTCGAGTCACACTCGACAAAGGAGTGCAAAGGGTTAATGCTCCCTGAAAATATCTTTTTTTTACAGTATCTTTATATGCGTAAGGAAATATTACATTTATTCCATTTTATTAGGCTTACAGGGTTGCATATCCCCGAATTAAGGCAAAATACGCGGACGATAAGCTTTCGCCCAGATTGGCGTGCGACCACTAAATTTTGATTAAGAACGTTGAAATTATGCTTCAACTGCAGCACGCACACTTCTGCACGATGCTGTGAAATAAAGTAAAGGTTCGCTGGCTCGATTACTTAACCATTGTTTGTGCGAGGTCTAATTGCGGACGTCGAACTCACCTGCAACAGAAAAGAAAACAGAATATTCATATTACTGACGTATACAAACGCTATTTTGTTTATATTAATTCTAAAGCTCTTTAAAACAACAATGTATATTATTGCGAAAACTCATATATCATATCACATGAACATCGATAAGCCATATCATCGGGTGATATAGAATAACTCGATAGAAAATACCTGAACTTACAGATTTAGTATGTTGAGCTCGAGCTCTATCTTAGGACGAATTAGATGATTTATACAAAAGCGAAAAGTCTAAGTGAAATTCCAAAACCAGTATCTTTAACATATAATTATTTAATACATAACTATTAACCCTTAGCACTCGAATGGTGACTCAGAGTCACCACTAAAAATTGCTGTACTGTTATTCAAAATATTGTTTACATTATTAAATATGTTGGAATCTAACTAATTATAAAGGTGAATTCTTCTCGATCGAAAATTAAATATATATTAAACTTTGTGATTTCGGCGCAAGGTTCGATCATTTATAGAACAACAGCAAATGTGCAATTAATTAACCATATTTCTCGACGTTTCGATCCTTATGTGGATCATTCTCAAAGAGACATTTTTTGCGTCTGAAAAATAATATATGTATAATAAACTTTGAACAAAAATTGTAACACAGTAACAATAAAAAACACACATACTTGCTGCGACAATAGAAATAACTTTTAAACGGATATTAAATATTTTCAATGTGATACAAACATCAAGAATACAAAAATTTGATAGAGACTGCTCAGTTATGTCGTTCAAAATTGCCGCCCAGTATGATTACGAATCACCCTCGGTCGATATCGACCAATCAATCATTGAATGGGCCGTCCTATAGGACACACTCGCTCTAGCGGTTTTGCTAACACATCGTCAGTTTCATATCTGCCACCACGGAATAAAGTCCGGTATTTGAAAATATTTAATATCCGTTTAAAAGTTATTTCTATTGTCACAGCAAGTATGTGTGTTTCTTATTTCTTTTTTCCATTGGATTGTTGTTACAATTTTTGTTCAAAGTTTATTATACATATATTATTTTTCAGACGCAAAAAATGTCTCTTTGAGAATGATCCACATAAGGATCGAAACGTCGAGAAACATGGTTAATTAATTGCACATTTGCTGTTGTTCTATAAATGATCGAACCTTGCGCCGAAATCACTAACTAATTATATTAAACATTTAAGTATTGTATGAGGTATTATATCAATTTCATATCCATCAAATTAAAGAAATCCTATAGAATAGAATTATTCTAGGTCGGAAGGAATGTTTAATTTTTCAGTTAAAATCCATGGGAATTTTAGGGAACACTTTGCCAAAGGCAAAGGATTAATAATATAACAATTTATGGAATTAGATATGATTTTACTATCTCGCTACTGATCGTCCAGCAAGAGATAGCAGTGATTTCAATAGTGGGTCGCAGAGGGATCTGCGAGACCCCACTCTTAGGCCCTATGTCCACGAAGCGTCGCGTCAGGGACGCGTACGCGACAAAATATCGATTTTTGCACGTTTCAATGCTGCAACCAATGTAAAATAATTAGGTCGTTGGTTGGAAAGAGATGGCATCAATATTCCCATGTCGTCGCGATTACCACATGATGAAGAAGATAACCCATTTCCACATTACAGTAATCGCTCGTTCGTTGTCCAGTTTTTCAGTAACAACGACCCTGCCGGGACGCTATTCTTGATTTATGACTGCGTCTAGAGCATCGCGCCAACCGCGCCGAGACTTCAATAGAGAGCCGAACATAGAGAAGGACAGAATGAAACACGGATCGGGTGGCCGAAGCCTATCAATTGAAATTATATCGTGTTTGGTGTCATTTTAATCAGAAAAATGCCAGAAATACGTTCATGAAGGTCCCATAAAAAAATAATGTAAATTAAGAAGTTTGAACATTCGATTCATTCGAGTCAATGTAGTGGTGCTCACACCGATATACCCAAGCCGACATCAATCGTCGCCGCCCTGCGGAGCGACGCGGCGTTGACAGGCAGTGGAATGGGTAGGCACTGGACAACGATCCTGCCCACCATGCCAGACAACGAACGAGCGATTACTGTACTTCGTTGCCGATAACGCTTTTCCTTTGCAAAAAAATTTAATGAGACCGTATGCCTAGAGAGGCCTCAATAATAAAAAAAGGATCTTTAATTACCGTTTAAGCCGAGGCAGAAAGAATATAGAATGCACATTTGGCATGTTAACGCAAAAATTTCAAGTGTTTTTGACTCCTATTCGATGCCGCAAATCTGAAACTATAGTTTTTATAATAAAATGTGCTTGCGTACTTCATAATTACATACGAAGAAATGATGGACTCCCATACGGAATTAATAGAAATAATAATCCAACAGTTTCTCATAATATATTCATGATATTGTATACAGAATAAGCGTCAAGTAATGCAGAGAAATTTATAACCAAAGACATCGATGATTTAAATTATCTGGAAAACTACTAACTAAGTAACAAATAAACAATTTCAAGACAATCAAATTTAAACAAACAACTAAAAAATGATTATTGTGACTTAATTAATAAAAAAATTAATTCTATATCTTCATTAGATTCTGAGGAAACAGCTTGTAACACTTTATCTGGCACACCCTGTATAGCTCCACCACCATTTTCATTTGACGGCTTGTATGATATTGTCAGGCTTCAAGAACACGAATATGGACGTCACAGATCGTTCACATTTAGGTTGAAATTACCTTTAATTTGACATCTTAGATGGTATATTTAGACCAGAAGCGAGCGTTTAGAAATTTCATTATTGTAAGTTCAACCCAGGGGGTTGACTCCTAGGGAGATGAATTTTGTGAAAAGCTTTCTTATGTATAGTGAGCATCCAGAATTTCAGAGCAACTTCCCTGCAACATTTCACTTTTATAGGTCAAGGAGTTCCGAGACACAGCAGATACCGGAGATACAGCAATCTGTCTGAGACTGAGTATTGTAGGCTATTTCGCATTTCGTATACACTGTGGAGCAGAACTATAGCACCACTACAATTTTCAACAGTTTTGAAGTTCTAAGTAATGATTTCTAAATGTTAATACTATAAGTGTTGTTAAAGTTATCGATCGTAAGATTGTTAAAACAGATAAAGAGAAAATGATTTCGGCGCAACGGTTCGATCAAATAAACACGTGTTACCAAACAAAATATCCATGTTAAAATTTCTATAAAGCAAGTGAGTAACAGCATATAATACTTAATGTTGAATAGATGGTGTAATTTTCCAATATCATAACCGTTTCTCTGTGGTATATTTTCAGACGCAGTTTTTTTTTCCGCTTTCGTGAAAATGATCCAAATTAGGATCGAAACGTAGAAAGTAAAAATTTATTTGTAAAATTGCTTTAATTGTTTATTTGATCGAACCGTTGCGCCGAAATCATTTTCTCTTTATCTTTATACCACGTGAAAGCGGTAAAGGAATAATGACATTTCTTTAACATGAATTATAACAATAAATTAAATATTTCAATGGTGCATAACTAGCATCGATGAATGTGTAATAATAATATTAATCTGACTGAAATGTTAAATTTGTAATTTAGGTCATTAAAATAAGCAGTAGGACCAATAACGAGTAGGACCTTCATTTTTATGTATTAAATGAAAAATACGGTTGTTCATACTGTTAACTCATATTTTCAAAGTTTCTTCAGTAATTTGATTCCGCGCTTCAACAACAGGTGTTTTCAGCTCAGTAATATTTGAAAATTATCGATTATTTTGATAAATATGCCGTAGCATGATATCGCGTAGATAGATTTTCAATTGGATTTTGATCTGACGAACATGCAGGCCATTTCAATACATTGATATCAAATGTTTCAAACCATGCTGTGGCGTGTCGGCTTTTATGAATTGGAAGCATTTCCATTTTTCCTGTTAGGTCCATGAAATGTGATCGTTTGCACGAATAAAAGGCAATAAATGATTTTCAACTTTCTTCGGATAACGCTGTAACGTGCTCTTATCAACGCCATATTCTTTGGCAGCCTTTCTTATGCCTTTCTTCTCCAGCAAATGATTTTTAACGGCACTAAGCACAGCATTAAAATTAATTTCTTTATTTGCGGGAGATTTTCTTGGAGTTGACATGACTACAAATTCAGAAAATAAACCAAAACAAACGTTAAATGACAAATAAACAGGGGAGATTACGATAACCGTGGCCCCTACCTTGAAGGTTAAATTTGTGTTCCTGGGGTCATTTTAAGAAAAAAATGTATATATAACAGGTATCCAATGGGCCTGGTTTAGCCGGTAAAGTAGATTTCTTATTTTTTATAAAACTGCAAATATCTCGGAAACTATGCGAGATATGGCAAAATATCAAGAGACCTTTTCTGTAGAAAATTAAATTTCCAACAATTTATGTCGTATGACATTTTTCTATCAGCTGCGCAGTTTCTGAGTATATTTATATTTCGGTGAAGTTGCAGAACTGCCCGAAATAATGGTCGGGGAAACGTAAAGGCTCCGTTCTGAAAAGACCAAATTCTGGATGACATCTACAATGGGAAGATTATGTGAACAGAGTGAGTTGTGGTTAGGTCGTGGATGGGGGCGGAGAGGGCCGGTCTGACGGCCGGCCCGACCACGCATACGAAAATCCAGGAGTAGTTTCGAATATCTCGAAAACTAAGAGATCCGCTCTTATCTAAAAAGGAAAAAGTTGTTCAAAATGTGTAGTTGCATAATATATTTAAATTTCATTAAAATCGGAGAAGATTTCTAAATAATTACCCTTGTTTTTTGGAAATATCTCGGGAACCGTTCATTTCCTCAAAGCAATTCTTTCAGTTTCATATTATACCCCGTTCCTCTTTTCCCCTACCACCCATCCCATCGGGCGTTGTCATTATACTGAACCGCTGTCAATAAAGTATTTAAAAATAATTGAAAAAGATTTCAAAAAAATTAAAATTCCAGTGAATATTTTTCGTGAAAAATGGAATTTTAACATCATTTTAATGTTTTATTTTTGTAGGAAATTCAATTTCCTACAAAAAAGGTCTCTTGATATTTTGCCATATCTCGCATAGTTTCCGAGATATTTGCAGTTTTATAAAAAACAAGAAATCTACTTTACCGACTAAACCAGGCCCATTGGATACCTGGTATATATACATTTTTTTCTTAAAATGACTCCAGGAACACAAATTTAACCTTCAAAGTTGGGGCCACGGTTATCGTAATCGTGCCAATAAACACTTAATTCTAACACAAACAACGATATTTGACAGTTCTAGTTCGTTTCTAGTAAAAAAAACTAGTGTCTCACAATCCAACCACTATGGTGTCTCATAACCCAACCATGATGCCATTCCGAATGTGACAGAAAAAAACAATGTTTTTCTCGTATATGCGCAAAACTCAATATTGCATCGTAAAATGTAAGGAAAACACTAAATGAAAATGCATCACACTCACCTTTTTCAATTGATTCACTCAACAAAATAATATTTAAAAAAAAATGAGTAAAAGTTTTACACGATGTGTTTACACACGATGTCCGTATCTAATATAAGCAACACGTCTATACGCCTCGGTGCTAGCACAAAAACTAGCAGACGTCAAAACAAAAATTTGAGAGCAGACAGGTTGGAATTATCGCGATTGCGCGATGGATAAAAACGACTGTCTCACAACCCAACCTGTCTCACAACCCAACCTCTTCCCCTACTATTGCCACACTTCTAAAGGATCTTGGTATTAAATTTTTAGTTGGAACAATTAGTTCACTACATGACGTTGTTACGTCCTAAGGTGGACATATCAAAGATTTGATAGTTTAATTGAAGTTTAATTTGAAAGATTAGAATTGAGATACAACGCAGTTTTGAACCTACCTGCATTCACCGGCTTCGGTTCGGGTAATTGAGGATTTCTCAATGCGAAATCAGGGAGTCGCTAGGATAGTTAGTGGGTCTCATAACTAGAATAATTTAATTTATACAATCTAGTAAGTAAGATTGTATTGTGTGGGAACGTTCAATTACTCGATTAGGATTGTGGAACGATAATTGAGAGTTTAATAATTTGTACGAAATTATCAATGAACACAAATATATTGTAATAATAAAGAGTGTGTTACATTTGTATAAATGTCGCGATTAAATAAGACTGAATTTTTGGCGGTTCTTAGATGTGAGAGAGAGAGGAGGAAAAGGAAGGGGAGCGTTTCGTCCTAGATCCGCTAGAGGACTCGTCGGTAAGGCTATCTAGCGGGCCCTGCCTTAGACGCTGAGATGTCGGAAGGCGGTTGAGGACTGTATACAGGGTGATCCACGCAATTGTTTCAAGTCGTAACTTCGTTATTATTGCATTTATGAAAAAATGCCAAAGGAGAAAGATAAATGGTTCGAAGAGCACTACATCTGTAGGCCTTTAAATTTTTTTTAGATGCAGCAGTGCATCAAGAAAATTGTTTCGGTAATATCTCATTAACTATTAGATTTAAGACATATGGAGGTCAATACATTTTTACTCGGAATTCGACAGTGTATCGATTCATGATACAAAACGTTGTTATTTCCGTTTAAAAAAATCAAGGTGACCTTGAAATTTCCTCTATGCCTCCACCCACGCAGAAAATGTTTCTGCCACAACATGTCCCCCTCTGTACCGTGCAAATTTTGTTCATAGCATTTTTTCATATTATTACAAATAACGGCAATATTCAAAGTGGACATAGTTACTGCCCTACCCTGTATACATATTATTTAAATTTCCTTATTTTAGTGTATATTGTGTGTTTATTATTATTATTTAGTATTTACTTAAGTTAATACGAAGATATAGCGAATGCGAACATACAGGATGTGAGAGATGCTGGGATTTTCGCGCGCGCACGATGACCGTTTTTTCGTAAATCAATTACAAAACACGGAATCAGTCATAGTCAGAACCAATTTTTCTTGCATCTTAATCAAAAAAACTTCAAAAAATACAATGGCATAGAAATGAACACCGGGACTCACCCGGAAGTATAACAAATTCATTACCAAAGTCTTAGAATCATAAAAAAGGTGACTGAATCGTTGGTTATCTTTAAATATTAGTAACTACAAAAATGTATACAGGGTGGTCCACGCAATTGTTTCAAGTCGTAATAACTCCAAGTCACCTCCAATAACACCAAGTCGTAATAATTTCAAGTTGTAATAACTCCGTTATTATTGCATTTACGAAAAAATGCCAAAGGAGAAAGATAAATGGTTCGAAGAGCACTACATCTGTAGGCCTTTAAATTTTTTTTAGATGCAGCAGTGCATGTGCAATTAACAATTGCATCATTTCTTTAAATAGAAATGCATATTCTTTTTTACACAGATCGATTCTTCTGTTCATTCTACGTAAAAAATGATTAGGGTACCATTCGCAAAAAATTATTAGATCTCGAGATATTTTCAAAAAATGTCTTTATTGAAGAAGATTCAAATGCTTCTCCATTACATTCTAAACATTTCTTATGGATATTTTTCCTGGTACAGTCTTGCAGCGGCATTCGTATTTTTGTCACACAACACAAAAGTGTCGTACATATCTTGTTTCTCACTGTTAGTAGAATACATTTTCTTGTATTTAGTGAAATTGTACAGTTACACTTATTCAAATTCTTAGTTTTCGTACTCGAGTTACGATACGTGAATTGCTACTGAATGATGAAATGCTTACTCGTACAAATCAGTTTCTGTTATGATAACAATGTCGAAAGGGTGTTTACGTTCACTACGTTGTCGTGAAGCGCTTGAACATCTTCTTCAATAAAGACATTTTTTGAAAATATCTCGAGATCTAATAATTTTTTGCGTATGGTACCCTAATCATTTTTTACGTAGAATGAACAGAAGAATCGATCTGTGTAAAAAAGAATATGCATTTCTATTTAAAGAAATGATGCAATTGTTAATTGCACATGCACTGCTGCATCTAAAAAGAATTTAAAGGCCTACAGATGTAGTGCTCTTCGAACCATTTATCTTTCTCCTTTGGCATTTTTTCATAAATGCAATAATAACGGAGTTATGGCTTGAAACAATTGCGACCACCCTGTATAGTACAATAATGAATTTCTCTTAAAAGTATACTCTACACTTAGCTAAAAAAACTTCTATAAAACAAAAATCTGTAAGTGTATGTAAATAAGGTAAAAATTACTAACAGGTGAATTCGTTGAGAAATGAAAGCGGGTTAACAGAAATTCAAACTTCCGACGAATTTTAGTGCTTAATGGATACACGAATGGGAAAATGAATGATGGGAGATTGTTCCTCAGATATTCAGCTAACTCAAGCCACAAAAATTTTACAATTTACGGCAAATTTTTAAAATTGAATTTTGACCGCTGAAATCGGCAAATACCCCACTGTGCGGTGTTGCGACCAATGCTAATTAGCTGGACAAAACTCATAACATAATTCCGTAAAAAACAGATGCTAATCATACGAAGTAATGTGTCGAGACAGTAAGAATATTCACATTTCTCTGTCGGTAAAACTCCCAAAGTCATTTTCGTCGACAGAACTGTGTAAGTACCATTTATCTTTCTCCTTTGGCATTTTTTCGTAAATGCAATAATAACGGAGTTATGACTTGAAACAATTGCATGGACCACCCTGTATATACGGATCGGTGACGGATCAGGTAATAGCGAGAAAGGCCTTTGACTATCTGTCCATTTAGCCGCTACAGATGTAACGCCAAAAAACGAGAAAAATATAACTTGTCTAGATTGTCTTGGAAGTCTGCGGATTATTGTGACAGCCAGACTTCGTAAAGTTAACTGTACAATAAAAACGAAGCTGATAGAGGCTGTAATTCAGATATGGTTTCGAGAGGAACAAATATTAGAAAAATGCAAAAATCTTATTAATTCTATGCCTAAACGTGTTGAAGATATTATACAAGCCAAGGGGGGCCATATCTTATATTAAAATAATAAAAATATATACCACTGTGTATTTGATTTTGTGTTTAATCACCAATGAATGATAGTTTTCTATATTTCACTTGTGTTTACAATATTTCGCACACTAGTGTACACGAGCATGGTTCAACGAAATTTTCAATATTCGCGCCAGCGGGCAATGCAGTTTTCGTAAAACACGATGTCGTTAGGATTTATTACACCGGTGCGGCGCGGAGTTTCGTAACGCGCCGCTTAATTAGAATTCTCGTTTTTTCCTCGTTGCATCGCGTGCACGCCAATCCAGAGATATCGCAAGAGGCGGAGAATGGGTAAAACGGGAAAGAGTTTTATTGGACGCTAAGGAAGGATAAAAAGTCGTGTCGCATTGACATAATTTTTCCATAATAACGCTGGAGGGGAGGGTAGAAGCGCACCGTTGCTCGCGCGCGATCGATCGATTGTCACCGCAGACATTTTTTTTTTCTAATAATAAACAGACTGGCAGAGGAAGAAGAAAAGAGAAAATAATTCGTTGTTAATTTTCCATGGCGCGGTAAACGCGCGCGAGGCCGTTACGCTCGCAGTTCACGATAAAAATTACCCCTCACGGATCCCTTCTCTTGCTCCCCTTGCTCCCCTCGCTCCCCTCTTCTCGGCGATACATCGCTCGCGCTTCGACGATTTTCTTTCATTTTTATTTTTATTCCCATTTACACCAGAAAGGGAAGAGGAAGTGGCGTGTTTACCGTCCGCGAAGCACCGTCACCGTCAAACGATCGCTCGAGCACGCAAACTCGCGCGATTCTCGATCGATTCGCCGCGCGTGCTTCCATAATAATAAATATAATTCTTACGCTGCAGATTTTTATGCACAATCCGGTTCTCATACGTTACTTGTTTCACACAAATTAGAGGGAAATCTGACCTTATTCCAATTTCTCTAACGAGGGAGGGCTTACCCAACCGTAACACGCCGATTTTAATGAAATTTTGGTATGATATAAAAATGGAAACAATAATCGACACGTATTTTTTATAGCTTCAGATATTTGAATTAAGGGGTGAAAAATCCATTTGATTGAATATCTCCGGAACCATTAGGCCTAGACGAAAATTTCAAAATCCAATTTGTGCGTCTTTGAATAACGAATCTTTCAGTCTAAACTAACTTTTAAAAAATATGTTAAAAATTAACTTTTTTGCGATGTTTTTCTATAAAATATTACAATTTTTTCATGAACATTTGTATAGACATATAATCTGTAATAATTTGTAATAATCGTTTATTTGAAGTTGATTTCATAACGACAACGGAAGTAAAAAAATTTTCTTCTCATATTTCTTATCAAGGTATAATAGACTGTGTATTGTATACAAATTTTCCTGAAAAAATTGTAATGATTTATACAAAAATTTCGCGAAAAGAAGGTTAATCTTTAACATATTTTTGTAAACACATTATTTTTTTAAGAATCTGTTTAGACTAAAGGATCCGTCATTCAAAGACGCACAAATTGGATTTCGAAATTTTCGTCTCGACCTAATAGTTTCGGAGATATTCAATAAAATGTATTTTTCATCCCCTTAACATGAATATCGGCAGCTATAAAAAAAATACGTGTCAAATATTTTTTCGAGTTCTATATCACAGCAAAATTTCATGAAAATCTGCATGTTACGGTTGGGTAACCTCCCTTGTAAGTCTTGTAGAGGGAAACGTGATCTTTAAAGTATTAATCATGTTACAAATGTCGGATGCGTTGTAACGTTTGTCCCCCATTGTATACAAACAAAAATATTGCACGAGTGCTATCATTTTGAATGTTGACACTTTCGATTAGAAAAAACGTTAAAACCAATGAAAGCCATTGTGAGCCAGTGGCGGACCAATGCAAGTGAGGGCCCTAAGCGGTCAAAATTTCGGCCCCCCCACCCCTAACAAAAAGTTTCAAGAAAACTCTCATTAAGTTATAAACAAAAAAGGAAAGTAATCAGAAATTCCATACCATAAGACATTAAATAAATTTATTAAAAAACATACATTTTACACAT
>CM052247.1:1450262-1460273 GCA_028455795.1 Lasioglossum marginatum
TGTAAAGGTCAACCCGACGTAAACAACGCGCAATCTTTGCTGAAACAAAAGTAAGTTTTAAACTTCCACATTTCATCCGCTTCAACATGATTATTCTGGCTCAAGGTCATTTCAAGGTCAAAAAGGTGGTATCCACTAAATTCAGTTTTTTATTGTCTATCATGCTATCGTAAAACAAATATATTATTCCATTTAAAAAAACATCGGTGACCTTGAAATTTGTGACATTAAAAAACATAAAAAAGACATAAAGACAAAAAGACATAAAAAATTTTTTTCTTCATCATTATATTTGCCCCCTGCAATAGTGTCACTTTGTCCTCTGAAGTTTTCTGATAGGACTGTAAATACGAAAGATATTTAGGTGTTCCCATTTATGTGGGACACCCTGTATATGAAAATGAAGAATAGGTATACTCCCTTAACCCTTTACACTCGGAGCTATTTCAAATCGACAATTAAACATTTCTCCCGACCTGGAATAATTCTATTCTACAATATGACTTTATTCATTTTATGGATAAAAAATTGATACAGGTTTTGCACTCCAAATTCACCCCTTTGCCAATCATTTTCACCCTTTTGCAAATCAGTTTCAACCTTTTGCAAATCAAATTCAAAACCTCTTGCAAATAAAGTACTTCGAAGTAAGTTTTTGTAAAAAAATCAAAATTATATTTGTTGCAAATATGTACATCAAATACTTTTTTAAAAACAATTACCAATTTATTGAATTTGTAATGTATGAAAACTGTGTGTAGATACGTACGTATATTCATTGTAGCCATTTCTTGATTGATAAATTTTAGAAGTGAAAGATACATACGGTGACTCGGATTAATATTCGGACGCTCTAAAAAAGACGATGACTCTTTTAATATTGTACTATACGATTTGAACTTTTTTGGGAAGCTAGAGCAATTAATTTACTACAGGATGTGAAAAGAAATTTTTTCAGAAATTGCAATTGATCAGACTTGTAGAAAAAATACTAAAAGTTGCATTTTACAACTTTTTTTAATGTGAAAAATACGTTTTGCACATTTGTGTCAATTATATGCACCGTGTAAGTTTCATCGAAATCGGTTGATGCGGGAAAAAACGACAAGCATTGAAAGATATTAGAATCCTTGGATTTATTGCAGTTACAGACCGAAAATTGTGAAAATCTGCAATTTTTACCATCTTCAAACGTTCGTAGCTCATTGCAACGTTGAATCTTGAACATCGAATGATCTTGACTAAATTTTCAGAATATGTTTAATTGACACAGATCTACAAAACGTATTTTTTAAATTTTCGATATAGGAAACATAAAAAATTTGTAAAATGCAACTTTCAGTATTTTCTCTACAATTCCGATCAATTGCAATTTGTGAAGAAATTTCTTTTCACATACTGGAGTAAACTAATTGCTCTAGCTTCCCAAAAAAATTCAAATCATACAATATTAAAAAAGTTATCGTCTTTTTTAGAGCGTCCGAATATTAATTCGAGTCACAGTGTGTATTTATTGAATTTTATGTTTCACCTCGCAGTAATGTTCACGTTTGTTTAACATCGTACAGAATTTTGCTGTACCCTCCTGTCCATGGTGACTTCCTCTGAACTCAAGGGAGACGCTTTCAATTTTAAATATCCTTAATGAGTGAAATTGATTTGCAAACGGGTGAATTTGGAGTGCAATACCTATATTATGCCTCATATTAAATAGGTTTTTATTAAATCATATTTAAATGTTTAGTAATTGGTTAGATCGCAATATATTTAATAATGTCAACAATATTTTGAATAATGGTGTAGCAATTTTTAATGGCGACTCCGAGTCACCACCCGAGGGCTAAGGGTTAATTTGTTTGCTTCGACTTGAATGAATAGATGATATTTCTACACCCGGAAGTCTCAGTAAGCCTAGTTAACGGAGTTCGATAAGAGGGAAACTGTTTTCTCGTCTGAAAAATTGTGTCTTATAACACATCACTCGAAAAGTCTCCGGTCTAACTAAGAAAAACAAATTTTTTTTAGAAATTCCACTTTATTCATCAACATACTCTCCTTCAAGAGTGATGCATTCATTCCAACGCTCCTCTAACTTTTCGATGCCCTTTATGTAAAACGATTTGTTTTTGCTCTCAAAATAAGCCTCAGTTTCGGCAATCACTTCTTCATTTGAGCCAAATTTCTTTCCCTGGAGCATCTTTTTCATGTCTGCAAAAAGCCGGTAGTCGCTGGGGGCCAAATCTGGAGAGTACGTGGGTGGGGAAGCAATTCAAAGCGTAATTCGTCCAATTTAACCATTGTTTTCATCGACTTGTGACACGGGACATTGTCCTGGTGAAACAGCACTTTTTTCTTTTGCATGTGGGGCCGTTTTTTTTTTATTTCTGCACTCAATCGATTCAATAATGCCATGTAATATTCACTATTGATAGTTTTGCCTTTCTCAAGATAGTCGATGAACAAAATTCCATGCGCGTCCCAAAATACGGATGCCATAATCTTGTCAGCCGACTTTTGAGTTTTTGGTCGCTTTGGACGACTTTCACCGGCTGCTGTCCAACCAGCTGACGATCTTTTTGATTCAGGCGTGTAGTGGTGGATCCATGTTTCATCCATTGTCACATACCGACGCAAGAAATCCTTTTTATTTCGCTTGAACAGCTCCAAACAGCGGTCTGAATCGTCGACGCGTTGTTGTTTCTGGTCCGGTGTGAGCAAACGCGGCACCCACTTCGAAAGCAACTTGCGCATGCCCAAATTTTCATATAAAATTGTAAAGACATTGCCTTCTGATATGTTCAAGGTGTCAGCTATCTCACGCAACTTCATTTTACGGTCTTTAAAAAATTTTTTTTTGGACATTTTTTATGTTTTCCGGAACAACTGCCGATTTTGGGCGACCAGAGCGTTCAGCATCATCGGTGCTTGTACGACCGCGTTTAAATTCAGCATACCAGTCAATAATAGTTGATTTCCCTGGTGCAGAGTCCCCATAATGCTTATCAAGCCACTGTTTGGCTCCAACAGTATTTTTCCCCATCAAAAAACAGTGTTTAATCAACACTGTTAATTAAACACTTAATGTAATTCCTTTCTATCCATTATCTTGAAAATTACAAAACTGGGGTCACTAAAACGACTGTCACCTCTAAACTAACGGTCAGAATGCCATGAAATTTTGACACGTACTGTTTGAAGGCTAGTACTACCCGGAAATCACGTGGGTCTGTCAACAATGTTGCCATATATGTGTCAGACCGGGGACTTATTGAGTGATGTGTTATGTAGTGGGTTAAATCCTATCGTCGTAGATTGGATAGTTGTCCATACGAATCGAAACGAAAGAACGCAGACGGGGTCGTTGAGCATCACGAAATTCTATTGGCTCTTGGCAATCCGCTTTCCACGAGACTCGGCGGGAGCAACGAATTGTCCCGATACCGAAAGCGACTTTGCGCTTTTGTCGTTTCCAGAAGATCGTGCGGTGACTTCGAGAATCGATCGCAGCGGCATGGCATCGTCGCGAGTGCCGGCCAGACCTAGACGGCACGTGGTCCGTGAGAGAGAGAGAGAGAGAGAGAGAGAGAGGGAGAGGATACCTTTGATACAAGCTTCCCGGCAAATCGATTTAACATGGTTCCTTATGCGCTGAAACGTACGAGCGAGCAAATCCAATTATTGGAAAGAAGAGCGGTCAAGAAAAGCGGATTATTCTTTGACGTGCAACGACTTCTCTCCGTAAGCCCGGGGTGCAATTGTGAATCTGGATCGCGCGCCGCCGCGCCGCGCCGCACCGCACAGTGGTCCAAATCGAGAAATTCAGTGACATTTGTGTATAACTTTCGAACCATAAGAGATATTGCCATGAAATTTGGACTTCATAATGTAATAATGTTACTTGACAGATAGGTTAAGAAAAAAGAAAATAACAACAATTATATATTTTAACAAGATAAACAATAACAAAATATAAATTTTATTTAACTGCATATCTTTTAAAGCTATTTAATAATTAATTTTACAGCTTCCGCATCTAATTGTTTACGTTTAAAATAATTCTTACATTTTATTCGTGCAGTGGATATATATGGATCCGATGTTAACAGAAGTTTATAAAATAAATCTTCATTCATAATCGATCTGGAAAATTTTCTTGTATTGTTCAATCTAAATTTTTTAAAATCTTTGTGTCTGCTTTCTAAAGCTTCTTCCGTTAATTGGCCAATCGGAAGTAAGTTTATGATTTCTGCACCATGAATTAATATTTTGTGTACAGATGCTGGCATATAATACCAGCCGTAATTTTTGATAAAATATTTAGCCGTATCTTTCGTATACTTCTTGAATTTTTTAATATTTATTTGCTGCGAAGACGAAATTACCTGTCATATAATATAATTTTTTTAATTAAGGTTGTATCAAAATCTATTCAATACAATACAATACAACGGAATTATATTATTTATAGAATTTTTATGGTAATTGTCGTACACTGGCAAATTTCATTAATTTCGGTCTGTCAATATCTAAATTACCTGTAATATAACGTGAAATTTTTTAATTAATTTAACCTTGAGTCCAAAACTTAAATAACAATAAAACTTGAAATGCACAAAACAAAATAAGAATTTAGTGGTAACTTTCAATATATGCTGACAAAATTTCTCTTGGAATGGTCCACTAATGCAGATCAGACAGTTCTGTTTCAACTGACTGCAGGAAAAAAATCGAAGCCTTAGGCGAAGGCTTATCTGCAGTTTAGAATAAACACTTCAAGTAATCTAAACAAATCTTTCAAACGTCTCAGTTCGTTGCGGAGTTTCGACGCTGGATCCGAACGTATACGCATAAAATGATATACCGCGGATGGATTAAACTATAATAACTTCAACAGGGGGACAGCGGGGGAAATGATTTTTACATGATCTTACAGGGGAAGATCTACTGAAAATATTCTATTTTGTTACAATGTTTGACCTCCTAAGAATAAAAAGATACACCTTGTCAACTGTAAAGTATTTTGAGATTTTTCTTCATTTCATTCAACATTACGTTTGAAAGACATTATACAGGGTGGTCCACGCAATTGTTTCAAGTCATAACTCCGTTATTATTGCATTTACGAAAAAATGCCAAAGGAGAAAGATAAATGGTTCGAAGAGCACTACATCTGTAGGCCTTTAAATTTTTTTCAGATGCAGCAGTGCATGTGCAATTAACAATTGCATCATTTCTTTAAATAGAAATGCATATTCTTTTTTACACAGATCGATTCTTCTGTTCATTCTACGTAAAAAATGATCAGGGTACCATACGCAAAAAATTATTAGATCTCGGGATATTTTCAAAAAATGTCTTTATTGAAGAAGATGCTCAAGCGCTTCACGACAACGTAGTAAACGTAAACACCCTTTCGACATTGTTATCATAACAGAAACTGATTTGTACGAGTAAGCATTTCATCATTCAGTAGCAATTCACGTATCGTAACTCGAGTACGAAAACTAAGAATTTGAATAAGTGTAACTGTACAATTTCACTAAATACAAGAAAATGTATTTTACTAACAAGTTGAGAAACAAGATATGTACGATACTTGTGTATTGTGTGACAAAAATATGAATGCCGCCGCAAGACTGTACCAGGAAAAATATCCATAAGAAATGTTTAGAATGTAATGGAGAAGCGTTTGAGCATCGTCTTCAATAAAGACATTTTTTGAAAATATCTCGAGATCTAATAATTTTTTGCGTATAGTACCCTAATCATTTTTTACGTAGAATGAACAGAAGAATCGATCTGTGTAAAAAAGAATATGCATTTCTATTTAAAGAAATGATGCAATTGTTAATTGCACATGTACTGCTGCATGTAAAAAAAATTTAAAGGCCTACAGATGTAGTGCTCTTCGAACCATTTATCTTTCTCTTTTGGCATTTTTTCGTAAATGCAATAATAACGGAGTTATGACTTGAAACAATTGCGTGGACCACCCTGTATACAATAATTATTAATGGCGTGCACGATTTTTTATCTAAAAAGAATGCTCTTCAAAACAAAAAAAATCGAAACCAAATATCAACTGAGATCCTCAGGACACCACGAAGAAACAGAACAGTTTCTCCGCGTAAAAGATTCCAATTTCAAAATGACCAACTTTAAGTGTTTGTATAATTCAAATCTGAATTATATTTGATTTATTTTCTTCATTTTCGAAATCTATGAACATTTAAGAAGAGATACATGTTGATCAGATATTAATATGAGAACGTTGGTTTTTGGCGAAATGTCACTGAATTTCTCGATTTGGACCACTGTGCGCCGCGCCGCGCCAGCGGGAATTCATGGGATCTCAATGGTGGTGGCCGATTAGTAGACTGCGGATCTTTATGCATTTATAGTAAAATTGAGTAGTTGAAATTGAAAATTGTTAGGGAATTTAAAAAATTCAACATGTCAATATACAGGGTGATTCTCATACGGTCTCAAATATGGTAACTCGTAAGTTATTTGTTGTACAAAAAAAGTGTTTAAAGAAATGTTGCATGGTTCCTAGGGGGGCATACAGTGCTGCAATCTGATTTTTGATACTTCGATTTTTTATCAAGATATGAAGATCACCTTGAGTTTTTCAAATAGAATGCCCAATATTTTTGCTCGCACTCGGATGGAGCAGAAAATTCTGCGTAAAAAGTATTGATCTTCGTATATCATAAATCTAATAGTTAACGATATTATAGATATAATTTCCCATATGTATGATAGCTATTATCTGGAAGCTAATAGATGCTCGAACTGATATATCCCTCAACTTGAATAAGTACATATACTTAACTTCCTCAACTTTATTAATAATTCAAAAACGAAGCCTTAACCAACATTTTGATACAGGCACAAATCCTTCCGATTAACCTCAGCAATTTATTGTATCCTATTGTAGCTTCGTTATTGATATAATAATCTTTTATTTAAATACCTTCTTTTCCTCCTTCAATGACCCAAACCCGAATTTCCGGGTACCCGCCTACAGCTAGTTGCCATACAGCGCCATCAAACATACATCGTCGTCAACTTCGTCAATTTTCGGGAGCGTTATCCTACTGCCCGACTTATCGTTTGCAGTTTTTCGCTCTCGTGCGACAAGTTTCGCAACGCTCGCTCAACTTCGTCGTCGTCCATCGTTGTCTGTCATCGTGATCAGCGCCATGGCGCGGCGGTGATGGGTACTTCCCCATCTCGAACGAGCTCCCATATGTAGAATTTCAGGAGAAAGAGGGAACTAACCTCCTCTAACTAATCTCCATACGTATTTGGTCTGGGGGTTTCGATCCCACATATATTGCAAAGACGCCTTCAGCGATCATCAGCGATACATGTTGATCAGATATTAATATGAGAACGTTGATTTTTGGCGAAATGTCACTGAATTTCTCGATTTGGACCAGTGCGCCGCGCTACTCGGATTCTCTCTTCTAAATAGGACCAGGGTCGATACATAAAACGTGCCACTGAAAATTAAATGGTTTCTTTTTGCCATGGGACATTCACTTCGACCGATTATATTTATTAGAAGACATCGACCGATTATTAGAAGATCTTTGATCCTCTCGCGCTTTTGTGTACTAGCTTTTCTTTCTATTTGAAGTTGTAAGTAGCATTAACATTCATTCTCGGAGCTATTTTAACTCGGAAATTAAACATTTCTTCCGACCTAGAATATTTCCATTCCCAATGATTTTTTTAATTTTGATGGATACGCGAAATTGATGTAACACCTCATACAATACTTAATTGTTTAATAATTGATTAGATACCAACGCATCTAATAATGTAAACAATATTTGAAAAAATAGTACAGCAATTTTTAGTGGTGCTGCTTACCACTCGAGTGCCAAGGGTTAACTTTTACAATTACGTTTGGTAAATATTGACAAAAGGGAACCCAGCTCCGATGACCTTCGTCTTCACATATGTTGTCAAAGTCAACATTCCGAACCAACTTTTTCTTGTACATATACCTGTCGCTTGGTCTTAATTTCGGAGATAATTGTAAAAAACTTTCGTTCAATTTAGATTATAAGTACACTTTATGGGAAAGAAAAAGAAAGGAGACCCTTAGAGAGAGACACGTAGGTTACAAGTATTTAAAGAGGCTATCATATATACGGACGCCATAATATTAGGTTAGTTATTAAGGGGGTAGACTTGTTTCCAAGATTGTTTCCAGGATTTTCCAGCATTTCTCGATAATACATGCGATGGGGTTTTTCAGTTTACGAGGCATCATTTGCATTATTCGCAATGTAAAAATTATTCTGAAAATTTCATCAGAATCAGTTGATGCGGAAAGAAACGACAGGGATTGGAAGATGTAAGAATTAGATTATCTTAGATTGATTACAGTTAGAAACCGAGAATCGTAACTTTAAAAAATTGCGACTAGCAGGGTAGCACATATTAGCAGCTGATTTTTATCAGAATTCCTTCTGTATAGTTTGAACTTAATGCAGTAAAAATTTCAAGATGGGATTCTTTGAGACTTTCTACTTCTGTATTGTTAAAGTCAACTAAAGGGCATAAAAAATTGGTACAGGGTGTTTCAAAATTATATGTCGCGACTACTATAGCGTATTTCTGCACTCGTCGCAACGAGCAAAAGTCTTAAAGGAACTATAGGTCTGAAATCAACCGGTTTTTTAAAAAACGACTTAAAAGATTTGCCGACTATTTTATTCCATATGTCTACAGGGTGTCTTAAAATGGTATAAACGTGGAGGAGATGATTCTACACGGGAAAATAAGTGGAAGATGTAGAATAAAGGGCCTAACCGATTAAGATAGTCAAAACTGCCCTTAGAGCTTTTTCAATGGCTATTGAACCATTCGAAAACTGACCAAGAAAAACCCCTCTGAGTAAAATTTCAGCCCTCTAGCTTGCTCGTGAGGGTAGTTACAGGGTAAAATAGATTTTGCGCTTTCCGGCGTATTTTCCGGTCTCAAACGCGTTCTAAAATTCTGAAAAAAATGTGACACATTTGGTATCCTAAGCCGCATTTTTGAGAATTTTTTCAGATTTTTTTGTTGCAAACTGTGGTCGTAAAAAATCTACGGGAAATGATGCATAGCATGTATTGAAAAAATTTTTTCCACGCTTAGTAACGGAGAAACCACATTTTCTTGAAATTCTACAAGTTTAACGAATTTTATGAAGGTTAAAAAACGTTCGTACCATAATCTCCCTATTTTTCCCATATTCTACAAAGTTTCAGCTTCAATTTAAAAAAAATTTCATCGCTCTATCTTATTTCTATCGAAAGTTCTTTGATTTTGAAACAAATTTCGTCCGAATTGCCCATTGTGCGGCGCGGCGTTGCCTCTCAGTGGAGGGGGTAGGCATTTGACAAATTCTGGGTAGGCGGTCGTTGAGAAATAACGCGACTTAACTGTATTTCCTGTTTCTTTCGTAGGTGGGTAGGTTAAATGATGTTTTTGTGCTGATTTTGTGATGATGTGCATTTTCATGCACATTATACTCCCTCGAATGTGGGCACTGTAAATCAACAATCAATCAATTCTGTATTACTGGTCAAATCGATGCCAGTGGTTCGATCTTCCGTTTCTTACCGATTTCATTGATTAAAAATACCTTGTCTGCGTTAAGCGCGCTCCGCGAATGGAAAAACCACTTGATTAAAGCATCATCGCTGGTTTAACGGATCGCATTAGAGCGGTGCGAATAATCAGCAAGCTCACTGCTTGCCTATCCCAACGCGTAATGAAGCGGTCATCGACTCTGACTAATAAATCAGCGGTTAATGTTGCGACCATTTTCTATGCCAACGAGGTTCACCGGTCGGTTCGCTCCCTGACGAATCCAATATTGTTGATTTACCCTGATAAACCCTAAATTGTAATTCCGAAAGGACTCTCAACCTGATTTCACTGGCCATGAAAAAAATTAATGTACAGTGTTTTATCGATATAAGTCCCCAGCACGGGTCTGCCGAGGGA
>CM052247.1:1471217-1484878 GCA_028455795.1 Lasioglossum marginatum
TTTCCCAAATGATGCAGAAGCTTCCCAAATCATAACACTGAAAATTGAAAAAATGAAAATTTCGGCTTAATCTAGAATCATTCTTTTGTCGCAGATCATGCCAATACGATGAGGATCCGTCTGGACCATCCAAATTAAAATTCTTTTCATCGGAACAAATGACTTTATGCCATTCGTCGGTCCAGTGCGTGTGATTTTTTGCGATTTGTAACCGGGTAGCCTTATGTTGTTTTAACATTGGCTTTCTCATCGGTTTTCTGAAAGCAACATTCGGTGCATTGTGCAAAATTTGTTGCACACGTCTGGACGTTATTGATAATTGTATCTGCGCAACAATTTAAGGTGCAACTAATTTTTTTTGTCACTTATATTATTTTTTTCTCGTTTTGTGATTTTTGTATTTCCTTTCGTAGCACGTTTTTTTGCCGTGATCTTCATTTCAAAGAATTTCGTACTCGGAACGTTTAATTTCTTTGGCAATCTTTCGATTCAATTCCCCCCTTTTTTAAAATAAGATATTATTGCCTTTTCAGCTTCATTTAAATATTTTCCTTTTGCCATTCTGTTCTGTTACATAAAACCAAAAATATGACTTAATCAGGAACACAATACCTTTATGATCACTTTTTAAATCAACCACTTTCCTTTATAATTTCTCTCAATATCTGGAGAAAAAAGCACTGCGTTTGAACGAATTTCACACTTGTAGACGCTGTTGTAATATGTTTCGCTCTGCGACATAGACTGACATTTTCGATGCATAGATGTTGAAAGTAAAAGTTGAGCAAAGTAAATAACCCCATTTTGACATCTGTCCTTTTCTTCCAAACAAGCATGAAAATTTGTCAATTTTGAAGTGCGTTTAAACGAGTTTCGCTCACTGTATCAATTTTATACCCATGAAATTTAAAAAATCATAGAGAATGGAAATATTCTAGGTCGAACAGATGATTGATTTTCGAAGGGGTTAAAGAATACTCATAAAATGGAACACCCAGAAATGTATACAGGGTGTCCGAAAAATGTTGGGAAACCTAGAAAGTAGCAGTTCCTGAGGTGATTCGAAGTAATTTCTTCCTTTGCGAAAATGTTCTCCGTGGCTTTGTTAAGGAGTTATTAACGAAAAATGCGGACCAATCAGAGCGCGGCTATAGCGAACAGATCTCGACTTGACGACATGTCCCACTGAGCGTGGCTTTGCCGTTGGCGTAGCCGGAATCCGTCGGCTGTACCCGCGCTCTAATTGGTCCGTGTTTTTCGTTAATTACTCGAAAACAAAGCCGAGCGGAAATTTTCGCTGTGGAAAAAGTTACTTAAAATGGCCTCGGTAACCACCCCTTTCAAGATTTTCCAACATTTCCCGGACACCCTGTAGAACACGATGAAACTAATTTTTATGAAGTACGGACTTCTGGGCATTTTCTCGTCCTATTTCAATACGTACAATCTCTCTCTCAGATAGAGGTAGATTGAATTAAAATTATCAATTACTCATGAAACGACTATAGTTTTACGGCTATTACCGTTCCGGTTTTAAGGGAACGATTATAAAATGAAGTGCATTCGCTGAAACTTCTGTGCAAAATATCTTTGTGTACATAAGAAATTTTAATTTTCTTGAAACTAGAAAAAAAAACGTCTAACTAACCCATCTGCATAAAAAAGAAGGATGAAAAATAATGCCGTTATCATGAATTCCTTTTATTATAGTTAAATAAATACTACTGGTATTAACAGCAAGTTAATTTTTAGAGAGAAACATTGAACTGCCATTTTCGTTGAACGTAAGCGGGTATTCTTATTCAGAGCCATCAATTTTAGACAATTTTTGAAATAAAAATGGTCAGATTACTATAGGCCAAGTGTTTTAAAATTTTGAATACCAAAATTTTGACACAGTGTTTATGCAATTATTTTCGTTACTATTTAGATTAATTGCATGATTCGTATAGAATATTACTTTTCACGATTACCATGATATCTGAATAATGAATCGACCAATCTTCTTCAAATTTTACATGTACACATATAAAAGAGAGATCCCTTTATCTTGCGAGCTACAATCACTTAGAAGAACAATTTTTTTAGCAAAATGGCAGTCGTATAAAAAGCAGAAACTAATTTCATTAAACCTTCTTCGAGCAATCGAAAAAAATAATTCTAGTTCACCAGCGAAAGGAGTCTCTACTTTATATGTGTGGAAAATTTGAAGAAGATTCATCAATTGAGGTGTCATGGCAACTTTGAAAAACAATATGTTCTGAAAGTCATGGATGGGCAATTTAACACTAGGTTTACGGGACCCGTCAAAATGACGGCTTCTAATATTCTTAATGTGCGATTATTGAGATTGTAAAGATGTTTCCGGGGGGAAATTATTTCCGGAGGAATTATTTACCAAATTTATTTCTTTTGGAATACATTATTGGAGAAATGGCCAAAAATTTGGATAGACACATTCTTGTTATGTTTATACAATAATGTGAAATAGTTATTTCTAGAGCTCCGTAAACCTAGTGTTAAATAATATTAAAGATAATTGCCTGAAAGCTATACTGTATTATCATGAAATATATTGATCGTGAAAAATATATGCATCACAATTTTAAAGAGCTCAACCTATAATAAAATCTAATGTTTCGATCATTTAGGGGAATTTAATTCCGAAAATGAACATTTCTTAAAAATTGCGTGTTTACTCTTACCTTGAAAGAAATACCTCCGTAACCCAGAATCCCTATTATTTTTAACTTTTCATCGCATTCAGATAAGAAAAATAAGCCTCAAGTGAACAATTCTGCCTATACAAATGATGAAACTACATCAATCGTCAGCGACACTTTACCTGAATAAAAGTGTGTGTATTTGAACTTCAATTTTTATAGTATTTATTTCAGTGATTATTCAATCCTTTGTACTGTGTTTTCAGTATTTTCAGTTTTTAAATATTACACATATAATTTATTATGGTTAATAATCATACAGAATCGAAGAACTTTCCAGTATTCACCAATGTTCTACAGAGTAAAACTTTATTATATGGGCGAATATGGACTTCAAACTACACTGAATGTATACATTGAAGTCTTGTCTACTCGGATATGAAAACAATTTTTGCGTTTGTCTGCGTCTATGGGAGTTTTCATTTGTTTTCAACAGCCTTGCGCGGTCACCTTATGCAGTCGTCTAACAGTCTAACACGATTTATCCGAGCAAGAACGTCTGTTATTTATTATTTAAATGTCTGTTATTCATAAACCTGCACTTTGATTGTTACTTGTATTAAATTGTTATTGTTTTTATTCGTTATTGTTTAACTGTTGTTGTGTTTTATTGTTATTACATTTGATAGTTTTTGCCTTTTGTTTGACTACTATTATTTGACGTATTGTTTATTTTGGCGATTATTTCACACCTTGAGGTAAGTTTGCACTATTTTTGGTTTAAAAATCTGGTATATACTTTAGAGGCCCTACATAATTTATGATTAGTAACAAACAGTTACCATATAAAATTGAAGAACACTTTTCATTGTTTAGCGAATATGAATTTCATTCTTCATTGAATATCGAAGTTGTGATTTTATGTAGGCAGAAATGAAAATAAAATTGTACCAATGTATTTGGGATCGTGAGAGTTCTCTTTCGTTTTCAGAATGTGTTTTAGTATTTCTAGAGCTTGTTCAATGCATTTCTCTGCATGTATGTAGTTTATTAAAACTTTGAATATATTTATGTAAGACTGTGTTTGCAACTTCCTTATATCATTTAAATTAAATACAGTTTCAAACAGTAATTTGAAAGAGTGAAAATATGTATTTTCGGCCAATACAATGAAAGTCATGTTAAAGTGATTAGAAATCATCATATTTTGAGTAGTTTTAACAAAATACATGATAAAAAAGAGAAACAATATCATTAAGAATTTAATGTCCCTAAATGATCGAAATGTCACACTGTGCGACGCTGCGCTTGTGCAGGGTGATTCAAAATTATATGTCGCGACAACTATAGCGTGATTCTGCACCTCTAGATAGGTGGAGATTTCTTACAAAAATGGACCGCAAAATTTGCCCTTAGCATTGGATCTCTACGTCAAAATTGTTTTTTATCGCGACGAATAAAAGTCTCAAAGGAACAATAGGTCTGAATTCAAACCTTTCCTTAAAAAAACAGGGTGCACAGTGGGCCCGGAGCCCAATATAAAATTGAAGAACACTTTTCATTGTTTAGCGAATATGAATTTCATTCTTCATTGAATATCGAAGTTATGATTTTATGTAGGCAGAAATGAAAATAAAATTGTACCAATGTATTTGGGATCGTGAGAGTTCTCTTTCGTTTTCAGAATGTGTTTTAGTATTTCTAGAGCTTGTTCTCTGCATGTATGTAGTCTATTAAAACTTTGAATATATTTATGTAAGACTGTGTTTGCAACTTCCTTATATCATTTAAATTAAATACCGTTTCAAACAGTAATTTGCAAGAGTGAAAATACGTATTTTCGGCCAATACAATGAAAGTCATGTTAAAGTGATTAGAAATCATCATATTTTGAGTAGTTTTAACAAAATACATGATAAAAAAGAGAAACAACATCACTAAGAATTTAATGCCGTGGCGTCGTCATCTTTATGTATTTATGGCTTATGAAAATGTTCAAAAAATGCTGGAGTATTAAATTCAACAGAATTTATCAGCACTTTTCTAAAATTTGTCTAGAAAAATTGGAAATTGCATGAACATCCGCAGTCTAGTAATAATTAACAAAATATTCTAATCTTTGATTCGAACAGTTTTACTCGAACCCTCGGCCAGTAAAATGTCCGTGTTAGTATTGTACACAATGGAACACCCTGTATACAAGCAACATCGGTAGGTAGGTAACACGTAAGGTTCAGCCGTGCAGTGCGCCTGCGCTTCTCGTGACGTGAGATATCGCCGAGGTAGAAAGAGACCGAGAACGGAAGAAACGGAAGGGAGAAAGAAACAGAGAAAGGAAAGAGGGAGGAAGAGCGAGAAGAATGAGAACGGTTGCAGAGGGCGCAAGAGAAACGGGCAATGTGGTGAACGCGGGAGTAGGACGGACGGTCGGAGGGTAAACGAGAGGTAAGTTAATGGGAAGGAAGGAAGGAAGGATACCGGATGTGTGTGCTCTCTCCCTCTTTCTCTCCCCCCCCTCCCTTACTCCACTCTCTCTCCCTATTTATTCACCTATCTATCTCTGTCTTTCTTTCTCCCCTTATCCCTGTGTTGGTATACACGAACTCGTTTTGGCGCGCGCGTGTCGTTCCGAAGCGAGAGAAAGGGAAAAGGGTGAAAACGAGGAAGCGATCAACTGAGGGATGGAGGGAGGCACATACAGGGTGTTCGACAAAGAAGACGCTCCACCAGATGATCCAAAATAGGGCGAGACGTCGGAGCTATGAAACTGAATTTTCAATTTCTGCAAGGAAGAGTTCCAAGGAAGAATAGTATTTTATGCGTTTACAATTCAAAGTAAACGAAACAAGAAATATTGAATATACTCCACTAATTAATGAGGACAATTTTTCTATTGCATAGAAATACGTGTACTCATAATGGACTATCCGTCGCATTGCTATAACCAACGTATCATGCGCATCAAGTAGGATGGACAGCTATTATACGACTATCGATGAACATCAGATTCCTTTTCGTTTTAAACTGTTTGTACGTCACCCTTTCCCAAATACCATTGAATCTGGCTTTAAAGTATTAAAAATTCTTTCCGCAAAGAACTGGGTCATACATTAAAGTTTTATTTATTAGGGACAAAATGTGAATATCTTTTATATATCTTTCATCCCCTAAATAATAAAATTGTTTGCAACTTTAAGGATTAGAACACTTATCTTCAAGACTGTAATAATTGCTGTTTATTCAGCTATTATTATTATGAATTGATACTGATTCAATCATTTATACCAATATCTGCGAAAAATGTTTACAACACTATACAATACCCTGACGTTTTTCTAGACAATTATTATGTATATGAAAAATCAACCGAAGTCTTAATCTCCGTCGTCTTGTAATTTTTATAATTTAGGAACCTTGATTCGAGCACTCGTGGTGGTTTTAGTGTTAAAAATGTACTAATAGCGCCGCGAGTTGTCACTGCCTCTGCCCTCGCTCGCGCGGTACATCACTGTCCGCGCTCTTTCTGCTTTGCGCGTGCCACTATTGGCAGATCGGAGGGATTTTTGATCGTGAGTAATTCCAAAACGCAGCACCCACTGTCATGTTTCGTCTCGCAGAATTATCGCTTGAAATCTGACAACTGGGACACGAATTTTCTCAGAATTTAATAAATGCCTTACTATTTCCTAACCTTCTCTTCAAGTGTTCATTAACATGAATGAGAAAATGAGATACTCGGAACATCGCAACTACACGTCGCACAGCGGCATTATTAGAATGTCATAACCAGACTGCGGATCTTTATGCAAAATAAAAAGTATTCGCATCGATTGCAAGGCACAGGAGCCAAATAGAAATTTTATTCTTCTTTTAACCCTTTGCACTCGGAACTATTTTAACTGGAAAATTAAACATTTCTTCTAGAGTATTTCCATTCCCTATGATTTTTGAAATTTTATGCATATGAAATTGGTATAATACCTCATACAATACCTAAATGTCTAGTAATTGATTAGATATCGATATATTTAATAATGTAAACAATATTTTGAATAATGGTACCGCAATTTTTAGTGGTGTCTCAGAGGGGACAACCGAGTGCAAAGGGTTAACTATCCTATGAAGCTGAAAATGGTACATTAACGTCCTTAACACTAGGTTTACGGAGCTCTGGAAATACCTATTTCACATTATTTTATAAACATAACAAGCATGTGTCTATACAAATTTTTGGCCATTTTTCCAATAATATATACCCAAAGAAATAAATTTGCTAAATAATTCCTCAGGGACCCGTCATCTTGACGGGTCCCGTAAACCTAGTGTTAAATATTTTTAACGTGTCCACTGCTTTGAATTGCACGTACCCATTTTTGCCATAAATACATCAAATTCGCAGTCTAGCCGTAACAAATTTCCTTTACAATTTCCTAGCCTTTCCCTGTGCAATATCAAAACGTTATTGACGCGAACAAATAGGTAAAACACTTGTGTTCCGTTTTTTAAAGAAGATATCAGAAATACAGTTTACAGTTGCAACAGCTGTAAGCGTATGTCCAATGTCCACCACCTGCCCCCTCGCATTACTCCAGACTCGCAACATAGGAATCGAGTGATCAAATATTATGACTACGAGACTGTTCAAAGTGTCTTCTTTCGAAGAACAGGTTACAGGTTACAGAATATCACGAGAGCAACACACTGGGTAATATTTTAGCTTCTTAACCCTGACGAATTATTCTGTCGATATGAATTTTCACTTGAGATTTGTGATCAGTGACCCGAAAAACTCGGGGACGATTTCTCGACAAGATAAATCTTTGATATTTGCCTCTTGATCTAGGGATTTGCCGTGCGCGCCAAGCGCTGTGTGTGTGTACTGTGTATGTATATGGGTGCGTAATGCGCGTCGTTAGTCGTTAACGGCACAGGGCACGGGCACGAACACGGACACGAGCACGGGCACGGGGGCAATGTTGCGGTACGTACCTCGTCCTCGCCGGTGGCCACCGTGTTCACGGAGTCCATACTCTGTGAGAGCGGCGCGTCCATGATGCAAGCGAGTTTGCTGGATGGTCCGGGGTTTCCGGGTGCTGCGGTTCGAGCGGGTGGCGGCGATGAGTCCACCGTATCCCGTCTCGGGCGTTTTAAAGCGGGCGGCGTTATGGTTGTACCGGCGAAGACGACAGGCGCCTCCAGGACGTATCACTGGCAATAACTCTTCAACAGATAGAAACCCAGGCGTTTCGCCTACTTCCTCCTTCTCTGCCGCTCGGCTTCTTCTTTTCCTCTTCGCCTCCTTCCTTCCGTTGTCTTTTCCCTATCTCTCCCTCTCTTTCTCTTTGTTTCACTCGCGCGCACACACCGTATCTCGCTCTCTCTCTCTCCTTTCTCTCCCTTTTTCTTCCTTTCTATTCACTTCTTCTTCCGCTTCCTGTTACGTTTCTTCTTCTTCGCCGCCGCCTGCTTCTCAACCTTCACCGCCACCACCTCCTCCAGACCTACAACGGCACGGTGCTACTGGCTGTTCTCGTCGTTCTCGATACACCTGTCACACGCTGTGCAAGGACGTCAGGAAAGACCAATGCAGAGAAAAAGTTAGAGACAGAGGAGGGAAGGGGAGGGGGGTATTAAGGGGGGCACAGCAACGAGAGAAAGCGAGCGAGGGAGAGAGAGAAAGAGAGAGAGAGGGAGAGAGAGAGTGAGTGAGTGAGTGAGTGAGTGTGAGTGAGCGAGTGAGACGGCTGAGCAATACGTAGAATGTGTATGTAGCCTGCAGGTGTTCCCACGCGTCTATTTTAGAGCAATCGATACACCGTGCCCGTGGAGGAGGGCCGAACCCAGAGAACGTGTTCTACAGCGGCAGCTCGTTGACAACACTTGTTTCATCTATCGGCGGACGACTTGTGACGGCGTTAAATAAACTGGACTGGTGGTACGTAGCGTATATTCCTCTTTATCTCGTGTCACGTTTGGCGACGGCGACCGGAGTGTCGAATCGTATCCGGTGATCGATGGCGAGCGGAACAACAACGTCGACGACGGCTGACCGGCGGCGGCGGCGGCGGCGGTGGCGGTGGCGGTGGATCCGGCTACGGCTGTGTCCGCGCGACTTGCGCGTGAACAGGTAACGGCGATTTGCAGGAAACGTTGAGCGCGTATCTTTTTATGAGCGCGCCGCGTGCGATCGTCCCGTAACCTTCTTGTTTAGACGCGAATAGTGTATGTGTATACACATCGATGTAATATAGTGCTTGTATACGTACGCGTGTCCGTAGGCAGACGGATTATCGTGTGTATGTGTGTGTGATTGTGGTTGTGTATATAGTGCGCGAAAACAATTGTATAGAAAATGATCGATTGGTTTTTGTTTTGACAGACCGAGTGAAAGAGACGAGCCGATCGATTTGAACGAAAAAACGTGAACCGTGATTTAAATGAACAACACACCGGCCAGGCAAGTAAGAATAATAATAATATTGTTACGTAAGCACTGCGACACGACTGGTACGCAGGTTGCCGATAGACTGACGGACTGCGAACGAGCGCGACGCTCGAGACGGGTGCGCGCGCGGGGTCGGATCGCCGTCGGCGCAGGGGTGGGGCGCGGTGGGGTGGCCCGCGGGCTACTGGGTCGGGGTAGGTGAGTGGGTGGCTGCTCGGGGGTGGGGATCACATACGAGGAATGGCGAGGGGATCAAGGGGTGAGGCACGCGACTGGAGGGGACGAGCCCTCTCTATTCCACCTATTCCACCTTTTCCTCCGACTTCGACTCCGACTCCGAGTCCGACTCCGAGTCCGACTCCGACTCCGACGACGCTGACGACCAACTCGGCCGAGAAAACTGAGCTCTATCAAACCAACGCATCGTCAAGTTTGTCCGCGGGTGGGGGATGATCAATTAAGGTCCGTTTAGTCTAGCCAGATCTAGTCATAGTTCAGAATTTCGGATGTCCGGCCAGAAATTGAGGCCGGAATTGCCTAAGGAGTTGTGGAGCCCATAAAAACCTTTTTTTTGTGCCACGCACAGCAGGGTTCCGGCAACCGGGATGTCCGGGCCGACACGAAACGAAATTTCGTTGAGATGTCGGGCCGAACTGCCGATGCCGGACTCCCTATCCTTAAGCATTGGTGCACTGGCCGGACCTGGCTAAACTAAACGGACCTTTATACGGCACTCTTGTGCTTCGTTTCATTCCCGCGAACGTCCTAAAAATTTTACAGATAAATAGCATTCTATCAGGGGTGTGCGAGAACCCGAAATATCGGATCGGACGAGCACCCGAAAATTTCGAGATTCTCGAATTTATGGGGATTATCGAGAAAGTAGGGATTCTCGAATTTATCGGTATTTTCGGAAGAGTCGGGATTCTCGGCATATAATAATATATATAATATTATATAATATATAATATAGGCAGAAGTTCAGTATAGTGAAAATGCCCGGGATGGCGGGTGGTAGGGGCGTATGGTGAGAGGGGAGGGGGTAATACGATACCGAAAGTATTGTTTTGAGGAAATGGACGGTTACCGAGATATTCGCAAAAAACTGCTACTGCTACTGCATCGGGATCTAACGTATGCTGGACGTCCCTGGCAGCGCATGGGTCGGAAAATAAAAATAGGTCTAAACAATCTGCAAATTCTGGATGACATCTACAATGGAAAGATTATCCGAATAGAGTGTGTTGTGGTTAGGGCGTGGAAGAAGGCGGTGAGTGACGGCCGTTAGGCCGACCCGACCACGCATACGAAAATCCAGGAGTAGTCTCTCAAAAAAATATATGTATGACCAGAGTAAGACCCTGTTTTGTTTCTGATCTCCACAACGTATTTACAAAAGCAGTAGACAGACGCCGCGCCCGAGCAGGCTTACGTTGCCACGGATCGTGCACGAATACGGAAAATTCGAATGACGAATACGTCATTTAATAACAAAAAATTGTCTGCACCCAAATTGGAATAAGTGTCCGGTGACTTATGGACGGGAGTGTATGTTTTACTGCAGTATTTTTTCCCAATGAGATTAAAATACGTAAAATAAATACTTTGCCCTGAATCAATTTGGCGAGGCAAACAAAATTGTCAATCATTCTCATATTGTTATACTCTGAGGATTTGAAAAAACATTCTTCATAAAAGGTAAGAATAAGACCATTTCTCTTCTGTCTCTATTAGTACAGTCATTTGGTTCGAAAAAAAGAGGTTACCTGGAAAGTTTTCCGGGAGTTTTAAAAATGTGTAATTTTATAGATTTCGATGTACTCTTTCCGAATTTCAATTTTGCCATCTCGTATTTTTGCTGCTGCCATATTGGAAAAATGGCGCCTAATAGCAGTTTTTTGACAATATCTCCTTCCCGACTCATTTTACGATAAAAACATTTATCACAAAATTAAACTAGAGAAAATTTCCTACAATTTATGTAATAACAACTTTTTTTGTAAAATCAATAGTTTTAGCGTACGAGCGCCGCAAAGTGTACTTCAACGCGGCGCGTTTTTTTATCGTGGTGTCCCCAGTAGGCCTAATCTACATGCAATGCACAATTCCGAAATTTAGCGCAATCTTCTTCGCTTTGCTGTTCTTGATGGACCAGGTGTTGCGAGTTCATCGTCTTCAGTATCGATCGAGACGTCACAGACCGAAATTTCTTCCGCATCATCCGCAATGGGATTATCAGATTCAGCGCGATCCTCTTCGTTTTCGATTCCATCATACGTTTGCTCGAAAACAGTCTCCGTTTCTGCCTCTTCATCGCTATTATGTGATGGAACTTGCGAATTATCACAGGTACCACTACAATTCGTGCATATCACGGAGGATTTTAACCCAGCTTTTCTGACATCCCTTTTTGCATTTGCAAGAAATAAGTTTTAATAAGATTTCTGGAACTGGGGGCTCGAGTGCCGTAACAGGAATTAGCCCATTCTTGTTTCTGCTTCATCCCCATTGCTCTGCATTTTGTTCATTCCCATACCACTGCTGCACCTGGTGATAGGTTCGGAACGAATGTTGTCGTGCTGCTGCTTCTGTTGGTGGTAGCGACGCAATATTAAATTTACTTTTATATGCTGATTTTGTGAAGCATGCATATCTATAGTCGTTTAAAGACATGCTTTTCTTACTTTTCACATCACTGTAACCGTATAATTCAAGAAGGAAGCGACAGCTCTATCTACGCGATCAAACATATATATTCTCAAACCAGGAAAAGGAAAAATTTCGCAACAAATATATTAAACTAAAAGTATCATAGATAAAACAGCCGCAGATCATATTTTATTCTTGCATGCCTTTAGTAGCTGTGATACAACATGTGCACTCTTTAATCAAGGAAAAATGAAATTTATTAATGTACTCCGAAAAAATCCAAATTTAAACGAGGTTAACCAAGTATTTAAAAATCCAAACGCTGATCCAGAGATCATTGCTAAAGCTGGAGAACGCTTCCTTCTTGGGGACACCACGATAAAAAAAACGCGCCGCTTACTCTACCTCAAGGTGGTGTGGAAATGAGTTTTTTAGCCAAAACGCATGTTGAAGTACACTTTGCGGCGCTCGTACGCTAAAACTATTGATTTTACAAAAAAATTGTTATTACATAAATTGTAGGAGATTTTCTCTAGTTTAATTTTGTGATAAATGTTTTTATCGTAAAATGAGTCGGGAAGGAGATATTGTCAAAAAACTGCTATTAGGCGCCATTTTTCCAATATGGCGGCACGAGCGGCAAAGATACGAGGTGGTAAAGTTGAAATTCGGAAAGAGCACATCGAAATCTATAAAATTACACATTTTTAAAACTCCCGGAAAACTTTCCAGGTAAAACTACCAAATGACTGTACTATATCACCAAAGGATTGTTGTTCACACGATTGTACATTCTTTATTGTACTGCTTTAAATTGCATAGGAGAAAATTCTATTATTATTTAACCCTCATCCGTTCCTCGTATCAATTTCACACAGCTTTCCCGAAATAAGTTATGCTGTTCTGTTATTTGTAGGTAAAGCCCATTGTGGCTTTTATTTTTTTAATGCGAAACACATAATCGAAGAACCTAAGATGTAAATGTCAACTCATCATTTTGAATAAAAAAACATCGAAAAATAACTGTTTACTTTGTTAATACATCGATCTTTTACCACTATGTCAATTTGACACCGAGGACCAGTTCAGTTCGTGAAATAAGGGACGGAGCAAGATTAAAATACAAAAAGAAACTTCTGTTGCCTTCGCAATAAAAAATTTAAGCCCTCGGCATTACGTACATTAACTTTTAATTACTCGCATACAGTACTGACAGTGTCAGAACTTTAAATCTAGTGTTTCAAGCATAAACAAAGATATCGACTACACAAGCAAATATCTGTTTCGCATTGAAGTAGTTATTTTATTCAATAAAAATGTATTTATGTTGGAGTCATCTAAAGTTCCATGTGAGCAGTTCTATAGAAAGTGGAGTGCGAGTAACTGAAAGTTAAAGTGAAGGAGGAGTTCATTACTGCGGCACGAAAATCATTAGGAACGTCCCTAATACTGCGGTGCATACGTTGAGAAACGAGCTTCCCTTCAGCCTAACATTTTAGGTTAGACACCTATTCGATACACGTAAGTAGGTAGGATACGATCCTAGATAAAGAGTATTATAGATAAAATAAGAAGATATGGCAAGCATTATGTCGAAAAGTAATGAAAAGCAGTAACAAAAATAAACAAAGTATAGTGAAGTGCACGAAAAGATACGTTTATGGAACTGAAAACTTAAGAAACAAAAAAAGAATTGAGAAAGACAAAGAAATCTACATAGAAACTGCAATTGTGAAATATTATTAAACTTCACGATGTTCTTAATTTAAAACAGCTTCAAACTAAAGATAATAAATATTACTTAAATATTTGTTAAAAGAATGTACAGTGTTTTATCGATATAAGTCCCCAGCACGGGTCTGCCGAGGGACATTTATGCGCCAGGGATAGTATTCTTTGACTTT
>CM052247.1:1523248-1553782 GCA_028455795.1 Lasioglossum marginatum
GGGGGCTGGCAGTCTTTAACAGTATCTCGTCGGTGCTGACAGTCTTTAACAGTATCTCGTCGGGGTCCGGACTGAGAGTCGATGTAGGTTCTTGTCCGGACTGAGAGTCGATGCGCAGCTAAAAGTGGTACGGCCAAAACCCGGGCGTGAGCACTCTCATTTTAAGGTGCATTTATACTCGGAGCATGGCTCGGCAAGCCTGAGCCAAAACCCTCGGTAGACCTTTACCCTTGCGCGCTGACTTACTCCCACGCGCCTCGTCATCCGACAAATCAATGTTCAGCTGCAACATCCTAATTTTCTTATTGGCCAAGAAAAGGAAGACGGAAATGGAAAAACTGAAAGAAGATTCAAACTCTACGACGAGTTTGATTTTATTTTGAAATCACAGAGTACACGTCTTAGTTGAAAGCAGAGAGTCTGAAACTTTCAAATTGGAAGTTCATTTTCACACGTCTTCCACGAGCAGAGCCGAGAGCCACAGCTTACTTTATGTCTGATCGTATATATAGTCTGATATGGTCTAATTGTAAGACTGGGACAGAGAGTAAATACTGGGACAGAGAGTAAATACTGGGACAGAGAGTAAATACTGGGACTATATTGGACTATATTCAGTTTGTGGTTTGAAGATATTTGCGGGCGCACGGCGCATGTGTAATCGAAATAGGTTTTTAAAAAAGACCGGAGTTTCTCCTCTGTAGTGATACAATCAGATACAATCTTGTGTAGTGATACAAATAAAAAGTCATATTTTGGTAATGTACCACGTTAGACAGACAGAACTGTCTGTCAAAAATGATTAGAAAGTAATAAAGTAGTTATTGAAGTATATTATTAGAAATATTGTTCACACATATGACAATTATATTTATCATTTGATAAACTTATATTTATAATATCTCCGAGAAAACGGTTGTATAATTGCATTTTGCTTTAATGACAAAGTGAAATCGTTTTTCGATATTTACGATGAGGTTACAAACTTATAAAAAATATGTTTACTACCTGAAATCGACTGGAATTTGTATCGTTGTGATGGGGTTAGTTTTTGCACACACACGTATACCTTCTGTTAAAGTGTTCGATTCGTTTGTTAACAATTGTAATTCATTTTTTATAGAAGCTGTTGGCTTATGTACCAATTACGACATGTGTCGCAAATTTTACGGTCTACTGTACCTGTTAATGTCTTAAATTTGGAGCAAACGCACGCACAATACATTTACATTGACGATCCCCGGTATAAAGGTATGTATTTAACGTTTTTGGTGTTTTATCAATTTATTTAGTTTTCAACAGTGTTGTAACGCAACCATATATAAAAATCTATTGATCTTATAATTTTAGATGTGTTTATGTTTCGAAAAACTGAAAATTTACAGTCATCTATACCAGTACAGTCGCCTTCTTTTAGCCATATAGTAATGAAATGGTGGAAATCATTAACTCGTAGCGTAGCATATAAATTATTACACATGGCTCAACACGGAGACCAAATAGAACGATTGAAAGCCATATATATGTTAAATTCATTACAATATTTAAAAGGTATTTGTCTATTTATCAAATAATAACATAATTGTATAGAATAGTGATGAGCAACCCGTGGACTGCAGTATGCCAAAAGTTGAAACCTAATATTACGCACTGGCTGCAAGGAACACAATACTTTATCGTGTTGCCAGCTCTAATTCCAGTCTGTGTTTACGCTACGGTCTCCTGTGCCTCTGTTTCGAGTCCTGTACAAGATCGCCGTTGGTTCAGGGGCAATTAACGCTCTAGTTCAGAAACAGTTCATGTAATTTACATTCGTAAAACACATATATTGTTCTTAATGGTATAACGTTCAGTACATGTTCAAAGTTCAAGTTAACAATTCAAGTTCAAATCCAAATTTAGCACTGTTCTAAAACGAAGGTTCGTAGTGTTCTATGGTCCAGAATGCTCTTGTAGAAGGTCCGTACTATTCTCATCGAAGGATTTTAGCTCGGCAGATCTAAGATAGGATCTTACCTACCAAAGCTCGGGAGGAGATAATTTCTTTGGTAGGAGTAAACAGGGAACGAATCACCAGTTCAGAGCATAATCCAAAATTTGTGGAATGCCTACTGAATCCATGATTTCATTTTCTCACGAAAGCCTCGTAAGACGCTGCACAAAGATCCCTTGTTAAAGGATCTTTTCCCGTAACTGGTGTCGCCTTTCAGTGGATTGGTCTGCTCTTCTGATACGAAACAAGACACTTAACTTTCAACCATATCTAAGTCCGTAACGAATTCTCGGGGCCAAGCATGCCAATAAATAACTTGAAAATGACAGTGTGCCACTCGATCATAGCACAGGCCCAGACATGACGTCTAGACAATTCTAGATAGCCTTCTTAACGAATTTATTGCTTAAAAACCACGGTACAGCTGGAAAGTGTCAGCGGATTTTTGGTTTGGTGGCTTTTGCGTAACTGTCCTTGCAAATTATTCGATTTTAAAGAATGTTTACTTTCATAAAATCCCTTAATATTATACAGGGTGAGGCACCTAAGACTTACACCGAAAATATTTCTGTTGTTTTTAGTAATACAAGAAAATGTTTCAGGCAGAAAATGTTTGGTTCAGTGGGGCAATTACCGTGACAGAGAAGTTTTTTTCTATAGGTCATATTTTCCGATATTTCATGGTCATCGTCGTTTTCTTAAATGGAACGACGTATTTTGATTAGTGTAATATTATAGCTTATGAAAAGACAAATTCAACCATGCATAATATGTTGACCTTCGAATGACCTTCGAAGGAGTTATTCTTGAAACAGCATAACTTAATGTACAAAGACCATGTTTGTGCTACCGTATTCTAGCAGCAGGGTTCCGTTGATATAAACACTCTATATCATTATTTACATTTGTTTTTGGTTTATTTCGTACACATTTTTTCTTCTCTACACTTTCAGTTTCTCGAAAGAGCTTGCAGATGCTCCTGATAGTTTGAACACTAGGATGTCTCCGATCAGAACATGTTCCTGCATATTGTAATTGAGCTTGCTCTGCGTTTTGTCTACATTCGCGGTAGACGATTACAATATCACATTTTTCACCGATCGATACGACATTTCGAAACTGAGACTGAAATCATATTGATGATATAATGTGACACAAAGTGGCAATTTATAAACAAGAGATGTCTCAAGAATAACTCCTTCGAAGGTCATTTGTAGGTCAACACATTGTAAATGGTTGAATTTGTCTTTTCATTAGCTATAATGTTACACTAATCAAAACACGTCGTTCCATTTAAGAAAACGACGATGACCATGAAATACTGGAAAATATGACCTAGAGAAAAAAACTTCTCCGTCACAATTAATTGCCCCACTGAACCAAACATTTTCTTGTATTACTAAAACCAACAGAGATATTTTCGGTGTAAGTCTTAGGTGCCTCACATAGTATTTCTTTAACACGGCATTTTCATTCATACAAGTAAAAAAATCATCGTATGCTCAACTATCGATAAACTGCCGATGTTCATTTTCAATTTTGCGTTTTCGAAAATCCAAGCTCGTGGTTATACGAAGATAGAGTTTTCTGATATAGTTCAGTAAAGATTGTCGAACACTAGAAAAAATAGCTGGGAATATATCGAATCGCCGGTTGCTCATTACTGGTATAGAATATGGTTTGAAATAAAAAATAAAAATTACAGATTGGCATTATCGTCATATCGCACAAATGTTGGATGCCAGAACAGCGGTATGTTTGGCAAGAATGCGAAACGTTGACTCTAGGTTCTTTTTAAAGCCGCCATACTATTATATAGAACATAAATTATATGTACGTACAATTTTCATTATACAGTGGTGAAATTTTATCTATAAAGAAATATTTAACAAACAGATAATTTTTTTTAGGATGCAATAGAAAAAGTACATTATTTGCTTCTTCATTTGAATACGCTATCAAAAAATACTCATCCATGCCTTATTTACTTCTTAAATAAAAAGTTCAGAGACTCGCAACGTGTAAGTATCCGTTATACAAAGGTTCGACGTTGTAATGTAATTTATTTTCTGTACACTTTAATTATCTGCAAAGTATGAAACGAACAGGATGGTTTGATATTCGAACACGATTTAACAAGCTTAGGATTAGCCACTTCTCCGGCTGTAATATGGGATCAGGATCTATTACAGAACTGTGTTCAAGCTTTGTGCCACCACTCGTGTCTCGAACAATATAGTAAAGGTACAATGATCTAAAACAAACTCTAAAAGATCTAAAAGATACTTTCTATCTATACGTAAATTGCTTTTATTTTTAGATATTGTGGAAGCGGGAGGACTTCCGGTATTGATGATGTTGAAAAAAATTTTTCACAACAACGTTAGCATGTGTATATTGCTCGCAAAGATTATTTCTAACATTTCTCTTCATTCGGAATATATAGAACAGGTTTTCCAAGCCGGTAAATTAATTCTAATTGCCTCAGTTTGAAAATATTGGTCATTATTCTAATATATTTCTGTGTTTAGGGTGGATTAGTACGTTAGTAGAATGGTCACGTAATCCTGACATACGATTGTCCGCATCTGCAAGTCGTGCATTGGCAAATCTAGATGTATATCAAACAGAACATATTAAATATCCAAGACGTATTTATCTCCTCCATCCTTTACATAAAACAAAAACAAATGCAAAATTAGATGTTGTTTTTCTCCATGGACTTCTCGGTGGTGTATTTATAACGTGGAGACAAAGAGATGAAGATATACCTCCTCATGGGGTTATAGGTTTGTTAGTATTACCATGAATAATACAAATTTCTTCTTCGTATATTAATATTCCATTGCTACTTGCGGTAACGCTTACTAACATTGTAATTAGGATAAATAACTTATATACCTATTATAGATCCTTATGTGGCGGATAAAGCAGCCGATAACTTATCAATCATGATAGGCGAACAATCGCAAGAATTTTTAAGGGACTTAGCATACGATTTAAGAAGGCACGAATGGGAAAAATTAGGACAAGATTTTGAAATAATCCTAGATGATTTTCCTGAAAATGCTACTCAGGATGCGTGTGGACCGTACTCCTGTAGCTGGTAAAGATTTCCCAATAATAAAATAATTTATTGTAAGGAAATAATATATATTTAAAGATTTTATATTTTAGGGATAATGCGTGTATGCAAAAATGTGAACACGACAGGAGGCATAGAACGCAATGTTGGCCTAAAGACTGGCTACCCGAAGATGTCCCATACATCAGAGTCATTGGAGTGAATTATGATTCAAATTTGTCGATGTGGACCCCTCTGTGCCCAATAGAAGGAATGAAGTAAGTTTGAATAGTAGTGATACTATATTTACGATGTAATACTACACATAGATACCTGCATATAGATATAGGGTGTGGCTTTAAATAGGAACAGTAAATGTCTCCATTACTTTTGGTTTTATCATTAAAATTTCTTGATGATCTACACAACACATTGAATTACACATTTGTATTTGAGCTTAGCAAGGCTTTTACTTTTGTACATCATTTATAATTCCTACAGCTACAGATGCTAACAATCGATGGCAGTTTGCTTCAACGTGTAATTGAAATATTTTTTCTGTGTTCTTAAGGGGGTAGCTCGTCTCCATAATATCTTATATTGCTTGAAAATTTTAGTTTCTTTCCACTGTTTAACAACTCGAAATTTCAAGTTAATATCTGCAATAGCTTGAGGCTTAAAGAAGTAGACTCGTGTTTTCAGGATTGTAAGGGTGCAGGATGTACCTTCTCATTCCTCGATAATGCAAAGATGTTTATAGTTCATACCTTTTCAGTAGTCAAAAGCGCTAAATGAAAGATGTCTCATAAGCATAAAGCTGCGCATGTAGTTATTTTCATAAAGCTGCGACAGTTACATGCTGCCGAATAATGCAAATCACGCCTCGTAAACGTAAAAATAGGACTTTTGAGGGTGATTGTGGCCTTTTGAGGGAGATTGATCTTTTATCTAGTGCTTTTGGCTACTGAAAAAGCCCATTTTTGAATTATCGAGAAATGAGAAGGCGCATCCCGCACCCTTGCAATCCTGGAAACAAGTCTACCCCCTTAATGCGGTACTTACAGGGTGTTTAAAAAGAAGTATAGGTAAAAGTGTCTTTGTAGAACGTAAACAAAAAGTTTTATTCAGAATCTGAAAAGTATTTCGTTTGCTTCTATAAAGTCTCTTGATATTAGCAAAACGTTTGTGTCGACAACGTTAAACTAACGTGCTTCTGAATACACTCTTTGTTTACGTCTGTTCTACAAAGACATTTTTACTTATCACATCCAATGTTCATAAATGATAAGAATCGATTTTACGTCGAAAGAATTGATTCTAGCACATATGTTAATAGGGCATTTTTGCTCCACTTGGTCAGTACTACCATATAAGCCCTTGAAGTCTTGCATACTTTTTTTTAACAGTCTGTGTTAACATATAGAGAGTACTACGTTGATTCATAGTATCATCATATAACGAGAATATTATGTTGTAGATACATTATTCATAAAATCATTAAAAATTTCTGATTTTATTGTACAGGTCTACTTTGAGCGAGAGAAGTGGAGAATATGTTGGAAAACTAGTAACCGCAGGTATTGGAATACGACCAACGATATGGGTCTGTCACTCAATGGGTGGTTTACTAGTCAAAAAGATGCTCGTTGATGGTTGGTTAATTTGACAGTTGGTTCAGTCAATGTTTTTGCTTACGTGTTAATTGATTTATTTTGAATCATTACTTTCTCCATACAGAGTGGAAGAAGGGCGATAAAAATAATATATGTAAAAATACTCGTGGCATAATATTTTATAGTACTCCTCATCGAGGTTCTCGTATGGCAGTTTTAAAGCAAGCAACACAGATGCTGGTGTGGCCATCGGTGGAAGTGCAAGAACTTCGTGAAGGTTTGTAGAAAATTTGTACACTGTATTACTCCCAATTTCAATATACATACCGATATATTCTATATACATATCGACAAAATAGTCTTTGATGGTTAAAGAAAATTAAAGATTACTTTAACAAATAAGTTTTGCTAACATTAACTGCATATTCATTAATATGTATCGTATACAGGGTGTTCCCTTTAACGCGATGCACGATTTTTTACCCATTTGCAGCCATCTGACAACACCCTATATACACTCCCGTAAATCGCCGGACACTTATTCTTTCGGTGCAGACGATTTTTTAAAAATAAAAATGGTACTTATTAATTTTTCGAATATAGAGAATATGTAAATCAAATCTGATCAAAATATCTTATGTCTTTTAAATTTTAATTATTATTCTTATATCTTCTAATTTTTTAAATTTAAGTGGGGTAATTGTTTCCCAATTTGGCTTCTAGAACTGTCCATAATCATCCCACAATTTCTCAATCTCTTTTTTCCAACAAATATTATCGTATAACAGCTACATCTAATCAAAATAACACAATCAAATCAAGCTGGAAGCTTGTATTCTTTAACTATCATTTTATTGAAGATAAGTAAGTGTCCGGTGATTTATGGATGGGAGTGTATATGTGTATATGTCTACGAGTGAACTTTCTTAAAATTGGTCCAAAGGACTTGAATTTTTTTAAGATGTTAGACCGACTAGTTTGCAAGAGAATGAGAAAACAAAAATTTTTGTTTAGATTGCAATTGGTAGGATTCATACAAAATTTTTAAATGATGTTTTGTTTACTTTTTATCTGAGCCTGTACCGATAATTTAATATATGCGTTTTGTAGATTTCGGTAATTTATATGCATACTGAAAATTTCATCGAAATCAGTTAATTTTGAGCTACAAACGTTTAAAGATGATCATGTGAGGGCGAAATGCCCTGACAAGGCTGAACATCTGCGACTTTCACCATTAAGCTCTCATCTTGAAAGGTATGTATGTAGCTCATTGCAATGTTAACCGATTTTGATAAAACTATCAGTATGCATATAAGTTACCAAAATCTACAAAACCCATTTTTTAAATTATTGTTACAGTATTTATTTAAAAAAGTTCAAGACTTTTGAACCAATTTTAAAAAAGTTATGCGATTTTTAAAAGTGTCCACTTAATATTGTACCCGACTGTATATGTACATATATCAAATCTCTAATTACAGCAGTAGTATTTAATATAATCGTATTTAATAATCGTCTCGTATTTAATAAGTAATTGTAAAACTTCGATTTTCCGAACCACCTCTCTTTCAATTAGTTCGGATAATCGACGCCCTACTATAATATATTTAATAAAAATACTGCTCCTCTTAGAATCACCGCATTTGTTGCAATTACACGAAGAATTTCTGGACATGATGAAGGAATTTCCTATAGAAATCGTCAGTTTTAGTGAAACTAAATCTACACTTGTGACTGCACTAAAAGTTCCATTTCAATTCGTTACTCCTAGTTCCGCAGGTACGAATTCAACAAAAATAATTCAAAGCTAGGCTGCTGTCTTTATGGAAATTTCTATTCTAATAGATTATTTTATAAATTCCAAATAAGAGAAGTTTATTTAATAGATTAAATGTTTCCTTACGATGAAAATAAAATAGAAATGTCGATGGTATTTGTTGATGTTTTCGTTATGTTTCATTTTACAAATTTGCATATAATAAAAATACAAAGAAATCTGCAGTCTATTTATAATGTAATCGCCGCATTAATAAATAAAATCCTTTGCATTTTAGACCCTGGCGTAGGTGAATTTTATGAAATTGCTCAAGACCATTTATCCATATGTAAACCAGCTAGCAGGTAATAATTTATTAGCATTTTATTTCTTATATATTAATGGCATTCTCGAGATTTCTAGATGTATGTAAATTTATTTGTAGACATTCCTTCTTGTATCAAAAACTTTTGAGCATTCTGAGACGTCATGTAACTACCAACGAAGAAACAAAAGTATCACCGGTTATTGAACTATTATCCTTGCCAAGCAAGCTATTTTAATGTAGTAGATGTGGTTATCTACACAATTAAAACCATGTATGTAACGTGAAAATATATTTTCGCGTAGTCAAACTGTCGATTTTCATGTAATTCGAAAAGCGAAGGAAACTGCAGAGTAGAAAATCGAAAAGGACACCTGCCTTTCAAACAAATCATAATAAAAATAATACCAATAAGTGTAAACACGTTTATATTACAGAAACATAGATTAATATTAAAATCTAAAACTCTTCTACGGCGTTGATCGTTTATTTTTTGATTAGAATAAACAATAAAATTTTGTAATAAAATTTGTGAAGAAAATGTTTGTGATAATAAAAAATAATGAAATACAAGATAACTTGTTAAATACTCAATAACTACTTTACAAGATGTCACAGAAAAATATGTACCTAAACTAATATAAAACAGGTATTTCTTTCATAATATCAGATAATATATTATTTGTGTTGTTTGAGAAATTTATGTATTTGTGTACGTTAAGGTATGTGTCCAGCTGAGAGTTCCTGTCAATAGTCACTCTCGAGGGTACTCTCAATTGTCCATTTGAGAATACTTCAGAAATGTTTTGCTCTCGGAGATTGTCGTGAATTTAATGCGTGTAGCTCTCAGATGAATTTCGATATTTATAAGAATACTCGTGAACAGAATAGATGCGCCAAAGTAAGCTGCAATTGTTGCAATAAAAAAGAAATATTCCAAGAAGAGAAAATGCTGGACTAAACTATGGATAGTGCTTGCAGTCGGATCTAACTAATGAGTATATCGTACAAACAATACTACTCTTGGGGTATTCTAATTTCTATATATTTAGCAATATATAAAAAGAATAATTTGGTTAATTTGTAACGGTTCTCGTTCGTCGCGTGCTTCGTATTTGTAGCGGTACCTCCTCGGACTGAAATAGCTCGCTGAGCCAGGGTTGATCGTGAAACGAGGAGGTCGATTCGAGCGGGAAAAGATGGGGTGTGCGGGTGAAATAATGAGACACGAGATAATATTAAATCAGCCTCGCTGTGGCGTTTTCGCGTATCGTGGTGACGGTGTTCGCGTTGTCAGGGTTCGCGGAATCGGACAATGTTCGAGGTGATGGCGTCGGCGTAGACGATGTTCGCGGTGCCGGTGTTTGTAGTGACAGTGTTTACGGGACCGATACTCGATCTCGCGGACCCGGTGCGACGGCGGTTCTCTCTCGAGGAATACGGTGGCAGCAGATCCGGAACAGAGAGGAAATGAGAGTGCTCACGCCTATCTCTGAACTTGACTCCACTGTTTGGCACGCTCACGCTTAGCACGGAACAGCTCCTATACCGGCGGTAGAGCCCACTTTTACCACGTAACAGAGAGCACACCAGTTTTAGCATGAAACAGAACAGCTAAACGTCCGCTCTACCGCCGGTCTAGGAGCTGATCCAGGCTAAGCGTCCGTTCTACCGCCGGTCTAGGAGCTGATCCAGGCTAGGATTTTGTGTGGGGGCAGCACTATATCGGGCACGGTCAAAACCTGGGCGTGAGCATTCTCATTTCCTCTCTGTCCGGAGAGGTATCGGTCTTGTCGTCGGGTTGGACGGAGATTTCGCTGTCTCAGCGAGGGGGACGGTGCGTTGGAGAAATGGCGGAGAGTTTCACTTGTCACAGTGAAAGGGAAAGGCCGCTATTAGACGAGGCCACTAGTGGCGCAACTTGGTGGCGGACACTGGTGACCCCACCGAATTGGAGGGCTTTAATGCATCTGGTGGTACCACCAGAAAGTCAATTGTTTATGTTTTCGCCAGGGGCGGATTAAGCCAGCGCGGGGCATTCACTGGATGTTAACGGTAGCCAGGGCTGCTACAAAATTTTAGTCCGGCCCTGGTTTTCGCGATGCTGGTGGCGCAACTTGGTGGCTTCGTCTAATAGGCTACATTCAAAACAATGCCCCGGCTGGTGGCTGCGCCACCAAATGTTGCCCGGCCGGTTGCCGTTGCCGTCCACCAGATCGGCAACAATTTTTGGTGACTCCACCAGTTACCGTCGTCTAATAGGTTCCATTTGATTCAATGCCCCGCGACGTGCTGAGCCACTGCAACCAAGTTGCGCTAGCAGTGGCCTCGTCTAATAGCGGCCAAAGAGATACAGAGCACGATGGAGAGTTTCGCTATCCCAGCGAACGGAACGGTGTAGCATAGTAACAGTCGAGAGTCTCGCTGTCCCAGCAAGAGGAAATGGTGTGCAGGGAATGACGGAGGTTTCGCTATCTCAGCGAAAGGAACGGTGTAGCGGAGAGACGGTTGAGAGTCTCGCTATCCCAGCAAAAGGAAGAAAGGTACGGAAAGTGACGATCGGTTTCGCTGTCCCAGCGAACGGAAGAAAGTATTGAAACTTCCTACTTACTTTAAGTAAGGTTCATCGGAGCGGCTAAGGCGGTTCTCTAGCAGGAACGAGAGTGATTTGTGTCTGATTTTCGGGGCCTTTTATAGGCATAGTTTGGTGATGAAGGGTAGTGGTGCGGAAGGTGTTAGGGGTTGTTTCGTGTTTTCCGTTTCCTGCCAAATGTGAGAAATTCGGCATTCGGTTCCCGCCAAAATGTGTTTTCTAGGTGCGGGGTTGACGCGTTGACGGGGTGTCGGCGGTATGCGGCAGTTGACGTTTGTATTTCGGAAGGTTTCGGTTTCGTTCGGCAGGTTTCGGAGCGCGGCCTGTTCGTAACAGGCCTTCATAGTGCAGGTCTGTTACAAATTAATTTTTTAATGAAAATAGAAAAATTGATGTCGATATATAAATATTTTTAAATTGAGGATTCTCTGACTTCTGCGTCAGACCATACTTTCCCGCCCATTGTTCGATTTATGTATATGTATAAATCAGGCATAGCTAGATCGTAGCTGGATCGGAGGCATTCTCAAGGAATACCCCTCTTCTCCCGCCCGCGCGTCTCGCTCCCCGTGGCGGCCATGATGCTCAGCAGCACGGGGAACGAGACGCGCGGGCGGGAGAAGTGGGGGTACATATTCCTTGAGAATGCCTCCGATCGAGCTACGATCTGACCATGCCTATATGCATATAATGGCAGAGAAAACTAATTAGAAGACTCTCAGTTATACGAATGGCGTTCGTAACTTATTGTTAGCCTTCCAAGAGTTTTTCGTGCAGTTCGCCGCTAGCAAACTCTATACAGTACAGTCGCGATATATCTTCCATTGCCTGTTCCGAGCAAGGACAGAGATCGTGTAGGGAAACTATTTTTTGTGACTGCGTCGACCGTGTCGATCGAAAAAGACAGCATATAAACACGGACCGTTTGCTTCCTGGCCTCTCGCGGGGATGCCCCCCAGTGGAAGGGGTAGGCGAAGGGACAATGATCGTGGAGATCCTCAGGGAGCTACATCGCGACTTTACTATACCGTGTACACTGACGAATTTGACTCTTGAGAGTACCTCGCGATAGTTTTACTCTCAGATGGACACGTACCTTTAGGGTGGTGCAATTCGATGGCATACTTAAGGCACTGAATGAATTAAATAGAAATGGATTGATCGAAAGTTTATTTTATTACCGTCAACTAGAAATTCGTGTCATAATCAGGATGATGCCGACTCGATAAATTTGTCGTGCTGTCGTAGCCCTCGTATTTGCTGCTGGCGTGAGACCCGTTATTGTAGTAGCCATTCCATTCCGATCGCCAACTATCGTACATGTTGTATTTTTTGTTGTCTTGAAATGGTTTTTCGACGAGTACCTTTAAATGAATTCAAACGTGTTATATTTTTCTCACAAATAATACAGTTTTGCAGTTGTGCGATGTCCAACTGACATCGTCGGCGACGAGTAACATTTATAGGAAAAATTCACGACAGACAAAAGACTAATCGATCAAGTCTGAGCAATAGGATTGTATAGCTTTTTATATAATTAATCTCGGAAACTGAGGTTAAGCGGCGATAACGCGGCGCGCCGTATTGCTTATCTCGTACAGACAATGTCCTACGGATTCGCTCATACAGTAATCTCGCGATCTAAGCCGATTCTCGGTTCTGTGCTGTGACAGAGATCGTGAAGGCCGCTTCGACCGCGTCGAACGTAACTGCAAATTTAATGTCAACTAGAATATGCAAGGAAAAAAGGAATCGATGACCTTGAAAACTCCGGAAAAAAGACCTTGAGAAAAAAATAACATTTGCAAAGCATTCACCTTGTGATACCGTTCACGTTGCATAAAAACATTTGTTATGTCATCACAAATAAAGGAGATATTTAGGTGGCTACATTTAGGTGGACCACCCTGTATATTTCGATACAGTCAATAATTTAGAAGATATTCGAGAAAAACGATTTCATGAGCATCTAATTAATTATTTGAATGTTTAAGGGTCATGGTCATGTTTTCTCGTTATTCGCCAAGCTCAAACTTTGCACAGATTTCTTTTTGTCAATTGGATTCTTGGGGATTGTAAGAAGTTCAAAGTCGAAAATAAGAACCACCCTAGTGTGGCGCTTTGGAATTTGCTAGAAAAAGTGATACCATTGAGAAGCTTATCAAATAGTACGAACAATCATCAATTTAATTTGGGAACACTTTCAATCCTCTTACCCGCGCGCGCGTCTACACCATTTAAAATTATTATTACCTTATTAGAAGTTGATTCAAAAGATTTGTCATTCCAAGAAATATCAGGATCAGTCCAAATTGTGTGCACTGGTTTTGAATAATCTGTGGATCTCTGGGTTATAGTTTTCGATACTTCCTCATCATAAATCGCAGTCACAGATGGTTTTAATTTTGATCCATGACGATTTAAGAGCTAAAAGTTAATTACATGATAAATTAAATTTATTTTTATTAAACGTACATGCAAGTAAGTGTGATTATTAAAAATGTAATTTATCATATTTAGGCTGCTGGTCTTTATACATGTATTTATGATGTATGAGAATTTCTAAAATACGAAAGTTTACTTTTATTTATTTTATTTTATCTTTTACCTTGAAATCTTTTGATTATAATCTTAATTGTAATTGTAATTAATTGTAATTCTAATTGTAGTTAATAATGTAACCATCAAGTACTATAACTAACTAATTTGTGTTGTCTTAGAATTTAGTCAGAGCTTTCTCCATATTCTCTATAAATTTCAATAATTGTAAAACCAAAAATCTAAAATCCGTCAGTTTCCCGGCACAGCTTTAAGGGGGCAATCTCATATAGACGAGACAAAAATCAATTTTTAGAATAGTAAGTATTTTTAAAAGTATTTTTTAAAGTAAAAAAACCTTTTAAGGAATTTAAAATATTTTTAAATACTTTCCCGAAATTTTATGCTTAAGTTTATTGAAATGACAAAGGTATAACCATTCCAGGAGAACGATTCTCCGGCGTTGCGGTGTCAGTAAAAAACTTCAATTACGTTTTTGCCGAAACGCACATTTTGGTTAAACTGTAACTTGGGTCACCAGAAATTTTTGCCTTTCCCCTATGTAATCCAGTAGATTTGGGTGAGAAAATTCCAAAAATCGAAGTTTCGATCCTAGAAGATCCACGGTTCAAAAGTTATGAGTGTTTAATGTTGAGCGATTTTCAGTGCTTTTGATAAGTAAGACACCGGGTGGCACCACAAGGACGCGCTGATGTCGATCACGTAGATCAAGGCTCGGAATTATTTACTCGCGATGGCCGACTTCCGAAGGCTACGCCTCCTCGACCCAGCCGCGCGTCTCGCTTGTTAAAAAAGTTACAGAGCAGCCGATTTTATTGTCTACTTATTTAATGATGAATATTATTAAATAGTGAAGTAGAAAATGTCTTGTCGCGATATGTTACTTACAACAGAAACACCAAATATAATAATAAAGAGTAGTCCACCAACTCCGATTACAATCACAGCAATAGCCCACTGCGGCATCAGTTTGTCGTCTTTATCAATATATTGTGGAGCAGTAGCTTTAGGTATCACTAAAAGGAATTATTTTCGATAGTACATATTGAAATAACTTTATAACATAATACTTATACATAAGGGAAGGACCGGAGTAGGAGGATCTGGCTATTCGATAATTTAATTTGGTCGGTGGTTACCTATGGAGTGGAAATCTGGGGGTGGAAGCAGAGGGAAGGTCTGGAGAGACTGCAGAAAAGATATTTGAGGTGGATCCTAGGGGTGGAAAGATGTATGCCGGGGGTGTACGGTGAGGGAGAAGATGCAAAGGGAGCTGTTGAGGGAGAGGGCAGGCTTACGGGGGTCAACTCATCTCCATAACTGTGGACCCCCTCTTCCGGTTACTCCTCATCCATCCCAATCCTTTTTTCGTTTTCTCGCCACCTTCCTCAGCCACTCCTCCCGTCCTCCCTCTTTCCCCATCCAACCTCATGCATACTTCCCATACATGTTCCTACGTTTCCTCCTTCCGTCCACACACTCCACATTTTCTCAATTCCTCATCATCCATCCAATATTTCCCATCTATCATCCCATTTCCTGACCTGAATTTAGCCACCCTCTGCCATCTAATCTTCCCCCCATCTTTTCCTCAAATATCCCGGCAGCCCGTCTCCCTTCACCAACCCGTACCATTTATTAGTCTATTGTATCTAGACTTTCCTGTCTTCCCCCACCTCTTCTCCTTCTGCAGTATCTTTTCCCTTTTTACTAACTCTTCGCTCATTATCGCCCCCCTTTCCTCTAACATTTTATTCATCTCCTCCGCTGTTCATCGCATCTCCTTAAAAAAGATCTCTCCTTCTCCTACCCGTCCCTTACTCCCCCCTTTCTATCCCCTTATCTCTTCCCAGCATAAACGCGCCAACTTCCTCCCATTGCCCTCCCCCAGGTTCTTCTCATGCCCCCACACCTTTAAGGGGGTAGACTCGTTTCCAGGATTGCAAGGGAGCGGGATGCACCTTCTCATTTCTCGAAGTACTTTCTCGGTACTTGAAGGATATAGATTAGGGAATAAAATGAAAGGGAGAAGGTATTAGGAGGAGGAAGACAGAAGGAGTTGTAGGATATGTGGGAGAGGGGTAGAGTCGTGGGAGCATGTATGGGAGGAATATACGGATTGGGGGAGAGATAAAAGGTGGCAGGAAGTGGTGGCAGAGGTGTTAGGGGAGGAAGGAGAAAGGAAGGTATGGATGAAGAGAGTGGAAGAGATGAGAAAAAGGATGAGCAGCGGAATCGGGGGTCCAGAGAGTGAATGTGTGAGGAATGAGTGAACGGTGTGCTCTCTCTCTCTCTAAATAGAAGATAGGAAATAGGAAATGTTGGGAGATAGGAAATGTGGAGTTTGTAAGCGGAGCGGAGATCCTCGTTTGGGAATAAAATATTATAATATTATTATTATTACAAAAAAATATTTATACATAAAATAACATACCAACAAAGTCCGTATAACTTGGATCAATGATATACGATCCTAATTTTATCGAGTCCTTCACTTTTGTATCATTCCATCTGTTTGTGTTGTATGTCCGTAATGAATTATGGAAAATGGCTTTCAACTCTTGCGTATTGATTTTTTCCTCCATGTTTTTCAATTCGACGAAATAATCTACCAGTATACTTCCCTTGCTGTAATTATTCGATTATCATAACCACTTAAGGAGTTGTTACTCTAACAATTTTCCGACTGAAACATACGTAGCATGAACCATTACCTGAACGAATCAATTTTCACTTTCTTGTACCACTTTGCCAAAACAGAAGATTTGGAAAATACGAAATTCATCTATAAAAAAAAAAGTAAATTCATTAGGATTTGAGATGAAGTAAATTGTCGACGTGTTATTTGATAGTTTATCAAGAGAAACTCTTTTATATAAAGTTTCGTTTGTCTAAAAACTTGTATTACCATTTTTTGGTTCATTCTGTTAATTTTTTATTTTATGTGAAAATTGTGAAAAATATTAGATGTGAATATCGACTGTAAAAATTGAAAACACGAAAAGATTCGTGAAATATAAATATTGTTTTACAGAACTTTAACAGTGATATTAACTATATTTTGAGAAATTGCATTAAGAAACTGCATTGAGTAACACTTAAATGTGTTTGACTTGCACTTATCGATATATTACGCAAATGCATTAATTGTAGTGGAGAACATTTTGAGAACATTTCTTGTATTAACAATCATTTATGTATAGAGAATGTCTCAGTAACTATTAATTTTTCACTGAGTATACCCTTATATGTAGTTATTTCTATTCAGAATTTATTCTCTGTTTAACCATAAGATAAAGTTTGTGATAAAAAAGCAAAATAGAAAAAACTAATTATTTCATTGTATGCTATTCCTGAAACTATAGAATTTTAGTTTCAGCCATTGTTTCCTATATGTAATAGTTTACACGTAATATAAGAGGCATATACTATTTACTTTTACCACAATTATTGCTATTTGTATTAGCATTATTTCATTCAACAATGGAACTGTATTTTATCCGCGATCGTAAAAATTGAATTTTGTATAAAAATCCGCATATGTGGCTTAGTATCCGAAATGTGTCAGATTTTTTTCAGAATTTTTAATTGTCAATAAGTAGGGAAAATGGGCCAAAAACTGGTTTTTCGATTTTTCTCAATAACTACCCTTACAGATGAGATATGGGGCTGAAACTTGGCAGAGAGGAGTCTTTTTGGATAGGCTATCGAATGGTCCAAGCTCGATTAAAATCCCGCCGGAGGCGAATTTCACTACCAAACCCGGCTATAGCCTTTATTCTATATTTTCGACTTATTTTCTCGTGTAGAATCATCCCCTCCACGTTTATACGATTTGAAGACACCCCACAGTGGGCCAGCAGCCCGCTTTTTGTGGCCAAAATTATTGTAACGTTATTTCAAAGTTTAATGTTTCCTGTATTCCGACAGGCCTGTTACTAGCAGACAGTAATGCCGAAATTGTGCTACCGTGGTACTAAACCATACCTCACCATACCCCCACTATGACCAACTGTTGCCCCTACTACCCTTTTCCAACGCGCTCGCGCGCTACACGCACCAGCATACCTCTGCTATGTCCGTGTGCGCTGCTTGTGCTCTTGCGCCAGCCACCATCTATTTTTAGCACTTTCCATGCATTGCTTTACGGAAACGAAACTGAAATTCGGCCGTCGAGCGAATGAATCGCAATCTGGAGCTAGCCTTCGAGTCCCCGTGCAGCGATTTTCATTTTTATTTTTAATTACATTTTTAATTACATTTTTTAACCTTCCGAAAAATGTAAAATATAAATATAAATGTATAATATATTCATTTAGTTTCATTACTGTTTTATTACTGTAAAAATTGCATTAATACAAAGAGTCTAGCAGGATAAGAGTCAAAAGTGCCCTTGAACCAATTGTACCGGGCTATGCACTATTTGATAACTCATAAAAAGAAAGCATTCGACACGAAGTTTGAACCCTTTATTTTAACCAGGAGGGTAGTTAAAGGGTAAAAAGTAATTATTGGTTTTTGCCATATTTTCAAAATTAAAAATACGTTCATATTTAATCAAAATGCATTTAATGTACCTAATATAGCTAAAATATCGCATGTACTATGTTGTCTAAAAGTGAAGAATATGTGTGTATGTCGAATATTTCGTGTGTCTAGTTTCTAAAATCTGTATAAAAATGAATCGTGCAGGCATTAGCAGCTAAAACCTATATATTCCCTTTCTTTAATGACTAAATTTTAATATAAAACAATCCTCATGTCAAGCATATGTAAGCATTTTCTTAAAACCTTTCAAAAAGTTTAAATTGTTAAAAGTTTGCACTACTTGTATATGGATTAAAATTGCTAAAAACTGGATTATATGCTTGAAGTGCACCTCCTAACACATACAAAATCACTTTGGATTTTATGATTTTGTCTTTAGAACGCTGTATCTTAACCAGAATCATCTGAAATGAATAATATTTTGGATTTGGGAGTGTTAATTCGTTGTCAGTTTATAGGGAAAAAATTGTATCAATACATTAAACTTGAAAAATTGACGTTTGTCCACAAAAGCGAGCTCCTGATCCCACTGTGCATGATAACGGCGGATTCTGGTGGGGGGCACTGGGCGCTATGGTGAGGACGGTCTTGTCTCAATTCAGAAAAAAGTTCCCACCCCTGCTCTATACACTTACGATCATAGATTTACCTCTTGTTCAATCTCATTGGCCAGTTTCTGCCATTCTTGAGTATTCCGGTTAAGCAATTCCGGTACCCAGGTTGCATTACCAATTATTTTTATCGTGCCAGCGACTTCGCAATCTTGCTCACAAATTCCTGGAGTAGTAGGTCTAGCTGTTGTGGTTGTTGTAGTCGTCGTTGAAGTACTCGATGCTACGTTGGTTATTGGTATAAGAGATGCATTCAGCGAAGATATGGTTGCTGTTCGAGCAGCCTCCAGCAATTTTTCTATCGAGATTGGTGTTGTCGATGGAGTTGGCCAACCAGTAAATTCTGTGGTAGCTCTAAAAATTCAATTTCAATCTGAATTTCTACACTCATTGCCAGTTTCAAATTTTAATTTCAAACTTAAGGGAGTAGTCTCCTTTTTTCAGGATTGCAAGGGTGCGGGATTCCCGTTCTCTTTTCTCGATAATACAAGAATGGGGGTTTTCAGTAGTGAGAAACGCTAGATAAAAGGATCGATATAGGGCGCTATCGTTCTCAAAAGTCCTATTTTTTCGTTTACGAAAATCGTAAATCTGTCTCGGCGTAATCTGCATTATTCGGAAGCATACAAGCTATGAAAATAACTACATGCTGTCGAATAATGCAAATTACGCCACGTAAACGAAAAAATAGGACTTTTGATCGGCGGATGGTTGACATCCGCCATATTAGTGCGATCGACCTGCCCTCTACAATGACGCCACGGTGTCATTTGTCTTTTTTCAGTCCTCGAGTTGTGGACACATCATGCAAGCATAATATACCGAGCCTTATTCGGAATTCAAAGCAGATTCCGAAATACAGTATTTTCAATAGTCACCACGAAATTGCATAAATTTTCAAGTATGTGTAATGATTATGAAAAATTGCTAGATTTTTTGAGATACTTGAAAAGATACAACACTTCAAGTAAAACATCAGATAACGCCCGACCATACATGCAAAAATTCATATCGAATGTTGGAACATTGCAAGCGTAATCGGGCCGGCCTGAACCATACTTTAAGTACTAGGTACATACGTTTTCTGTCCGGAAAGTATCCAACCTTTGGTTATTTCTTCGTTCCTAAGGCCCTCCGTCCACGGAGCGTCGCGTCATAGACGCGTACGCGACAATGTACAATGACACTGTCCAACACCAAAAATGTTTCCATATAACTATAATAACTATAATAATTGAAAAATATCATCCAAATTTTGGATTAATGATTGTTTAAACATGTTTAAACATTCATAATGTATTAGTATTGGATATCAGTGTAGATTCAGGAAAGTCTACAGAATCTTTTGCTGCAAAGAACAATTCAATATCTTTTATAATAACATCACAATATTTGTTTAAAGTTGAAAAATATGTTTCTTTTTCAAAATCATGTTTCTCAAAAACTGTGCGTCTAGGGAAAAAATTAAAGACAGATTCGGAATCAGCGCAAAAATCTCTATAAGAATCGCCCAACAGTAATTGTTGAATAAATTTGGTGTTGGACAGTGTAAATCGAATCGGGAACTTTCTTCCAGCAGTTGTATTAACTTTTTTCCGTGTAACATTTTGTTCATTTTCTCGTTTCTTTGTTATAAGAAATGGACGCTTATGTTATTTTGTTGTTTTTCATTCGTTAATAAGCCCCTTTTCATTTTCCATCAGTTTTAACCCCGTAAAGTAATATTTTATACTTCTAAATTGTGAATGTTTTCTCTAAAATTCGTTTCAATGCCTCCGATCGGAAACATTCTGCCACGGGGTGTATTTATCATCTATAAAGCACCTTCCACCAACGATGACATGTCTTAAAAATCGATTACACGTGTCAAATTTTTAGATAAAACATTTCATATAAATAATAAAGATACACCAAATATCTCGTCCATAGCATCGTTTCTTCGATATCGTGGAAACGAAATATGTATCTCGTTTAGCATTATCTTCTGATCATTCTTTTGCAGCTATAAACGTTCTGCAATCAATATTTCTCTGTATAAGAAGTCCACCTAGAATTTCCTTCTGTTTCGAATATAATTATATAGAATTAGCACGTCCTCATCGTCACTCAACATTCTCGTAATGATGCGAAATTTGCTGTACGTTTCGTGAATAAAAGAAGTACATGTATGCGTCTCTGACGCGACGCATCGTGGACAAAGGGCCTAAGTGGGCTGAGGCTGATAGCACATGTTTATATTAGAGGCGACCTTGTAATAAGTGGCCTGCCCATGCAACAAATCTCTGCATGTCGTCATTTGAAGACGATACGCAGTTTTGTAAGCATCGAGTCAAGTGAGCGTCGCGTATTATAATGACCTAACGTGTGGAACAACGAATATGCATTAAATTTTGTCAGACACTTGGGAATTCTTGTTTGGAAATCATTGGTATGATCCTTCGCACAGTCCTGATCTATCGGGTCGTCGGAAAAGTCATGACGGATTTTTGCAATAGATGGCGTTACACGTATTTTTAGGTTAGAAACGTCATCTCAATCGGCACAAGTGCTATATATTTTGACAGTTGAAACTTCATTTCAAACAAAGAAGTATTTGATTTGGTCACGTCCTTCAGTTGTTATATTAAGTTGAAAATGAAGACCAAACTGTGCATTTTTGGCATATTTTGCTTTTTTATTTTCACGCAGGAAAGAACGCAAGACAGGCTTGTGAAAAATTGCGTAAAGTTTACGGGGACAATGCCCTACAAGAGCGTCAGTGTCAGAGATGATTCGCTAAATTTCGTGCTGGTGATTTTAACCTCAACGATACTGCTCGCACGGACGCAACGGCCCGTTGAAGCTGATGACGATCAAATAAAGGCACTGATTGAAGCAAACCCACATTCGATCACTCCTGACATCGCGGAGACACTGAACCTCCATCATTCAACCGTCCACGACCATATCATAAAGCTAGGATTCATCAGCAAGCTCGATATATGGGTTCCGCATGAACTGAAAGATGTCCATCTCACCAACCGCATCAATATCGCCGATACTCATCTCAGTCGCAACAAAATCGACCCGTTTTTGAAGCGCCTCGTGACTGGCGATGAAAAATGGATTGTTTACAACAATGTTCAACGTAAACGATCGTGGTGCAGAGGAAAAGAGCGAGCCCAAACAACATCCAAAGCCGATCTTCACCAAAAAAAAGTTATGCTCTCAATATGGTGGGACTACAAGGGTGTGGTGTTTTTTGAGCTCCTACCGCGGAATCAAACGATCGATTCTGTTGTGTATTGTCGTCAACTGGATGATTTGAATACATCTTTCACGGAGAAACGACCAGAACTCGTCAATCGCAAAGGCATAATGTTCCATCATGACAATGCGAGACCACATATAAGTTTGGTGACTCGCCAGAAGTTGCTGCAGCTTGGATGGGAAGTTTTGGCCCATTCTGCTTACTCACCGGACCTTGCCCCATCAGATTACCACCACGGAATGGTAGGTCTTCCGATTCTGATGAGGCCATCAAAGAGCATCTCACTCAGTTCTTCACTGGAAAAGAGCAGTCCTTCTACGAGCGCGGAATCATGCAACTTCCAAAAAGATGGCAAAAGGTCATCGATCAAAGTGGCCAATACATTATTGATTGAACTTTGTTAAGTTATTAAAAAATGAGTCTTGAAAATTACTCAAAAATACGTCATGACTTTTCCGACAAACCAATAGCTCCTTGTGACTTGGTTGTTCCCCAAAATGAAAAAACCTCTTAAAGGACAAAGATTTGCAGACGTAGAAGCAATAAAACTATCCCTAAGTAAAAACGGACAATACTTTGAAGGGGACATTATTGATATCAACCAGGAATGATACTTCCACCCGCTATAGTACAAGGTCGGGTACTTTCCGGACAGATCACGTACATGCATTCTACCAGAGGAATTTGAATTGCTAACGTTACAATTTTCTTCACTTATTACGAGAATAATTTCTAATATTCACCTGGTCGGCCATCCTCTTTGTATTTTCGGCGTAACAGCGCCAGCCACTTCGCCACGAAGAGTTTGCGGCGTAGTAATTTTGTGAATAAGCTTTCGGCCTCCAGGTCTGCTGGGAAACACTATTTTCAAACCACCAGGTTTTGCGGTCGTGGCGGATGCAGATTCTGTTGTAGACGGCTCGGTAGACTGTTCAGCGGACGGTTCAGTGTCCTTCGACTCCGAGGTAAGATTCTTATTCTTTTGCCCGTAATCGCGCGGCAGCAGAGACGAAATATCGAACTTGGATTTCGCGAACAAATCTTGTATCGTTTTCTCCGCTGGCAATTTCTCTGTCGAAACATCCACGGGTTTTTTCGTAGTCGTAGTAGTAGTCACACTCATCGCGGTCGAGCTTGGTTCGACCTTTTTCTTATTATAATCCGGTGGTAACAATGACGCGATGTCGACTTTTGATTTCGCAAGGATGTCGCCTAAAAGAGAGCTTTCGGTGACGGTGGTGTCCTCCTGCTTCAGTTTGTAACCTGGTGGCAAAAACGCGCTGATATCCTGCACCACCGTGTTTGTCTTTAGCTTTTTCGTGGTTGGAGCAGAGGTAGTCGTTGTTGGCATTTGAGTTGTCGTTTCTGACACTGTTGTACTCTTCGATGGCCACCTAAATTTAAGCAATTGATCTTTATAGTATCCTGGATGTAATTAAAAATTAATGCCCCTACGTTTCGTCCCGCCCCTTTGTCAGACATAAGACATTGTACTGTACCGAGGTGAGATGAGAAGAAGTTCCTTGGCAGGAATGTGGTAATGTATCTAAGTCCCTACGAATGCGTTATTTCACACGTATATTCGCACTGTAACGTAAGGGTTGCGGTGGTAGGTTTGAAATGACAGGAATATAGGGACACAGGATACATTTTCCAAAACTCCAACTCAGGATCGCCTGGTTCAGGCGGCCAGGCAGCTATCCTGCTCTTTACTCTCGGCGGGCGGCCGGCTTTCATAGCCGACCTCTCCCATGTATCCAGAGAGGCCTCCAGGTGCAACCCCTGTCCTCTCTGAGAAGCCTTCAGTTGCGCACAATACGATTGCCCATGATTACTTTGCGCACATATCTTTTGGACACAGTATGATTGCGCACAAGAAGAATCGAACACAGGTTAAGTTAGGTGGGATGGGCCGACCGTGTGGGCGGAGAGGGGAGCATACAGGCACCTCGCCCCTTCAGCCCGATCCGTGGTTCGCCCCCCCCCCATTTTTTTTTATTTTATCCCTTATTATTATTTCCATTTTCGGGGCGAAAGCCGGAGCTCGCCTCGGCCCCCTCCGTGTCGCGTGCGGAGACCTCCCTTCTCGGCCGGGCGGAACCCTTAAGGGTCTCATCCCCGAGTGAGGAAGGGGGTCCCCAGGGGGTCGCGGGCGACACAAATTGGGACTTGTGTCGTCCAGCCGAACGGCCCCAGTGAAGGGGGACACCGTATGGGTGACCTGCACTGGGTCCAATAGTCAAGGACTAATGGGGGGAGCTTCTCTCCCCCCCGGGATAGGGCTCTTAAGCCAGGGGCGGAGGTGGTCGGTAGCATTCGTTCTCGAGATCCCGACTACCTCCAATTAGCTCAGGGAGGTCACCATAAGTTTTTTAGTGGGTAGGTCTGGCCCTTCTGGACAGACGAGTCCCACATAACCCCGTCTCTCCCCCAGGAGGACGGGGCATGCGTAAAGCATTTTTCCTACGAAAAAAAAAGGTTAAGTTAGGTAAAATTGGACACAGGTGGTATTGCGGCCAAGTTGCGATTAATTTCGGGTTATATGCGTTTGATCTGAAATGCCAAATCTATCACGCCTAATCCAGATCTGACACAGATCTTTTTTTATTGATTAGCGTGAAGGGGGTTAAAATTTTACGGACTACTCTCTGGAGTCTTTCGCCTGATAGGCCATAAATGTGGTGGTTTACCACTGTAGGGGACTATTTGTCTAGATCAGGCCTGGGCAACGCTGGCTCGCGGAACAGATGTGGTTGCTTCCTCTTCACCTGCTCGGCAGGTCAGTCCCCACCACGTCCACTCCGACTCTTCCTTCAGCACGAGCCCCACGATGCTGTACTGGCAGGTACTCGCCACTACTACGTATACATATATATGTACATAAGACCCTTGCTTGAACTGACACCAACGACATTTACCAATTCCTTTAATTTGTATGACAGGGACGATTCTTTCAGCTCTGCGAATTCTTTACCTGTACCGGAATCGTCCCTATCATAAAAATTCAAGGAATTGGTAAATGTTGTTGGTGTCAGTTCCAGCAAGGATCTTATGTACATGTACACGTAGTAGTGGTGAGCAAAAGTGAAGAAAGAGTCGGAGTGAACGCGGTGGGGACTGACTCGCCGAGCAGACGAAAAGAAGAAATAGCCACATCTGTTCCACGAGCCAGCGTTGCCCAGGCCTGGTTTAGATAAAGACCCGCCAGTCTGATAGGCCAGATCTAATCCACTCCTAATCCAGGCTAACCCAGACTAACCCAGACTTAACACCATTCGTTTCAACACTTCAAACATTAATTAGTTTCGGTACGTTTGACAGATCCATCACAAGAATTCATAAACATAGATTTGACACTTCAGATCAAACGCACATAACCCGAAATTAATCTCAACTTGGCCGCAATTCCATCTGTGTCCAACTTTACAGCACGTAATTCACACGTGTGCAATTCTATCTGTGCGCAATAAGTTTGTGTCCAATTCTATTTGTGCACAATTCCGATGTGTTCGATTCTTCTTGTGCGCAATCATACTGTGTCCAAAAGATATGTGCGCAATGTGGTCGTGGGCTCCCGACCTCTTCTGGGTTGCTGGGCGTCCTATAGCATTGCTTTGTACTCTTCTATCCTATGGGCGGCCGTGGTCTTACTTCGTCCTCTCCCATAGGTGCAGCAAAAGTGATCGCTCCGCGATAATCTACCGATGTTTATACAGGCTGCGGCAAAAGCATCTTCCTATTTTCAATGAGTCCTTGCGAAGTGCGGGGAGGTCACAGAAGGGCGGGGTTAGGCTCGACAGATACAGTAGATTGGGAAGTTTACGTCTTAGTCCCCCGCAGTGGCAAAAATAGTGTGGATTAACGAGCAGAGTGCTTTCGCCGAAACTTACTTTACGCAAAATTGCTTCATCATAGCAGTGCAATGTTCCGTGGCCAGCGCGATCTCCGGATTTAACTCCCTGCGACTATTTCTTGTGGGGATATCTAAAGGCCCAAGTTTTTAAACATCGTCCTCGAACCATACGAGCTATAAAGGACGCAATCCGTCAAGAAATAGCCAATACCACAAGGTATGCTTGAGAGAATAATACAGAATTTCAAAATACGCTTACGACAGTGTATTGCCAACAATGGGCGTCACCTACAGGATGTTCTTTTTAAAACAATGTAAATTAAAACTTGTTGTTTTATAATAAGAAAAACTAAATCTTTGTATCTAAAATAGTATTTTTTTTATTAAACTTTAAAATTAGGGAGGTTCTTTTGCCGCATCCTATATTAGCTCATTGCTAACCCTATTAACAACGTTACGAGGGATCTAGAAGGTTTCCGACTCCGCGATCTTCTCGAAACGGTCTTCGACCACGCTGCCCTGGCATAATTCTTCTGTTGCACAGGTCGGTGTCGAGTCGCTCTGGCTCCCTGACATTATCTCGTTTCTCTTCGCGTTGCAATATCGGCTGCAATGGTCACACATACTAAGTAGCGTGTGGTATTGAAGCAATGATGAGCACGTTTGGCTGCCGCAGCCAAGAAGCTTCCCCACCAATGTCTCTTTCGTGTAGCGCGAACCTTCGCCGTGCAGCGGTGCCTCGTGCTTTCGTGGTCGGTTACGGAGGGACATACGAGGGGGGACGAAAGCACGATGTGCGCTATACGAAAGAGATGTTGGTGGGGGAAGCAGGCAGCTTAGGGGCCCCTATCGTGCCTCTTACGTATTAGAGCGTAAACATTGGGACTACGGGAGCATCAGAAGTGGGGATAGGCTTAGCGATATAGATTCCTCTTGTCCCTGTACTGTTCGGGGGCTCTTCTTCTCATCTTACCACGATAGGTAAATACTTTGACACTGCGATACGGCAAACTCCTGTCAATTATATTGGATTGTGGTGCTTCGACAAGCGTCACCGTTACAGCAATAAACTGCACGTGTAGATATAAGAACTATAGCGTAACATTTGAAAGAGAAGTCTTCTCTCAACACCGTCACTGGAAAACGAAATTAGACGACTATCAATCGATTACCAACCTGAATCCAATCTTTACGGGTGCGGAAGTGACGGCAGAATTCTTGGCGACATAATCTCGCGGTAAAAGGCCCTCCAGACTATCTAGCGTGGTTTCGATGCGCGGTTTCGGCGTGACGTTGCCATGATCGGTTCGCTTATCGTTATAACGTCTTGGGACAAATTTACTAATAACCGGAGTCTTCGTGGTGGTAGTAAATCTTCGTCTGTTATTCTTCCCCCCATCGGCGAGGACGTCTAGTTGCAGAGAGTTGCCAGCTGTTCTAAAGCCGTCCACGAGGATGCCGCTGGACAACTCGGATTGCACCCTGTCCAGCTTGTCGATGATGCTCTCCGTAGATTCCGAGGGTGGCGAGGTCTTTCTCTCGCCATTGGGTACGATGGGTCCGACGCGATCTATCACGGGGAAGCGCGCACCGGAAATGCTGCGGCTCGTTTGCACGGATGCCAGGATCCTCGGCGTGTCTTCCGTGGTGATGGTCACTCCCGGTCGCTCCGTCATCACCGTCGACGGCGATGGCGGCGCAGCCACCTGCTCCACGGTGGTCGGCGCTGATGTCGTCGGAACGGATATCGTCCCGTTCACCACACTTTTCGTCGTCACCACCGACACCACCGCCTCGCCTATCAGAATCGAACTGTCTGCCGACGAATTTGTTTCTGCGCCTGGTGGTCCCAGGAATGAGAAGTGTTTGTGGCTACCTTCCATCGACGAACCATCTTTCGCGTCCGTTAGAGAGACCAATGTCTCCAAGTCTTTTTCCTCAACCAGGTCCGAGGTAGTATCGTTTGCGCTCGACGAATCAAATGCATTCCTCTCTCCTTCCTCTTCCCCTTCCTCTTCTTCTTCCTCTTCCTCTTCATCTTTTTCCGGTGGACTGTACTTCGCTGTGTTCCTCGTCGAGTTTTCTATCCTCTTCTCTTCTCCTTCTACTTCTTTTTCTGTTTCCTCCTCGACGTCCAGATAATCGAAGTTGTCGGCGTTTACTGGAAAATGAATTTTTCTCGTTAATAGGTTCTTTTCTTTTATTATTTTCCTAATTTTGATGTTTATAACTATTTGAACCTGTTCTCTTATACAACACTTGACCTATTTACAATTTATAGAATACAGACGAATTTAATAATATTAAATCTGTTTTCAATAATGGTATGGCAATTTTTACTGGCGCCTTAGAGTCATCATTTGAGTGCAAAGGGTTAAATGTCTGCCAAGATTTGAGATTTCAATATTTCGTCATCACCGGAAATTAGGGTGCTCCTTATTTTCGACTTTCAATTTTTCCGCTCTTACCCAACTAAACTGTAAGACATGGTGAGAAAATAATGTGTGCAAAAGTTGGAAACGATCGGACAACAGGAACAGACAAATAAAATAAGATAAAATTATTATATGCGTTAGCTTCAAGAAACATACGAAATTTACAGTTTTAAAATTCTTATGATTTCATGTAATTTTCAGATATAACTGTATTTCGTTATTTTGGAAATATCATTAAACATTCTTGAGTAAAAGACAAGACACATAACAATTTTAAGGTTAACTTGGTTATTCGCGGAATAAACGCCGAAAAAATCGGTTTTTACTTTTTTTATCTATCGCGGAGATAACGGAAAAATCTGAAAAAAATCATGGACAATAATCATAACAATATATCGGTACTGTAAAAATATAGATGTGGTCAATCTAGAACTTCCATGTGAAATCTGCATTTTCTCGATTTTTTCAAGGTTCTTGACTTTTTACAGATAGGATTTTCAATTTAAACATCTGAAACGAATTGCAGAGTATATATTTGGGTGCTTGACATGTCTCAGATATTTCTCAGAATTTCTAAACATCATTAACTAGGGAAAATGGGCGAAAAACTGTTTTTTCAATTTTACCCCATAACTATCCCCCCGATCGAGATATAGGGTTGAGATTTTGCACAGTATGTTTTTCTGATGCCCTATCGAACGACCCATCGGCCATATAATTCGGCTCAAAGGCACTTTTCATCATCCTATCAGGCTATATCCTTTAGCCATTAATTAAATTCGGAACATAATATGACTCTTATGGCTGTGGAACTAAACAAATTTTTTTCACATATTTTTGAGGTAAAACTTACGTTTAGGGGAGGCATGATGACCTTGACCTTGACATATGTTGTCGAGGACAACATTCTGAACAACTTTTGTCATTACAATTACCCGGCCTTAGTTTTCGAGATATTTGCGAAAAACTATTGCTAATACTGTATTGAATTTTACCACTGTATTCTTCCACGCTCCGTGGTAACGTAAGGCTGCCATAGTTTCGAATGAGCTACACCTTAGATAAATAAACATAGCAAGAACCCATATATCCGAATATGACCCATGTGCAATCCAGTGTGGACCAGTAGAGATCAGTGTATACAGTAATCGCTCGTTCGTTGTCCAGAAGCCGTGTTTTTCAGTGACAACGACCCTGTCGGGACGCTATTTTTGATTTATGATTGCGTCTAGAGTATCGCGCCGACCGCGCCGAGACTTCAATAGAGAGCCGAAGCGTATCGCCGTCGCCGGACAGATCTGAGTCCCGCGTGTTTCATTTTTACAGACACTATGTACAGTTGAAATTATATTGTGTTTGGTGTCATTTTAATCAGAAAAATGCCAGAAATACGTTCATGAAGGTCCCATAAAAAAATAATGTAAATTAAGAAGTTTGAACATTCGATTCATTCGAGTCAGTAGTGGTGCTCACACCGATATACCCGAGCCGACATCAATCGTCGCCGCCCTGCGGAGCGACGCGGCGTTGACAGGCAGTGGAATGGGTAGGCACTGGACAACGATCCTGCCCACCATGCCAGACAACGAACGAGCGATTACTGTACATCGTGAGTTTTCGAATTATTTCAATATGCATCTCCATGAATTAATAAATTTGACATACAATTTCGATTCCTTGTGGAACCTTTTGTGCGAGAAAAAAGTGGTTCGTAAAGATATTACGCATTGATGCTTTTTTCGAAATAATGAATTCTATGTATCCATTAGACCATTTAAATACTGAATAAAATTCTCATTTTGAGATAGATAGTTTTCGAGATACAGTGTTTTATCGATATAAGTCCCCAGCACGGGTCTGCCGAGGGACATTTATGCGCCAGGGATAGTATTCTTTGACTTTTGCCGAACGTAGATAAGGACAGCCGAGCT
>CM052247.1:1563894-1577427 GCA_028455795.1 Lasioglossum marginatum
ACCATGTCCTATCGTTCTGACGCACCGGTTTTTCATGTATTTTCATGTAAGCAGATATAACTCCTAAGACACAATAGCAGTTACTTCGTATGTTACTAAACAGAGGATACTCTATACAGATCTATATACACAATCTTTGTACACATGATTGGTATTGAGAAACATTAGAAATCTAGAGGTGTCCTATCGCTTTGTCGCGGAGTGTACTTGTCTCTTCCGATAAAGTGGATATTCTATCATTGATTTAATATTATGTCAGATCCGTACATCTTGATCACGATCAAAATTTCATTTTGCCCTGCCAGATTGCTGCAATATTACATTGTGCAGAGTAGTTCGGATTACAATAAGTACTCCGTGTACTCGAACACCCGAATAATGTAATAAGTAGAGTGCGGAGATCTTTATGCATTCATGAAGAAATTGATTAGGTGAAATAAAAAGCAGTAAAGGATTAGAAAAATTTCAGAATATTGTAATGTCGTTTTTAACCCTTTGCACTCCGAATTATTATTTTTCAATTTTGTTGCCAACACTCCCTAATATTTTTAGTGTTTTATTTGAAATTTACTTCAAACGACTTGACTGCTACTTATTTTAAACAATTTTGTTCACTTATATTATATTAAATATAACTCTAAAACTTTGTTTTAATTTATATTGTGGAAAAATACAAATACATATAAAAACTCATTTTATATACATTACTCTTTCTCTGATGTCGAGTCGCGCTCGACAAAGGAGTGCAAAGGATTAATGTAACAAAGTCATTAAGGGATGAAATCAATTTTTATTTTATTCCTGTTTCCCACAATCAATGCAGAACATTTTTATTTCGCATAAAGGTCCGCGGTAATAAGAGAGATCTAATGCCCGGGGGATTCTCGAAAGTGAAATGAACGTGTCCCAATTTGACAGAACAGGACAGGACACAGACAGAAGGCGTCACACGTGCGTCAGACACCGTGACCGCAGAATATTGTTGCACACGTAGATGGGAATGTCGCCGTTTCTTAGCAATCCTCGAGGACGTGGACAAAGTGGGACGAGAAAGTACCTGGGTGGCGCGGGTACATTTGCTGAAACTTACCTTGTTGACAGCCAGCCACGAGAAAACAGCAGAAAAGGACGAAACAGGATAAGGTCGCTCTGTCGGACCAGCTGTAGGTTCCTTTGCGCCTCGACATTTTCCTTACGGCACTGTTCGAAGCCAGCACGCGCGCACTATCGGTGAAACGACACTTCTTGCAAACGACGAGATCTCGAGGCAGTTCGCCCGGGCTGTCAAAACAACACTGTCATCGTTCACCGTCGTTGATTTTCGGTGGGTACTTTTGATATCCCGACTTGATCACCGTGTCTTCGCGTCGATGGCTATTGGTGAACGACGCACGGAAACATCGCCGCAGAAGAAGCAAAACGAAATTAAACGAACAGAAAGAAAAGGATGCGAAACGCTAGCGAGGACGGCGCGTTTGTCACTGGCCACAGCTAGAAAGCAAAATCCCACTTTCACTTGGTGGAGCGCTCCTCGCCGAGGCAGAGCTGGCACGTCGAGGCCATCGAGATCTTTCCCTTCCCCCACCCCCTCTCTGTCACTCTTTCCCTCTCTCTCCTGCGTCCAACGTTACCTCTCGCCAACTAGATACATACATGCTTACACATACTACGTTCATATGTCTCTCTGTGCGACGACACTCAAATTTGAGAGACCTGAAATGTTCAGAAAATCTCCAAGGTCCGGGTTCGCCGATGATTTTACCTTAGTGCGCCCCACAGTGTTTCGTGTGGGGAAAAGGCGGGTAGCCCTGGACAGTTAAATAGATACAACAAAAATATAGATTCCATCAATCACTTGCCGTATCATTTTCTTTATAGTTAAAGTGATTAAAACGTCTTTATCCGGAAAAATGAGAAGAGAAGAGTAGAAGAGAAAAGACAATTTATATATTTTTCGTACGGCTACATTTATTTGAATGCGAAACGAATCAAACGAATCAAATTTCATTTCATTTAAAAAGAAAAGCATAACATACGTATTTGTTAGACTTTGTTTCAAATCTTCATGACGAGTGTGACTCATTAAAATACGGCAACGGATTAATTATAATTAGACCGCGGGTTTTATGCATTTATGACAAAAATAGGTACGTACAATTTAAAGCAGTGAACATATTAAAAAGATTTGAGGACATCGGTGTATTAGTTTCAACTGTATAAGATAATTAGAAGAAGAAAAAGTTTTCTAGGTGGTCCCTGTTTGTTACAATTGATGTAGAAATTTTCCTTTTCTTCAGGATGTAAACACAAAATCTTCTTGATTGGTTATACATAATTTACCATTAGACAGCGGATCTTTATGCAAAATAAAATTTTCTACTCAAATTCCAACAACCTGCAGTGAAATAGAAATTTGTTTTTTCTCTTAATATGTTTAATAGGTAAAAGTAATATAACAGTATATTTAAATTCTTCTAATTTGTTTACTGTTTTAAATTACACCTACCCAGTTTTGTCATAAATGCATAAAATCCGCTGTCTATTCATCATACGTAAAAACAGAACATGTTTTTTAAAGTTAAGTTTACAAAAAAGAACAATAAAATACTGCAGCCATTGTTTTGGCCTCCACAAAAACAAGCATGTAGTCTTGGACAAAATTTTATTTAATTTTTTACCTTACAAATATCACGATATTAGCGTAAACATGAAGGATCAATATTTGAACATTGTTCGTGTGCCTAATTTTTGGATTTATTGCAATTTGAATCCAATTCTCTTCGAAGATTTCTCCACAAAGGATGCATTTTGTTTCTTGATGGAACAAATTCCTTATTTTTTTGTTTACCTTGGACTGCTTATTTTTAGCTGCACTTTTTACAAGTTCTTTCTCCGACTTGTCCGTGAACGAGATGGAATGCATCTTTTAGAAGCATCAGGCAAAAGTGAGAGGAAAGAAAATTGGAATCATCTTTTTAAAACCTCAAATATAAACTAATGGTAAATCACAATAATAAAATGTACTGTTTCAAAACATAAAGTTAATAAAAGTACCCGAGAATTTAACAAATTTCACAAAGGATGTTAATAAATTTCTTTTTAAATTCGTGAATTATATTGAATTGTAGACACTGAAATGAAGAAAGTGTAAAAATGGGCCGTGGAAAGTAAGGCTTGCTGCCCCGCAAAGTGGGATCCCGCAATTCCGCAGGATCCCGCGTCATTTTTTGGTCTCGCATTTCTTAATCCTTTGTGAATGATGAATCCACCAATACGGACGGCGTGTTACTTGCATGTCAGTCGCTGGTTGTCCAACTGACAAGTGACCAAAATAGTATCCGGAGATTTGATACCATTCTTAGGCTTCAAAAAAATAATAATTGCGAATAAATTAAGAATATCCATTTTTTTTATTTATTTTAAGTAGCTTTTTAAGCTATTTTAATTTACTTAACTTAATTTGTACATTCCTTCAATAATAATCGGTAATTAAATATAAAGGAAAAATCCAAAATTAATAATGAGGAACAAATTCATTTTGACAATTTGAACATAGTGATAATAAAGATAATAAAACGATAATGTGAACGAATTGAGAATTCAGTGGAATATTGAACTGAACAATATGAAGACTAAAGACAACCCAAGTAGCACCGTACGTCCATAGAATGTACGTTTTACGTCCAGTTTATGTCCAAATGTCCTACGTCCATTCTGAACATTCGATGGATGTTCTTAGGACGTAAATTCTGGACGTTCTAGGAACATCCGTTTTTTAGGTTTTATGAATGTCCTCAGGACAATTCTGGACGTTCTAGGAATATCCGTTTTTTAGGTTTTACGGATGTTCTTAGGACGTGAATTTGTTGCGTGGTAAAAGTGGACTCCACCGCCGCTATAGGAGCTGTTCCGTGCTAAGCGTGAGCTTGTCAAAAAGTGGTGGCAAGTGGTAAGTTCAGACAAAGGTGTGAGCGAAAACAGCATCGCGCGACTTGAGCGAAATGATTTCTTGCGCGTGAGATCTAGTGGGGCCCAGTTAAATATATATAAATACAAGTGTGTTTCACTAAACCTGCCTACGTGAATAATTTGTGTCAGGTTATGTTCCCAGGTTACATAAAAACGGAAAAAGTAGTAAGTGAATAATTCACGCGAAATCCTAACCTATAAAGTGAAACCGTTACTGTAACTTGTATATCTTTTTTTTATCTTCATATTTTATTTCCAGTCACTGGCACTACAACAGACTCTGGCATTCTAAACAGACCCAGAGAAAATAGGCAGCAGAAAGAGGAGCGAAGAAGTTACAGCAAGATTGGTATATAAATGAAAATAAAGCACCCTACGTATACAACATTAAATTATTACATTCATAACTGTGCATCTTATCTCCCTACTGTAATTTGTATATTCTTTTCCTTCAAAACATATTTTAATTTCAGTTGCTACCACCAAGGAGGAAACGTAGATTCTAAACAGGCCCAGAAAATTTGAAAGAAGGCAGCAGGGAGAGGAGCAAAGAAGTTGCAGCAAGATTGGTATGTGAATACAAAATAAAGCGCCCTACGTATGAAACATTAAATATTACATTCATAGCTGTACATCTCATTCTCCTACTGTAATTTATATATTCTTTTCCTTTAAAACATATTTTATTTTCGGTCGCTGCCACCAAGGAGGAAACGCAGACTCTAAACAGGCCCAGAGAATGTGAAAGAAGGCAGCAGGAAGAGGAGCAAAGAAGTTGCAGCAGTTGCTAATATGATAAGAACAAAGAAAGAATTTAAGATTCTTAAAATCTTGCAGCGTTATAAAAAAATAATAATAAGTAGTATAATTGTTGAATATGTTATTAATATTGCAAATAGGTCTTAAATATATACAATTTGTAAAATATATAAAATTATAATAAAGTTTTAAATCAAAGTTTGGAAACTCCTTTAAACAAAATTTCCAGATAACGTCTAAGAATTTTCTGGTAATGTCCAGAGAACGTTACTTTCAAACATCCTAAAAACGTTCTGAAAATGTCCACACAGTACATTCTCAGGATGTCCAACAACGTAACTGGTACCTTCCTAGCACATTCAGAGAACGTAACTAGGACATAACTGGCACATTTGGACATTGGTTGGATGTTCTCCGAATGTACGGAATGTCCTAAACGGACATTCTCTGGATGTACATAGGATATCCCTGTGCTACTTGGGAATTGCAGCGTGCGCGCGCCGACCCACATTCGCCGCTTCGCGATTGGAGGTTGTTTCGAGTGTCAACGAGATCTAGGATCGATCGCAGCTTGCGGAGTCATTGGCAAACGCCATCGGCGATTGATTATTATCGATTATCGACTGACTACTAGCGTTGGCTACCGATTGGCGGATCGATCAGCCAATCGATCTTTCGACGGTGACTGCCAACGGTCAGCTGGTCGATCCTACTTCACTTCCCTACCGTGCTTTCGTTAGAAAAGTCAGATCTCTCGTTCGCTCTCACGCATACCTCGCGTCTCTTGACCGGCTGCGTTCTATCTTTTAAGATATCATCGTTACTTAAAGAATTATATCGTTCTCATTTTGTGTAATTCTCTTTATTAATCGCAATCAAACGCGCTCGTGTTTCGGTTGCATACATTGTGTTTTTGTATGACGTTTAGATCGTGGACGATCCCCTAGTGAGGAGAAATAAAGTTGTTTTCTGTTAAGTGGTCAGTTCCTTCCCAGCCGATCCAAAACATTCGAACGATATTAAAACAATTGCCGATATTTAGTTGCCATGTTATATAGGACAATAAATTCCACGTTGAATCAATTGGTAAAACAGTAAAGGTGTTACAGTAAAAAAATGCAGAGGGCGTATAATAATACGCCTTTCGTATACAGGGTGGTCCACGCAATTTGTTCACCCTCAATAACTTCCAAAATGTGCATTGTATGAATAAACCTTTTCTGGAAAAGTTGTATGGTTTGAAGGGATACATTATGTAATTCGTATACTTTTTTTGTAAGTGGAGGCGTGATTTGAAGGTCAACTTCGTTTTTTTAAATGGAACGTTATATCCTTTATGCCAAAATATCAAAGAGCGTTAAATTTTTAGTAAAAACGTACTGACCTTTATTAGCTGTAAACCTAATAGTTAACGAATAATTCCACTTTGTTTCTTGAAAAGCGTATATATACGCCTTTCGTATAATACGCCTTTAGCAGCCAAAGAGTTAAATAGAGTAACTGTACCAATTACTGCGGTATCATGCTTTGATCGTACTGTATTTTCACATTATTCCTAATTTATCATGGAATAATATGTGTAAGTATTTTATGGAAGAATGATGTGTTCTCTCCCAGATAGCATCCCAGATAGCACTGAGACGTCTAAAAGACGTCTTTAAGACGCCTGTCGCAAGACATTCAGACATCTAAAAGACGTCTCGAAAGTCGCTCGTCGGATGCTGGAACGTCGCTGGAACTTTTGACTTCTTTAAGGCGTCTTTTAGACGTCTCATTTCAACTGTAACGTCTTTTCCGAGATGTCGTCTAAAAAGACGCCTAAACTATGCCTGAAGACGTCTCTAAGACGTACCGTTTTGTAACACAAGACATACAGGAGACTTCCAGGAGACTTTAGGTCTTCCGACAGGCGTCTTACAGCTGTCTTTGAGATGTCTCTGTGCTATCTGGGCTGAATACAAAAAAATAGTGGCCTCCAAAACCTAATATCCAACATAAGAAAATGAAATCGATTACATTTTGTACGTATTACTGCGGGCGCCAAGAAGCCATGTACAAATTACTGCGTACCCATTATGCGGATTACAATTCGAAATATACGAACGTACGGAAACAAACTACGTATCTACAAATAAATTTTTTATTTAATACATTTTGAATTCAGACGACTCAAATGTCTTCCGAACGGCTCCCGCACGTCTGTTGAACGTCTTGTGTTACAAAACGATATGTTTGTAAAAAGACGTTAAAATGACTTCTAGAAAAAGACGTGTTTTTAGGACGTAAGACTTTCAGATCTAAAATGGACGTAAAAAAGACGTCTTTAAGACGTTGCATGCTATCTGGGTAGTGAAATTTACAACATTTTACAATTGAATTTACAATGTAAATTCTTTTGTCTTTCTCAATCTTCCTTCCTTTTAGTTTCTTAAAATCCACATTCTTTCTTATTCGTTTCTTAAGTTTTCAGTTCTGTAAGTTAGATCTTTTCGTGCACTTCACTTTTATCGACGGCGATTTTACTACTTTCTTTTACTTTCATTACTTTTCGATTTAATTTTTGCCATATCTTCTTATTTTATCTATAATACTCTTTATCTGTAATCGTATTCCACCTATTTACGTGTATTGAATAGTTACCCAGACAACCAGGCGCGCCTTGAGCCAAGCCTGCCTAGGGCAGAAACGGGCCGAATATTGTCCAAGCTACGCTCGGAGCTGCTCAAGGCCGGCTCAATTTTGGTTGACCTCCTGTGCGCGCATATGCCGGCCCAGTGCCGTCTGTAGGACCAGGATTTGGAAATGGACAGTAGGGCTGCAGGCGAGCCGCGCTAAGCTCGAACTCGACTGGTCGAGCCGAGTCGGGACTCGACTGGTCGAGCCGAGTCGAGTACTCGCACGAAGCGAGCGGCTCGCATGAAGCAAGTAGCTCGCTTGGATGCGAGTAGCTTGCACCGATGCGAGCTACCCGTGCCGTGCGAGCCGGTCGCTTCGTGCGAGAACTCGACTAGGCTCGACCAGTGGAGTCGAGTTTAGCTCGGCTCGCCTGCAGCCCTAAAAGGGACGTGGGTATCGTACGAATCGCACGCTCGGTGCGAGCCCAGGTAAGCTCGATTCCACTGGTCGAGCCTAGTCGAGTTCTCGCACGAAGCGAGCGGCTCGCACGGCACGGGTAGCTCGCATCGGTGTAAGCTACTCGCATCGAAGCGAGCTACTCGCATCGAAGCGAGCTATTCGCTTCGTGCGAGCCGCTCGCTTCGTGCGAGTACTCGACTCGGCTCGACCATTCGAGTCGAGCTTAGCCTTAACTCGAGGCTCGCATTTTGCAGGTACTCGCACAGCCCTAATGGGCAGGACAACGGCATGAAGCCGGCCGTTGGACGCTGAATCTGCCTTTGTGACAGCACCGTCGCACTGATGTGACGATGAAAAGTGACAGCTTTTTTTTAGTTGTCCGCGCAAGCCAAGGTTTGTAAAAATTTATTTATAAAATTGTATATTATCGAATAATATGAGAACAGATCAATTTGGATTTCGGACACGTTTGACCATTCAATCCGGTTGCTATACTTTTCATAAAAAATATTGTAATCCAAAATTTACTGTGAATTTTCATGTGCACACATGGATGTCCGAGTTGCCCTGAAGAAGCACGTCGTTCCGGAGAAGAGACGCAGAAGGTAGCAGCGAAAATGGCTTTGCTCGATTTTAATGAGGAAAATATGCACCAGGTGTGCCTATGTATCTACAGTGACTCCCTAAGATTTAAGAATCTAAGTCGACTAATAAAGAAAAATAATAAAAATAAATGAAAAAATAGTGTTGTATACTTGGTAGAAATTTACTTCGTCGACATCTGCCACATTAGTGCGACCTACTCTCGCCGACGGTGCTGCCCTGTAAAACGACATTCGCCTGGCCAGCCACATCAGTGCGACGGTGCTGCCACAAAGGCATTCGCCACATCAGTGCGACCGTGCTGCCACAAAGGCAGATTCAGCGTCCAGCGGTCGGCTTCATGCCGTCCTCCTGCCCATGTCCAAATCCTGGTCCTACGGACGGCACTGGGCCGGCATATGCGCGCACAGGAGGTCGACCAAATTTGGATTTTTGGTTGGCTGGGTACATAAGCTGAAACGTTAGGCTGAAGTGAACCTTGTTTCTCATCGTAGTTGCAATTCACGCCACAGTATTAAAGACATTCCTAGTGATTTTTGTGCCGTAGTAATGAGCTCCTCCTTGACTTTAGTGTACGTAATACTGCGGGCTTAAATTTTTTATTAAAAAAGCAAGAGAAGTTTCTTTTCATATTTTTATTGTATCGAAGTGGGTATCTACCCAGTAAGCAAAATGCTCGATTTTGGACGGGCATCTCTGTGCGTGCATAAGTAGCGCTTTCTGCTGGCAGAAAGACCGGGCATCTGCCCGGCAGAAGCTGCTCAGGCAGAACGAAGGCAGCTCGGTCCTGTATTCTGCCTGCGTCACACTAACACAGACGAGGTATTCTCGTCGGCACTAATATTAGTGCAACCTGTCCTGTATAACGGCATCCGTCACATTAGTGCGACCATGCTGCCCTCTTAAACGAAGGCAGTTCGGTCCTGAATTCTGTCTTCGTTCTGCCCGAGCAGCTTCGAGTGTTGCGTCGTTCTGACAGCATAATACCCGCCATCTGCTCGCCAGGCTGTGCTCGATTTCTGCTGGAGACGACCTGGCTGCAGTGTCGCCAGATCGAGAAAATCGAGGTTAGTACCCCCTCTCTGATGACCAGAGCAATATGTGATAATGTGACACGTTGCGCGACTGTGGGACCAGTCTACGGTCTTAGTGGGGGACGCTGGAGTGTGCTCATGGTAGTGGAATGGGATAGTGGAAGGAGAAAAGGAGGAGGGGAATGTTGTCCGTTTCATCTGGCGACACTGCCTGGCTGACTGGGAATCTTAATCATCTCAATTAATACCATCCATAGTACAGAGTGCATTGGGTTTTCCAAGCCTGTTCGTGAATAGCGATCGATCTGTTGGTGCAATTATAAGCATCGACGGATGCCGCGTCCTTTGCCAGCCTTACCTAACCGTATTTTTTGAATGGCCGCAAATTAAAAAACAGAATTAATAGGAGGAAGAATTGCAAAATACGACCATATTATTTTCAAATTTTTTCACATTTGAATCGGCGGTCAGATTTGCAAAACAAAAATATTTTTAATACTTTTGCCTTAAAAAATGACATTTGCATATAAAATGATAAATTATTTAAAAAGGAGAGTCTTTTGCAATGATAATTAGAGAAACAAAATGTTTCTGTCTTTAGTAATAATAATCTATTTTTAATATTTAATAACCGTGATGTACATTGCTTTGTGTAGATGTAAGTAGTTTTCGTACAAATCGGCCAAAATGGCAAACTCCGAGCCAACAGCAAAATCCGAGACATCGTCCCAAAAACACCGCGGCGACCCTTGCGTTAATTGCTCAGTACACTACTATGATGACGAAAAGAAACGCATTGACAATAGTATCTCGACGGTGATATGGAAACCTATTGATACGAGTGTCGCCCTAATGCGCCATGCGCGGTTCATATGGTACGAGCCTGAGCTGGCTCGAGAACTAAGGTCGCCGCGGGGAGCGAGACACGCGGCCGAAAAAAGGGGCGTAGCCCTCGGAAACCGGCGGAAAAGAGCACTTCTTGCTGACCTTTACCTTATTGTTAGACTTATGGCAAACAATGAATCATTTATTTTACTGTTTTCTTTTATTATTTTTCTAATTTTTATGTTTGACCCTTTGGACTCGAAGCAATTTTTTGTAAACCTTTCCTTTCATAACCAGAAATTTTTGCCTTTTTCCTATGTTATCCAATAGATTTGGACGAAAAGATGTGAGAAATCCAAGTTTCGATCCTGCAGGATCAATGGTTCAAAAGTTATAAATGTTTAAAGTTGAGCGATTTCCAGTGTTTTTGACAGGTTAGTGCCGCCATGTTGTGTGTAGTGACGGCCGTGCGCCGTTTACGGAGCGGAGCCGCTAGATGGCACAGTGGCACCATAAATGTAGGGAGGTTAGCGCTAGTGCGTCATTCCCCTAGGCCGTGCCTAGTGAAAGCACTAACTGGGAGTTGGCTGCTCTGCTCCCAGGTTAGGAGAGCGAAGCGTTCTTCGCTTGTCACTCGTTGTTGGACGGTTGCGCGAGTTGGACTCGCTGTTGCAATTGTCATGCGAGTCAAGACTTCGCGAAGAGACTTCCTTTTGTACAGTCGCACGAGGTTGACCTCGTGTTCTTTCCTTTGCTAATAATGAAGTATAAACGTTCTTGTGAACAGTAAATATTCTATTGTGTTATTCCCTACCACGCGGTTCCACATTTTATATAGAGTAGGCTATATTTCCGAGTAGTTCTCGTGTATCTCGTGAGAGCTAAATCCTACATAAGCACGCTCATAAGCACGTCAATCACATTGAGGGGCGTAGCTCTCGAAAATCGGCCGAAATGAGCACTTCTTGCCGACCTCTGATTTATACAATAGAAATTAACATTACCGACAGAATAATCTACATGATCGGCATCCGCCACATTAATGCCACCGACCTGCCCTCTACAACGTCGCCACGGTGTGCCTTCAATTTGCCCTCGAGTTGTGCCGGCACACCGTGCAAGCAGAATACCATACATCTATTTCCGAATAAGGCTTGATATATGCTGGCACGGTGCAGTGTGCTGTCCAATTCAAAGTAGATAAAGAGCACACTCAGCTTCGAGCGTCGTTCTCACAGCATAAGGCTGTAATCAATATCGGGTCGAAGCAGATCTGGCTATCTGGGTAACAGTCGAAAACCATATTCCTCTACAAACTATAAACCACTCGTCGGCCACGCGCGCTACAGCTCGGCCAGGCTCGTAACATTACAATAAGTTGAAAAAAAGAATTTGTACCGTTCGGGTTGCGCTGGTAGGTTTAGAAATATCTGGGCACACAGGATATATTTTCCAAAATGGGATTACAGACATTAGGTAGTTTGCTCATTATACAAAGGATAGCTTTGAAAGATTAGAAAGATTTGGAAGCTTTAGCAACGAATTACTAGAATGACTCTAAATAGTACAGTAGCGGACAAAAGTTTAAGACGACTATCTTTTCAGTAGATAATCGCATTTTATTAGAGATGTTAAATGTCTAATAGTTCCCAATCGCTCTTAAGTATCGAAGTTCAATAGAGTATCTTCTGACGGATATATCAGACGTCGCAAAGATGAAGATCTTAATCCAAACTGCACCGTAGGAATACTCAAGCACGGTGGTGGTTGTGTAATGGTGTGAGCATCGTTCTCGCGGAACGGTCCAAGACCAATTCGAATAATTAACGGCATTATGGGGAGGTTTATGCACGTGAATATTTTAAAGAAATTATTGTTACTTATACTAACATAAACCTTTTTCATAAATAAGTCTTAAATTAATGTCCGCAACAAATACACAGCATTGAAAGTTTCATGCGCGTTCTGCCAAACACTGTTTATGTTTTGGAAGAGTCTAGGTTGTTCGTGGATGGAGTGCGAGTATATGTATAAATGTTAAGAAAGATATGTAAATGTTTAATATCTCTAATAAAATGCGGTAATCTACTCAAAAGATAGTCATCTTTAACTTTTGTCCGCTACTGTATATTACTCCACCATCGGGCGTCCGGTTTATTTCAACCGTGCTCTCCCTCTGGAGAATCAGCAATAACTCAGATTCGCCCGGATTCTCCTGCCCGTTCGGCGCGGCGACCTGTCTTCATGACCGTCCTCTCCGAAACGTACAGAGGTATCAGGCGATCCTGCTCTCAGGCGGCCAGGAAGCTACCCTGTTCCTTCCTCTCGGTAGTTGGCCGGCTTTCGTAGCTGTCCTCTCCCATGTATCCAGAGAGACGTCCAGGTGCAACCTCTCCCTATCCTCTCCTAGACTGCTGGGCGTCCGATAGCATTGCTTGGTATTTCGTACTCTCCCATCCTATGGGCGGCCGTGGTTTTACTTCGTCCTCTCCCATAGGTGCAGCGAAAGTGACAGCTCCGCTTTTTTTTGTATAGGTTATGTCCTGCGTTTTGAACCTTAGGATTTATGTCAAGTTTCCTAGAGCTTTTGGTTCTCTACACTTTGATTGGAATCTTGATTGTTGTTATGGTTCGGGTTAGTCATTGCTTACTTGACAGTGTTGTGAACAAGAAAATTTTCAAAAAACTTGTTGGTATTAGTGGCAAGATGCAAGGGTAATCCTGAATTTTCAGTTTTCTTTGAGCTGGACTAGGAGGTGCAGGAAACCACTCTAGCAGAGTGGATGATTATGGATGCTAATGTTGCTGGTGGCAGCTGAGGATGAATTTTCATGGGATGATGCAAGGACATCAAGTGGGAATCTTGTATATTAGAGTTTTACAGACAAGCAGATTATGGCTTACTGCAGGCATGCACAACTCGTAGCTCCAAGAGCGGCTAGTGAGGCGCTTACCAGCTCACGACTCGTGAGTATACAGGTTTGACACCAGTGACGACACCAAGTATTTCAGTCTGTGAAAATTGGCAGTAGATAGACTCCTCGATGTAGACACAAATTTCATTCAATGCTCTTGTGACATGGTCAGATTGGGAAACACGAGTGTCTGATTTCGGTTGAGCATAATAGTGCTTAACAAATTTCAAACGGCAATCATTATGTAAACACCCTCCTCAGCGACGAGATCATTAATACAGGACAGGCGAAATGATACTTCATCGCCCCAACTATCTTTTCTTGCTGAGGCGGCCTGCAGACACGCTTTGTGT
>CM052247.1:1577527-1607027 GCA_028455795.1 Lasioglossum marginatum
AAAATATCTTCGCCCGACATGAGTTGCCGCCAGATACGACGAAATACGGCGCGGCACTGGCGGGAACTCATGTCGGGCGAAGATATTTTGCTTCCTGATTCGAAAAAAACGTCGACGTTGCTGACTTCAAAGGGTGGTTTCTCAAGATAAAAGTCTGCTCTATAGCGTGATATAGTTCGATTTTTCGCTGGGCCCTTATCTTTTAAGATTAACTGAAAAATATTCACACAAATTGGTGCGAAAGTGGTGATTGTCCATCTTTATCGATTGTTTAAACATGTTTAAACATTCATAATGTATTAATATTGAATATCACTGTATTCGGGAAAGTCTGCAGAATCTTTTGCTGCAAAGAACAATTCAATATCTTTTATAATAACATCACAATATTTGTTTAAAGTTGGAAAATATGTTTCTTTTTCAAAATCATGTTTCTCAAAAACTGTGCGTCCAGGGAAAAAATTAAGGACAGATTCGGAATCAGCGCAAAAAACTCTATAAGAATCGCCCAACAGAAATTGTTGAACAAATTTGGTGTTGGACAGCGTAAATCGAATCGGAAACTTTCTTCCAGCATTAATACTTCCAGTATTAATCGATAACTTTTTTCCGTGTAACATTTTGTTTATTTTCTCGTTTCTTTGTTATAAGAAATGGACGCTTATGTTATTTTGTTGTTTTTCATTCGTTAATAAGCCCCTTTTCATTTCCCATCAGTTTTAACCCCGCAAAGTAATATTTTATACTTCTAAATTGTGAATGTTTTCTCGAAAATCCGTTTCAATGCCTCCGATCGGAAACATTCTGCCACGGGGTGTATAATCGGGTAAGGAGATCAAAAATTAATAAACTCTAGGAAAGCATTTTCAACAGTTTCTTCATTTCAAAAAGTGTTCTTGGAGAGGAGATGGCGCTGCCAAGGTGTGAGGTCAGAAGATTTGATAATAGAGTGTTTTGTAGTAAATTCAGAGTGTTATAAAGAAATAGTGGGGAAAAAATATACTCCGAACGAAGGAGTGCTACACGATAATCAAGTGTAATAAATAGGACCTGAAGAAGGGAAGATAGGTAAAGTGAAAAAGTTACTGGAAGGGATATAACCTGACTTCCTCGTTCTGTAAAAAGGCGGTAAACCGTCCCGTCAGGTGGCGCGATGGGCAGTTATAAACGTTTATATCTCTTGCGTGATTGGAAGATAGGTGCCAATAATTGCGATAAAGATGGATCCACAGGTAGAGTGATCCAATCAAAAGTCTAATGAACAAGACGAACCAATAGAAGATTCGGATATGGAGGTAGCTCAGGAAACAGAAATACATAAGATAAATCAGAAATGTTCAATAATACCGAAAGAAGGAGAGGAGAGAATTAACACTAACGAAATCCTAGTTAACCAAAACCTCAAAGATGAAAAGCAATCTCAGATAAACCCAGACACAAATCAAAACAACAACAATGAATATAATAATGACAATAATAAGTTAAATTACACTGAAATCAATAATAACTACTCCAAGAATAAGGATAAGGTAGATATTTATGAAACGGAGACAGTCAGTGGCAACTACATTATCTCTGTTGCACTAAAAAATCACTCGGTATCTAAGTCAAGAAAGAAATATAATCTTATAAAAATATACAGGTTCATCACCAACGAAAGAGTAAATCCCGAATCAATCAAAATGACTGGGTTCTCCAGAGCAGAAATATCCATTAGAAATAGGAATGAGGCTAACAAGATATTAAGGAAAGGAAACTCGGAAGAAAGCTGTATGTATATCTCAATCCCATACAGATTAAAATATAGAAACGAAGTCATTACCGAATGGGAGGACTCAATTGAAGAACTGAAACACCAACTGTCCCCCAACCAAGGGCACTTCTCCATGGAAAGACTCAAGAAAAGAAGAACGAAGGATAAAACGAATCTATATGGGAGGAAAGTAAATCCATACTGATAAAATTCCACGGAGATTCACTACCTACGAAACTACTGATAGGGTACGGTCACGTATGGGTCAGAGTTGAACCGTTCATTGAATCGGTCAAGCAATGTTTCAAATGCCTGAGGTTCGGCCACAGTGCAGAAGTAAGAAAAAAGGTGCGTTGTGTGCACAGAAGAGTACCATGGAACTTGCAATGAGAAACCTAACTGTTATAAAGACTGATAAAAAAATCATGGCATACATAAACGTTCTCTATAAGATGGCCAGAGAAAGGGCCTCTGTCGGTTCTCTCTACGTCTACGAGACATACCATGCGGGGGACAGTAGCTCACACCAGCAATGTGACGATAATGGAGAGAGAGAGGATAATGGATACGATTATGGCCAACAGCCATATAATCTCCACAACTCAAAATTTCCACCCTTCAAAAATAAAAACAGGGTGAAGTACTGGGAAACAATCACTGGACCAGTAGAAATGGAGGTCGGCAACCTCAAAAAAACCAAAGAAGTGTATCTCAGCTACAGATCGTCCAAGCCAAGTCACTCCGAACATTATATTCAAAGATAATTTAGGATAAAGACAAAGTAAAGACAGTTGGGCCGATATCGTCTAGAAACGAGCTCCAGAAAAACGAACACAAGTCGGTAATAACAATAGTTACAATAATGTTAATCTTAGAAAACACACCAACAGAGGAAGAACCGATGAGAGCAGCGGAGGTTGAGTGGTAGGAACAATAGATTTAAAACACTATATGAGGAGAACGAGGAAGCAAGTGATCACCAAGGAGATAGGGAACTGGGAATCACAAGAAATAAGTATGATACCAACAATATGAGAACGAATTCCTCCAGGAATTACCACAAGGATAAAATGTTGCTCAATGTAGAATAAAATGTAGAAGACGCGGGACTCGGGTATGGAACCGCAAGTGGTTCTTCGTCCAGAAAGATGCCACGAAAATGTGACACACTACAATTATATGAAGAAATATGCAGATAATAATATACAGATAAATAGGTCTAAAAGAGAAAAAACGGAAGCAATGAAGGCAAAGACAGACGAAGAGCTTCTAGACCAACTGATACTTCTAAGATATTTCAAGAACGAAATCTGGAAGACAAAGTAGAAGAGAGGATGAAACATAAAAGACGTCTTACTAAGAAGTTTGAAGGCAGTGAAGTGGATTTGATTGGAGGACGTAAACAAGACTCCATGACAGTGGCCCCAGAGAAAGCAAAGAGAAAAATTGCCAGGGAGAAGGAGATCGAAAAGATCAGAAAGAAAATCAAGGACAACTATTACAAGGAGGACGTAACAATGGAACAATATGATGAAGGGAGAGAGAATCAACCCTCCACGCCTACATCAATACAAAACTTTTACAGTAACTTCACTGTGGAGGACGAAGGTGAGGAAATGTCAAACCCTAGTTTCCCACAAAATGTCAATATAATGGAGGAGGACGGAAATGCCTCATCCTTTAAGAACGTCAATAAGGGAGAAAGTGGAAATTATAATCTACAAACTACTTACAACGAAGTAGGAGAAGGGACATCAAACAACCAATTGGTAAAACAAAATGAGATCGAGTTCTTCAACGAGGACTCGATGGACAACTAGTAGAACAGGGTTACAAAATATTTTTTAACTAGTACAATGTATAGGCGATACACATGGTAGACGACGCTATTAGAATAGGTCTATGGGATGCGAAAAGTCTAAAAAATAAACTTAGTGAAGTAAAAATCATAACAGAGGAATTTGACCTACTATGTATCATCGAAACTTGGCTATCGAACAAATACAGCGGATTTAATGTCAAAGGCTATAGTTTATACAGAAACGATAGGGAAAAAAATCTCCAAGGTGATATCTCCAACGTGTATATTTACTAATTAGAAACAATATCAATCATAAAGTAAGTTTCATAAGAGGTCAGGAAATGAAGGAAACAGAATCCATTTCCGCTACAATATTTAATGCTAAAAACGAAATAGACATTATTGTGTCGTACAAAAAACCGAGGCTAACATGGACCAAGCAAAATTGAATAAACTTCCTCAACGACAAGAGAAAAGATGGACATCATATTCATGGGAGACTAACGCGAAAAGCCCTTTATGGAATTGCTGCAGCACTAACAGGGAAAGCCGCATTCTAGAAGAGGCCCTAATGGAATCTGATCTGTTTATTGGCAACGTTGATACAATATCAAGGTTATGGTATGAAAGATCAAACCCATCGAACATTGACTTATTCATTACATCAATGAATATTATAGGAAAAAGTTAATATAATTGTACTGGGGAACAATGGGGATCGGACCACTTTATTCTTGAAATGAAACTCTTTGACAGCAGTAGACACTGTAACAAGGGGAAGGCGGACAGGAAACTGTATAACGATATCAAGATGGACTGATTCAAATTTATGAAAATAATCGAGACGAAACTAAGGAGTACAGCAGATAAAGAAGCTGGGGACAAAGAAGAAATCGACTACCAAACAATTCAGGAAAGATACAACTCGTTTGAAACGATAATAAAAGATGCTATCTTAGAAACTCACGAGAAAGATGATAACAAGAAAAACCCTAATGGAGTGAGAACCAGAGGCTAAGCACAACGACTCTAATCACCGTGAAAGTGGTACAAGAAGGGAAGTTCTTAGGAAGATAAATATCAACAAGAGAAGCCCACCATGGTGGGTTAAGGAATGCTGGGAAAAGAGAACAAAGTTGAAAAAAGCTGCAGGCAGATTTCGTAAAAGTCTAACCTTGGTCAGCTGGGAGGAACTAAAAAAAGAAGAAAGAGAAATAAAAGAACTAATCAAAGACAAGAAAAATGAAACTTGGCTAGAATTTGCAGAATACTTAGCCCTATACCTAGCCCTATTCTATATAATATATATATCCTGGAGATAAGTCAAAGAATGGAAGAAAATAAATATGACATCTTATAATAATCACATGTAATAACATTAAGGAAGCTGAATACAAATCAGTGAAAACTATGCAAACCCTAACTGAAAACCTAAGGAAAATACAACTGGAAGTCTCCGAAGACAAAACACAAATCCTATATTTTAGTAAAAATACTCACTTGAGGAATAAATTGTCACTAAGGATGGGAGAAGTTAGAATAGAGGAATCGAACAGTGCCAAATTTTTAGGAATAACAATTGACAATAAACTGAAGTTCAATCTACAGCTAGAAGAGACAGAAAAAAAGAAGATTAAATATGCTAAGATATATAGCACATATAAAAAGTGGGGCGTCTCCAACTATTATGATCTGTTTATATAAAAACTTGTCTATAACAAGTCCATAGGAAGATATCAGAAAATACAGAACAAAGGAATCACAATAGCTATGGGCTATAGAAATTCTACTCCGACCAACGTCATGGCAGTTGAAGCCGGGATAATGCTATTCGAGGAAAGCGTCAACTTGTTAGTGGAAAAGTATATTCTGAAACAGAGATCAAAAAAATTCAGCAAGGTCATGGAACATATGAATAGTCAGATTACTAATTTTGACGGAATGGGTACACTGGAAGGAACTGAAGAAAATTGAGTGGGATGACCTGATTGATCTAGAATCAGGTGTTATAAGAAAAAACTGATTTTAATGATGTAAAGCAAATAATATAATAAGCATGATTAAGGAAAAACTTTGAATTAAAGAACCTAACCCAATACAAATATATACGGACGGTTAAAAAGAAAGGATAGTGTGTCAAACGGATCTAGTATTGCGATCAGAAAAGATAATAATTGGGAGGAAGAGGGATTCAGCACAAATAAAATAGCAACCATATATACAACAGAATGCATTGCTATCAGCAAGGCAATAAGTATAGCTGAAGAGAAATATTCAAATGTGGAGGACAAAATAATCATTCTAACTGATTCGGAGAGCGCTCTGAGAGGACTACAAGGCATTGCATCGGACAAGATAATCAATCCATGGCTCAAAAGGATTGCCAAACAAGTTAGCAGCATTAATGTGAACGGTGTTAAAAGAATCTCATTCGCTTGGATTCCAGCTCACGTTGGAATTGAAGGCAATGAGAGAGCAAATACAATAGCGAAGGAAAGAACGAGCTATGATCAAGATGCTGACATTAAAATCCCCATAGAAGATATATATAATTTTATTAAAGATAAAAAATGGCAAAAATTAGATTGTAAACATAAAAGAGAAGGTTCTTATAAAGGGGAAAAGTACTTTGAAACTACTGACAACATTGGCAAAAGAAAACCATGGTTTGAATCCATAAAAAATATAGGAAGACGATCAATAAACATACTGAGTAGGATCAGGGCGAACCATTAAAACTTAGCAAGCTGCTTGTTAGGAAAATGTATATTAGTTATACACAGTGTGAATGCGGCCACAAAATGGAAGTTATTGAACATATTATATGGAATTGTCCAAGATACGAGAGGAAAAGAGGAAAACTAATAAGAATCCTGGCTAGGAAGGACATAGAACTGGAAGAGGAAGTCTTTAGCATATTAAGAAAGAAAGATGCTGCTATCCTGATATCAATAGCAGCCTTTCTAATACAAATTGATAGAACGATATAATTAAATATGCCTCCATTTAAGAAGGAAGTTAAATATGAAGCATAAAGTACAACCTAAAGTTAATGTTAATGTTATTATATACTTTTGTGCAGTATTACTTTTTTCCATTGTACATTGTTTATAATGATAGTATGTAAAGGTAGAAAGTAAGAGATATGTAATAAGGACCAATTTGAATTGGGCAAATAGAGCCTGCGGCTCATCAACGCGATCTTTATGTATAGTAATTACATAAAGTAAAGAATAAAGTAAATCACTCATATTCATCTTTTCAACCATCTAAACTATTTTCTCAAAGAGCAAACTTTTATAAATCAGGAAACTTAGAACAGCCTTTATACAGGATAAGTCTCGTAACGTGACGATCTCGAATAACTCGTAACCCAGTCAGCCAGGTCTGCCTCGAGCAGATATCGAGCACAGCCTGCAATCGTACGATTTTGGACAGCATACCGTACCAGCATAAACCGATACTTATTCGGACGCAGATGTATGGCATTCTGCTGCCCGGTGTGCCGGCACAAGCTGAAGGCAGAATGAAGACAGCTCGAATCTCGATGGCTCGATCCTGAAACGTGCCCTCGTTTAAGAGGGCAGCACGGTTGCACTAATATGGCGGAGGTCGATCATGTATGCTTGTATATCAGTTTCCCAAAGAAACCCCTCTGTGATGACTTTCAAGTCGGTATCCCTACCACAAGAATTATGCTCTATTTCCTCTATTGTTCTCAACAAAAAATTATGAAAAAATTCATGAACATTCTGCCTAATAGCACATATGACAGCGAATTATTTCAGAATTTTTGGTTGCAAAATCGAGTTTTTATAAAATCCGGAAAGTCTACGTGATCGACATCCGCCATATTAGTGCGACCGTGCTGCCCTCTTAAACGAGGGCACGTTTCGAGCTGCCTCCATTCTGCCCTCAGGTTGTGCCGGCACACCGTGCTAGCATAAATCGATACTTATTCGGACGCAGATGTATGGTATTCTGCTGGCACAGTGTGCTGTCCAAAATCGAGCATTTTGCTTACTGGGGAGTTATTTGTTGTACGAAAAAATATTTTGAACAAAAGTTGCATGGTTTCCTGGGGGACCGTTTTATCAAGATATGAGGATCACTTTCAGTTTTTTAATTGAAATTTCTAATATTTTTTCTCAAATGCGGATAAATTATGTAATTCTGCGTAAAAAGGTATTATATAAAGTGGGACTTAAAATGAATAATTACTGAGATATTTCCAAATTAATAATTTTCGCTCAGTCAACGTGATTCGTAACACGAATTTGTTTGCGATGGCAGGCCATGTTTGTAAACATGTTCCCGGTTAGATGATAAAAACCATCACCATGAAATGCCTATTTAGTATCTTAGTAAACGTTAAAGTCGTATCGAGGAAGAAATTTATTGTTACGATGTTCTCAGTAACAGTGAAAAATACGATATGATATTTGTAAAAATACGATATGATAATCAGCAACCGCAGCAAGTATTAAATTGAATGTTTCCTAATCGTAGAATCGGACGCGGCAGTAACAATGGTTGGCCAGCTCGCTCGCCAAATTTAAGGCCGCTCGATTATTTTCTTTGGGAAACATTAAAAAATGAGGTTTATCGCGAGCCACCAACGGTGGCCGAAGATATGCGAGGATTATTAGTGCATGTGCTGCAATAACTACGTAAACACTGAAAGAAGTTCTTCGTTCACTGATAATTCGATTGTGTAAGTGCATTATCTGTAATGGACAGCACATTGAACACCGCTTAAAATGAAATTTGTTTTAAAAATATATCAGTAATTAGTCCGTTTAAGTCCCACTTTATATAATACTTTCTTACGCAGCATTTCATAATTTATCCGAATTTCAGAAAAAAAATTAGACATTCCATTTAAAACACTAAAGGTGACCCCCATATCTAGATAAAAAAAGCAAATAGAAAACAGATTAGAGCACTGTATGTTCCCCAGGAAGCCATGCAACTTTTATTCGAAACATTTTTTCGTATAACAAATAACTTACGAGTTATTAGGTTGGCAACTAAATTCGCGACCTTTTGTTTCGTAATTCTTTTATTGTATCATTATAATCCAGGGCTCGGAATTACTTACTCGCGGCCGATTTTCGAAGGCTACGCTCCCGCGACCCGACCACGCGTCTCGCTCCCCGTGGCGGCCATAGTTCGGAACTCCTCAAGCGCGTTCCATAGTTGCTATTCGTGGCGTCTAGGAGAACTAGGACTGACACGGGAAGTAATCTCCCGTCGCGAGTAAGTAATATCGAGCCCTGTCAAAACCTCATTCAGTGACTATTCCTTTTGAACTGTATATCATTGGAAAGCTTTCAATTTTGCGATTAATTTGATATAAAATACTCGTGCTTAAAAAATATATATAAATTACTTTGTTTGAGAAAATGTGGAGATCGCGAACATAGTTGCCAACCTAATATTTGAGATCATCATGTTACGAAACTCACCCTGTATAGGTTTCCATTCAAACTTGCAATTGCAATCTGCACAGAAGTTTTGAAGGATACTGCAATGTAAAGCGAATACAAACATCATGTACTCTTTTCTATATCCTCTAACTTTCGTCTGAAACATTTTTTCGTACCACCTACAACTTTCGAGTAATGGAATTTTGTCCAGATGACAGGCTTTTCAACACTTGCGCCATAAGCAATTACGTTTGAACGGCATCTTACGATCATTTTATGGGTTTACCTTGGAATCGTCGACAACTCATTTCACCGACACTGTTTTCATCGACACGATTTGACCAACATTAACTTTCTTAGTTTAAGAAGACAGATGTCTTCATCGACATGATTTGACCGACACTATGTTTTCATCGACACGGTCAAATCGTCGACATATGTTTTCATTGACAGTCCGTGTTTAGCGACAGGTTTGAGTTCATTCGTTTCCACTGACAAATTCGTATTTGCTAATGTAGATTAATCGTTATTATCATTGTTATGTTCTCGACGCATTTAGTTGCTTGTATAATAAATAATAAAGAGAATTACAAAGCATTGTTATTCAGATCAAAGTTTTTGCTACTTTATTAATCAGAATTTCTTCAAATAAACAAACTTTATTAATAGGTGCACACAAATGAATCATAATATTTCATTTAATTTCAAACATAATTGTGTAAATACTAGAGGTGTGCGGGAACCCGGGAATTCCCGAATACCGATGCCGAGAACAGGATGGAACGAGATCCCGAGAATGTTCGGGTTTTCCCGGGAATATTCGGGATTCCCGGAGTGTTCGGGTTTCCCGTGAATTTTTTCGGGATTTCTGATACTGTACGGAATCTTTTAATATTGTTTTTTAGTCTTTATCTATGCTACAAGAGTCTTCTATATAATTTGTCACGCGTACAGTTGCCATCGCAGGAACAGTAAACATAATGTTAATGGTTATTTATTACAAACGCCATTCTACTTTACACAAAACACTTTTATTATAGAATGAATAAGCTAAACTACTTTATATGTATGTATAGACTATATGATACGATGAACACATGAGGACGTCTTATAAGAGAGTGAGATCAAGAGAACACACAGGTACAAGAGTGTAAGCCACGGTTACAAGTGTAACCTCGTGAAAGGAACTACAATTACTTTCTATAAAAATATGCATTTGCATATTTTTGCAGTCTAGTTATAAATTATCAAGTTAAATAAAACTTGGTGTTTTATTTAGATAAATCTAACACTATGATCATATTCAAGAAAACAGGACACGTTTTCGAATCCCAGCATTTTAAGAAATCCCGAACATTTTTCGGGAAACTCGAACATTTTCGGGAATACCCAAATGGTTTAAGATCCCGTTCCGATCCCGAAGATCGTTCCCGTTTCCGTCCCATCCCGGTCTCGCACACCTCTAGTAAATACATATAAAAAATTTGAATAAACAGAACGAATGCTACGAATATATACAATATATATAAGGGTGGAAATTATAAAGCGTTACAGTCGAAAATCTCCGAAAATATTGATTATACGCAAAAATGTTTCAGATGAAAGTTGTTCAATACCGAGGGGGACATCATGTGGTGGAACTTTTATTTTTCCCGGTGGACACACCAAGGTGAGATGAAGGTCAACTTTCTTTTTTTAAGTGGAATGATACGTTTTTTTATCCACCATCAAATAGTGCGTTTCAAGACGAATTCAACGACCTATGACTCAAGGTCATTCAAGGTCAAACTTGTAGTGAAGTTTTTGGTGTAACAGTCCTCGTTTTGGTGTGAAAGTTCGAAGGCACGAGGTAAAGTACAAATAGTACAAAAAGCGATCAGACCTTTTCTGCATTTCCCTTTGTACCATCAAGTCCCAAAACTCTGCACCCTCAAATGAGATCATCCATTAGTATATAAGACCCCCGAAATCTTGTATCGAGTTAGTCGACGAAAATCTCTGCTATGGCACGTTCCGCTGATTCAATAAAGAAACTTTATGTTCTCGATAAGTCGAAACCTTAGAGTAGTGAATAGCGAACGTTGAAATACAGCGATCCTCACCGAAACCTCCTAATTCACCGTAACATTTTGGAGATCCTGCCAGGATACCGTTTCAGGTCACCAAAGTCAGTATGACATTTTAAGTTATCGAGAATAAAATCGGATAGTTCCCCTACGATACCCAGAAAATGGCTAAAACAAATAGAACCGTAACTATAAGCGAAGAGATGCTTAGCGGAATACTCAATTCAATGAAAGAATTGCAATCTGTGGTTACCACTTTAAGCGAAACTGTTGCTAAAGAGAACGAAAACTGACAGAATTATCGAAATTAGTCTGGGAAGAAGTCGGTGTTGTTGATTACCCCCTTTAAGGAACCATCCACGCTGAGTCTGGCGCGTAGGGATATGGTGAAAGCAAGCGTTTCGTGGTTTGTAGGTTAGCCACCGCTGTGCTAGTAGCAACGATGGGGAGGAGCCGACGGAAGAGAAAAGTAGTGACGCGTCAATGCGAAATCGCTCGTTACGGAAGAAACCCAAGTAAGAAAAGTGCTTGCCTCTACTGTACGGTGAAAAATATGCGCCTTTGGCGCATAGAAAGAAATTTGGTCATAGAAACATCACTGTTACTATGACCGATGACAGCGCATTTCAGAACGGAAACCAAAAAAACGCGTTAAGAAGACACGAGGAACATCCATCAGAGAACAACTCGGAAGATGATGAACCTGAAAGAAAGGTATAGGTAGTAAGGCAAGAAAAAGAAAAAGACGCGTCCATCGCTATCTACATGACCAACCTGAAACGAGAATTGGGAACTCTAGTCATCCTGTCTAGTCATCCTATCGCTAGAAAAAGCTCAGACTCTAGCTAGAGACATGGAGAATTGGCTTCGAGACTCGAGAGGATCATCGCAATGACCAATGGTTCTCAGATCCCAGATCGAATAACTCAATGCTGACACCGAGACGACCTTTCTATCCCATGAACCAACCACAAGCAAGACCGAATTCACCTACAACAATGCCTAAACCCACTAAATGCTTCAAATGCGGACAAAACGGACACGTCGCACCTAACTGCACAAATTTTCGGTCAAGCTCCTCACGGCAAAATCTCACCATCGACGAGACGGCTAACGGAACAAGCGGACTTCCCCGCATTAGAAGAATATGCAGCATACCAAGAAGACTACAATACATGTAGGAGGATTCCAAGGACTCAGAAGAAGACCAACAAGATAAAACCCGATAGTACCCGAAATAGTATCCGATTCCTTTCCATCCCTGAAGACGGAATAATAGGTTTACCCTTCCTACAGAAATGCAAATACAAAATTACTAACGATTATCTCTTCTTAGATGAGACACGCATACCTCTAAGATCCGACATCAAACTACAACCAGGCGAGAGTATTATCAAAGAAACATTCATTGACAACCAAAGAACCCAAGTTTGCTTCATTAACACAGGCGAGAGAGGAATCGAATCAAATCAAATTGAACTAGACGAATCTTCCAAATTAGACAGAATGCAACTGTTAATGCAGAAATTAAGAACCAAATCCATTGATCCTTCATATAAAGAGACTCGGTAGAGAACCTTTCCATTAGAAAAATCGGTCCACTCCCATGCAACCAACTCATGTCACACGAAATAGAATTAAAAACAGAAAAACGCGTCAATATAAAATCATGTAGACCTCCAGAATGCCATCGTGAAGAAATTAAAAGTCAGATCTCAGAAATGTTGGATAAGATATAATAACGCATTCAGATTCCCCTTATAACGCACCAATATGATTAGTACCCAAAAAAGCAGATGCCTCAGAAAAGAGAAAATGGAGAATAGTGATAGACTTTATTTGAACGAACGTATAGATCAAGACTCGTAACCCTGATGTAGAATCAATCCTTTCGCACTTAGGAAACTCGAAATTTTTCTCAGCATTAGATTTATCATCAGGCTTTCACCAAATCCCAATGGATAACGACTCAAAAAAATATACAGCTTTTTCAACTCCAGAAGGACATTTCCATTACAATAGAATGTCACTCGGACTTAAGAACGCACCAGCCACGATAGAGCATTAAACGGATTAATAGGAAAACATTGCTTTGTATATTTAGACGACGTCATAATATTCGGACGAACGATTCAAGAACATAACAAAAATTTAGCGATCGTTCTACATAGACTTTCCGAACTAAGACTAAAGCTGCAGCCAGACAAATGTGAATTCTTAAAACCAGAATTAGAATACTTAGGACACGTTATATCGAAGGATGGAGTAAAACCAAATCCCAATAAAATCAAATCAGTAAAAGAATATAGACAACCCAAAAACCTGACAGAAATAAAACAATTTTTAGGACTAGTAGGTTACTATCGTAAATTCATTAGAAACTTTGCCAAGATAGCTAAACCACTGACAGACTTAACAAAAAAGGATATGCCACTCCATTTCCTTGGACAGACAAACAGCAAATCTCTTTTGACACATTGAAACTAAAATTATGCGAAGAGCCAATTCTTAAATACCCAGACTTCGACAAAGAATTTACACTAACGACAGACGCATCGAATGAAGGACTAGGAACTATACTATCCCAAGACGTACACCCATGTTGTTAGGTATCCAGAACTCTAAATCCGACAGAAAAACATTATACTACAGAAAAGGGATTACTAGCAATAGTATGGAGCATTCAGAGATTAAGACTGTACCTATTAGACAGAAAATTCAAAATTAGGACAGATCATTAGGCACACACACTTAAATGGCTACACAATGTAAAAGATACCTCATCCAGACTAATTAGATGGAAACTTAGATTAGAAGAGTACGACTACGACATAGAATATCACAAAGAAAAAGACAATACCGCCGCGGACGCATTATCACGAGTACATATAACACTAGGAGAAATGACGGGAGACCAACTCGCAGACTTAGCAAACGAAATAATAGAAACAAATCAAGAAAACGAAACTTCAGACAGTGTAGAAAATAACGCAAGCGACAGCGATATAGATACGGCAAGTGAGCAACGACCTATCAGACTTAGACGACATTTTTGAATATGACGAATATCTATTGTATCAAGAAACCCCTGATAATCTCAAGGAGATACCCAACCGAAAACAATACTTTCAATTAAACACGGTACCCGGTAGAAACAGAGAAGCTCTTCAAACTTTAAAAATAATATTAGAAAAACATCAAAAGATAGGAGCCACCCAACAACATTTTAATATTAGAGAATATCAGGAAAATAATTAGATTCATAGCATCACGAAACCGGCAAAAACTTTATACAGGGTGAGTCACCTAACGTTGCCACCTCAAATACCTTTGTTGTTTTTAAAGATACATCAAATGTCTGAAGGACAAAGTTGAATGATTCCGTGGGACTCATATGATACCAAAACAATTTTTGTTTTTATGTGATTTTTTTAAAGATATCAAGGTCACCTTCATTTTTTAAAGTGGAAGCACCCTTTTTGAAACACCAATGATAGTCCCTTTCATTAGGAATTCAGTCACTATAATTATTCAAGGTCATTCAAGGTCACGTACAGAAAAAATCGTATAAAACTAAAATATGGTTCCTTTTGCACTTTCACCCTCGCGACGAGTAAAATACGATGCAATTAGAAAAAAATTGTTGACCTTTTGATCTTAAAATTCAAGGTCTAGGTCAATTTTGCGGCACCTTCCCTTCAACAAAATCGAGGGTGTAGAGTGTAGAATCATCCTACGCGGTAGCCGCGACATATAATTTCTTTACCCCCTATACTTTGGTAAATTCAAGTAATATTTGCAAGCATCTTGGTCGAACAGATTCGAAACTTTTATTAATATCGTACCAGAAATTCTCTGATTTTTCTAATCATTATTTTTTTTACTTTTAATTATGTCCTTTAATGCACAATTTAATTCAACATGTATAACTATAATTTCATAATCTATCAGATTTTCATATGGACACATATAAAAGAGATAGGCGAAGTGACTTAGAACGGTCACCTCTGTCGCGCTTAGTTTGGGACTTTACTGTAATTCGCATTTATAAAGTAAAATTGGCACACCTTGATTGGCACACCTGGATTGAATTATACAAACGGTGTACATACTAAGTCTGCAAGAAGAGCACTGAAATGTTGCACCGCTTCTGTGTGTCTATGGTGCTGCCTCTCCTTATCCCTGTCACGAAGATGAGTGGCAAGAGTCCTTTGAACTTCCCTCTCTCTTTCACGAAGACTTGCTTCTGCTCGTCTTTCACGTTCTCGTTTCAGTTTCTCACGATCCTCTTCCGAGTCAGATTGATCTTCTGCATCCTCTTTCTACACGAAGAAACGTTACATGTACTATATTGTAAAACTAGTATTAACAACTTTTCAACGAATAGCTCAATAGCGTGGAATATTGTCATCTGTTACGAATGACACGAAAAGTCATTAAACGAATTAAATGTGCAAGAAATGACGGAAATACATATTTGAATCTCATATTAACTAGTTAATAGACTGCGGATGTTTGTCTAAACTAGTTTCATCAATTATTTTATAGAAATTAAAATAAGGAAAAAATGTTGTTACGGACTAGAAAATAAAATATTAATTTCTGTTAATATGTACGACCTCTTGTATTTTGTAATTTTGAAAATTTGGATACATGCGTTATACATTAAATCTGATTTTTATTTTATGGTTTTCGAACAAAATTTTACAAACATGGCCTCTCTCGACTGCAGATTTCAAGCAATTATTATGAAAATGAATAGGTAGAATGGATTACAGTACAAAGATTAAAAGAATTTATAGATAACAATACATTATTTTTGATTTATTAAAATGATTAGTTAAAAAAATTTTTCTATTTGTCTCTTTCTTTTCATAATTTATGCAAATTTTTATTTTCTATGAATATTTGCAGTCTAATCTTGAATTTTGAAATTCTAATCATATTTTTGAAATTTCACTGAGAAAGGCTATAGCCGGGTTTGGTAGTGAAATTCGCCCCCGGCGGGATTTTAATCGAGCTTGGACCATTCGATAGCCTATCCAAAAAGACCCCTCTCTGCCAAGTTTCAGCCCCATATCTCATCTGTAAGGATAGTTATTGAGAAAAATCGAAAAACCAGTTTTTGGCCCATTTTCCCTATTTATTGGCAATTAAAAATTCTGAAAAAAATTTGACACATTTCGGATACTAAGCCACATATTAGGTATCATTTTCAGATTTTTCCGTTGCAAACTCTGGCTGTAAAAAATGAAAAACACGAAAAAAACCGAAAAAATGCAGATTTCATATAGAAATCTAAAATTCTATGCTATTTTAGTTTTAATTTAGCAATGAGATATTATCAGAAATATTATGCTCAATTTTTTTCAGATTTTTGTGAGTGGTGCAATAATGTTGAAAAAAATAAAAACCACTTTTTTCGGCATTTTTCCTAAGTTACACTTATTTTTTCTGAATCTTAAAAATATATTATGTAATATCAAACATTCCTACGTTCAGAGAAACATCTTCCAGACTTTAAAACTTGCGTAGTACAAAAAACGAAAATAATACTATGTGTATATATACGAATATTTCGAAGGTAATTTCAACGGCGTCGGTTGGTGCAGCGGCTATGGTCTCCGACTGCGGAACCGCTGAAGACTTTTTGGACCAGGTACGCACCCCGGTCAGGTCAATTTTTTTTTCTAAGTTAATCAGATGTTTTTTCGCTTCCTATCCATATGATTGTTGTTAAACCATTGTAAAAAGATTTTTTAACTATGTTTAGACTATTTTAAAATAACTTTTCGGAAAAATATTTTTGGAGTACTTTCGGCCACTGAAATCCACTTTCAAAAATCTGAAAATGATACTTAATATGTGGCTTAGTATCCGAAATATGTCAGATTTTTTTCAGAATTTTTAATTGTCAATAAATAGGGAAAATGGACCAAAAACTGGTTTTTCGATTTTTCTCAATAACTACCCTTACAGATGAGATATGGGGCTGAAACTTGGCAGAGAGGGCTCTTTTTGGATAGGCTATCGAATGGTCCAAGCTCGATTAAAATCCCACCGGGGGCGAATTTCACTACCAAACCCGGCTATAGCCTTTGACATATTAACAAAATTACAACCGATTTTATAACTGCACATCACACATGTTAGAAAGTGTAGTATGTGATTGTGATTACGCATTTGATTATTCCGTCAAACATAATGAGGCTATGCTAATTCTGATCCATATAATACCAATTTCACAGTAGTTTTTAAAAGTACATATTCGTTTTTTCAGGTTTGTAAAGATCTGGGATGTGCCTTCTCATTTCTGAATAATGCAAAAATGGGGTTTATCAGTAGTCAAAAGTGCTAAATAAAAGATCATTCTAGGCCACGAGCGCTCCCAAAAGTCCCATTTTTATGTTTACGAGACGTAATTTGCATTATTTGCGCTAATTTGCATTAAAGCTACAGCTGCGCAAGTAGCTTCTTTCATAAAGCTGCCGAATAATGCAAATTACATACGTCTCGTAAACGTAACAATAGGTCTTTTGAGGACGATCGCGACCTCGATGGATCTTTTATTTAGCGCTTTTGATTACTGAAAAGCCCCATCTTTCCATTAATGAGAAATGAGAACGCGCATCCCGCATCCTTGTAATTCTGGAAACGAATCTACCACCTTAAGTCTGGAATTTTAAAAAGCAAACAGAAAAATTAAAATTCACACATTCAAATTGTTGAGATCATCTCCATTTTTACAGCTGATGGAATTTTTAATGGGAGGTATATCGCAATAATGAAAATGGTAGCCGCTTTGAATATTAAAATTGATCAAAAACGTATTTTTTTTACTATATTTAGAGAACATTGAGACGAATTCAAAACACATATTACATGATATTTTTACTAACATATTACTCGATTTACAATAGTGGAAATGTGAAATATTTAGCTTTAGTAATCTCTTCGCTAACAAATAATGTTTACACTATTTTAAAGTCGAATACTACGAAAAGCTGAATATTGTATTTCGCATTTCCACTACTGTAAGTCGAGTAATATGTTAATAAAAATATCATGTAATACGTGTTTTGAATTCGTCTCGATGTCCTCTAAATATGGTAAAAAGAAAAATATGTTCCTATTTGTAAAACCCAAGATGACCTCGATTTCGCCACGAAAACAAACTGTTTCCGAATTTTTTTTACTGATATCTATTGTGCACTCCATACCCTGCAACTCTTGTTGTAAACTTTTTTTGTCAGATGGCTGCCAGTGAATGAAAAATCGGTTTCTTAAACCTTAACATATTTTCGAAAAATACTTACATCATTTTCTTTCTTCGTTGGTTTCTCATCGTTATCTTCGATTTCACCGCTCTCTTTCTCTACTATCGTTTCCTTTTTGTCTTTACCATTCTCCTCCGCCGGTACTTCGCTTCTTCGTTGTTTTTTGTCCTTCGAACTATCCTTGTCAGCCCGATCCTTGGAGGATTTTTCCTTGTACTTATCAACATCCTTCCTGTCCCTGTCTTTTTTCTCTGACTTGTGATGGTCTTTGTCCCTATGTCGGTGGTCTTTGTCTTTCTCCTTCTCCTTTTTCCTCTCCTCTTTTAGCATGCGTATGTAATCCCTAAACCAATCCTCCCGTGTGCTTGCTGACTCTACCACTCTGTACCTCCAATCAGATTCCAATTTTTTCTTACAATCACTCCAATGCGAATGTCTGTCGATGTCTTTGTGTTCACGTAGCATCGCAATGAATTCCTTTTTCACCTGAAACGCATTTATCATAAGAGTTTTCATTATTGAAGAACAATTAGATTTTGCTTATACTCTAATTTATACAATTCTGTCTTAAAATTGAAGCTGTATCTTATTCATTCTTTTTTTTTATATTTTTAATTGTTTCAGTTTTAATATCATGCACGCTTAATATTTTATCAACCAATGACTTATACACGTTCAGCCACATTACAATCACTTTGACAATATATTGTTATCGTAATTATTATTAAATTAGAAAGAAGTTAATGACTTGTAATGTGGATCAAACTATTTCAACTTGCAAACCTTTTTAATGGTTTTCAAACTACATTTTCGTTAGGGGTAGAAGAAATAGTCATTCATGTCATTCGTTCGTGTCAGAAGGTATCGCAACGTTAAGGGCTCTACTTGTTGGAATTTTTAATGAAATAAGCTGGTCAGATTCGCTGAAAAAAATTATACTCATTATAGCTGCAAGAATAATTATTTTCAACCGAATCATCATTAAACATTCTGCACGATGGAACTTATAGAAAGCAGCAAAACAAACGATTAAACCAACGCCGCCGCAAATGACGAATGAAAGGTCTGCTTTTGTTTAATGATGAAACGGAAGCATAAAATAAATAGATTTATATCTGCTGCCCTTGCTGAAATAAAAACAATCGTTAGTATTATTGTCACGAGATTTTTAAAATATTAAAAGCTTTTAGCCGTTCAAATTACGAAACGAGGCACTATTTTTCCAAACCATTTTTTCACCACAGTACCTTTCCAATGCATATAAATCTATATGTTGTATAGTCATCATTGCCGTAGATAGTGCGTAACATGATATGGCAAATAAAACAGAAAATCTTAAAATTAAGCTTGACTAGTATCTTTGGAGTGTCCAATCAATAAAATTGCTTCAGTGAATTATTAGACTATATTATGTTCTAACTAAAAATCATATACTATGGTTATAAATGATTTTGATGTATTTAACTGTGTTTTTTCACGATTTTATGTTTCTGGCTACTTTATCCTACGTTACTATGAATTAGAAACTAATATCATCCTATTAAAAATTCCCATTACGTAATTTATGAACGACCTATAATTTTAATATAATTAAAATAACATGTTAATATGTACTTGACTAATCTTAGTACATGTTCAATTTGTATCGAAAATACGATTACAGCTCATAGATGCTGGCACATTTTGGTCTTGAATTTACCCTTACAGTTATTACTCGGATCCTGACCCTACGTATGTATATTTTAGAAGTAGTCAAAAATTTGTGCCACAACTTCAAGTAACTTCTATCTCAGTACAGTTGTTTTCAAAGTCCACTTCTATGTTTCTTAAGACAAAAGCAGTCAAGGTTCTCTGAAGGATACAAACCAAATTTCATGTGAAACCAATTTGTGATTTTTACAACGATACAGAAACAAAAATAAAGAAAAAATATTTACTATTATACCAATTGAAATGCACTCGATCAATTTTAAATATACGTATCAATTTTAATATAGCACGTATTGACATAAAAACAATTCTAACCGTACAAGACATTCTAACGAATAATTAAGTATTTCGTTTACGCGTGTTCCTTCTGCAAATATTAATTTTATTACACCGTCAATAAAACTATTATCGGCAGAGAGATACAGCTATGACATTTGCTAAAATTATATGTAAATCAACGAATATAAAAAGAAAGTTAATTTGTTGTTATGTCAATACATTAAACGTGATAAAAACTGGTAGCTTCTTTGTCAAGACAGATAACGGTTCTTTATCTCCAGGAAACAGAATAAGATCTGTAAGTACGTATTGGAATTGATGCTACCATCTGGGTGTACCACCCCGTCTAACTGAATTCTCTTCAATTTCATTGAGATTGGTTTTGAACTTTGGGGAAAAGTTAATCTTTTGAAGTAACGAGGATTACGAGTAATATACAAATACCGAGTTCGTTCATTCTCATGACTCTGCTTTGGAGTAAAGAATGCGGCGCGCGAGGGTGTGCCAACTGTGCCACGCAGTGTAGGTGGGGATGGTAGATGACATCATCCATGCCACCAACCAGCTTCAGAACCAAGCCACTCCACATACGGAACCTGTCCTGCCTGCCTCCTGACTGAAGTGGAGAGTTTAGAACACATAAGTACATAAGGAACCGTCACATACTAAGATTTTATTCTCTACATCTCCCATCTTACAGCTACAAAACTTTTGTCTATCGAGAAAATCTACTGGAGTAGAGAATTATTAGAGAAACTTCTCCTGGTATGTGTTCTTCAGCCATTAATTTTAGGAATTCATATTAGATAATCTTACAAGTGGAACAAAATAGTAACATACCTATAGAACCTGAAAGAATTATCAATTATCGCTGAAAATGTAAATTCATTAAGTATTATCCTCTCCTATCTCAGATCAGAACATTTTTTCAGTACTTCTTTGCTCGTGTCTCTTATGTTAACGCACATCGTCAAATCTCACTCAACAATAGCATATAATCTCGTCGTCCTTTAACGAACAATAATGAAATGTAAATTTTGTTGTTTACATACAAGCGTTCGCTGAACAAAGAACTTGTTCAGTTGTCGTTTAAACCGTACGAATGTATATATTAGTATATGCTATGTCTAGATTTTATTTGTTATATCTTTAATAATGTACTATACGATTTCTTCGAACAAAATGGAGGATGTATGAATGAGAACCTTAATGAAGTCTGTTATGGAGAAGGAAAAGGTTTGATGGTATTGTATCCAAAAAGAACTTCTGTTTCATAATACTTCGATACCTTTAGAGAATTGAGGTACTCAACAATAATAAGACTATGAGAAATTGAAATTAGCATAAAAAATATAAGGCAACTTCGATCACATGTGAAAGACTAGATATATATATATTCTCAAACCGTTGTAACTGAGTTTCTAGAAATATCATCCTAAAAACTACCGAACAGTCTGAAAATTGTGAAACAATTTAGCGAAAAAGGGGTACCACAATTCTCAAATATCTTTAAAAACTTGATATGCTTTTTGTCACGCGAATAAGATAATGTAATTTTAGAATTTCTTCTTACTTATGGCATTGAATGTCTAAATTATATTCATAAAATTTTTTGTTTTATATATTGTAGCTTGAATCCTGAAAAGTAATGTTTGCATTGCAAATAAATCACGCGTATCAATAAAATATAAATACCTGTTCTCGTTTTGCTGTTTTTTCCTCTTTTTCCTTTTTTCGCACTTCCAGAAGATATTCGTTGAAAAGGCTCTCTCGTTCACGCATCTTTTCTACATTCTTAAACCGTTCATCACGCCCATGTTTTTGAGCAAAATCACTAAACGATGATCTAAGCAAAATAGATCAATTATTTCTCAAATTGATTAAGAAATATTTTCAAAAATCTTCAAGAACATTTACAAAGTACAGAACATTACGTACTTCCCATGAAGACCAGCTTCTTCCAATAACTTCTGGAACTGTTCCTTCCGTTCCTTCATTTTGTTTCTCTTTTCCCGCCTCTCTTCTTCTGCCCTCTCCTTTACATATTTCTCGAACACTTGTTTCCTCTCCTTCGACGTCAAAAGCAGGTACCGCGGGTCGAACACTATTTTATGAAGTTCTTTTTCCCATGTACTGAACGCGGATACCTATAAAAATCATAGAAACAAATACATAAGTATAGTGATCTAACGTTAATTACATTACTGCATAAAAAGTTGTGATATTTACATCTTTCTCTGCAAGCATATCTCTGAACGATTTAATGCGTGTTTCCAGGGGAACGATTGCTCTTTCTCTAGCAGCTCGAACTTCCGCTTCTATTGCAGCCTCTTTGCCGATATCAATAGTTTTTTTGTTTTCCTTTTCTTCTTCTTCTTTTGGCGTTACAGCTAGCATAAAATCGGTAATTAATTTTATGTTCTTTAGCCTAATGTATATCAAATCACATTTACATAGAGTATCCAAAACCATTTACTCGTCCTTATATTTTAAAGATTTCAAATTCACAGTGAAGGATTGTTTTTAAAATTTGAGAGAATACTACTCTCTAATATATTTCCAGTAGATAAAGTGTTGAGATTCGAACAAAACTGCACTAATTCAGTTAGCAATTTAGCAATCGAAAAATATAGGGTCATCCCATGCCAAATCGATCACTTTTTGACGTCAGCATCGACAATTTTGTTCTGAATCAAATATGTTGTAGTCCATGTGAAATTAGGGGGTGTTTAAGTCATCATTTTGCCGGTTTGGAATTTGTTTAAAAATTACAGACTTTCGAAGTTTGGAATTTTTGCCCATTTTGGTGAAAACGAGCCTCACTAACGAATTTTTATCTTAGGAACTGTTTGTCCGATTGAACTATCTTTTTTTATTCAGAAAGTATTGGGCTATTATAAAATAATTTTTTTAATCTCGATAATCAACTTTATTATGTCGAAAAATGTAAACACATTCTTTTTTCGATGATGGGCTACAGTGATTTAAATTTTGAAAAATATGGTCATATTTCTGAGAGTTTTCCCTTCAAAATGAGCCCTTGAAAAGGATGGAAAATTGAAAATTGGTGTTCCAATGAGTTGGAAAAGGACGCGGTGTACCCCTGTTTCAGGTAGGCGAATCGTGCGCGCCGCTATACATAGTATGGTCAGTTGTCTATACCGCTGCGCTGGTCTCAAAGCAATACCAGCAGACCGTGTATTACTGAATGACCCTATTTATACAGTAAAGTCGCGATCCAGCTCCCATCGCCTGTTCCGAGCGGGGACAGATATCGTGTAGGGAAATCATTTTTTTATGACTGCGTCGACCGCGCCGACTGCACCGACCGCGCCGAAAGTACAAAGGATGTCGAACGTAGTGGAAGGAAATGTCCTTTAGTGGAAGGAGTAGGCGAAGGGACAGTCATCGTAGAGATCTTCAGGGAGCCAGATTGTGACTTTATTGTACCTCGAGAACAATAACCTCTCTTGGTCAACCAGGACACCTTTTCAATCATAACTTCATTTATAGATGTTAGTTTCTATACTAATTGTATATGTTATACAAAAATGGTGTCGTTGCTCGATGGAAACCACGAAAAAGTGGTGGCTTTCTTCCATCAGGAAGGGATACTCGCTTTTCCAGCTCATTATGACGTCAATTTGCAATTCTCCATCTTTTTCAAGGAGTCATTTTGAAGGAAAAACTCCCAGGAATATGATATTTTTTTCAAAATTTAAATCAATTTGTTTACATTTTTCGACATTATAAAGTTACTTATCGAGATTGAAAATTTCTTCTCAATAGTTCAATCCTTCGTGAATAAAACAAAAACATATATAGCTCAATCAGACAAACAGTTCCTGAGATAAAAATTCGTAAGTGAGGCCAGTTTCCGCCAAAATGGGCAAAAATTGCAAACTTCGAAGGCCTGTAATTTTTAAACAAATTCCAAAACGGTAAAATGGTGACTTAACCCCTCCCCCCTAATTTCACATGGACTACAACATATTTCATTCAAAACAAAATCGTCGATGGTGACGTCAAAAAGTGATCGATTTGGCACGGAATGACCCAATGATATTCCATTTGAAAAAGTTGATCGTTAGTCTGAATAAATCATTTCTAGTTAGTACCAGACATTAAAAATATCACCACTCGATAGATTTATTACAATTTTTCAAATTTTCCATGAAGTTACTGCCCTTGATTTTAAGACAGGGCTGTCCCACAAGTTGCTCTTGAGTAGCTTTCAATTTCTTTCCCAACTCGCATGCTAATTGTAAGCTAAATGATTCCCACCATTCTACTCGACCGGGTATAGTTTGCAAGGGAGAAGAGCTAGTGATATAGCTCCTTCCTCTCTTTATCTCGACCAGACGCGACTATCTGTCAACAGAAGAGCCTAACGACTAGAAGTAGGATCGTAAAGCAGTGGCAGGGAAAAAGTTGGGTAGCCCTGTTTTAAGAGGTGGACTGTTGGTCGAGGATGCCCTGTATGCAGAGTATCCTAGTCGAAGTTTTATACTCAAGTATTTCATAAATTATTTGTCATTGAAAAAATATTTCAAACAAAATTTACAGTCGAGGACAAATAGTAAGTAGACATTCTTAAAAATCGCATAACTTTTTTAAAATTAGTCCAAACGACTTGTATTTTTAAGATGCTAGACCGACTAGTTTGCTAGAGAATAAGTAAACAAAAATTAGATTAGATTGCAATTGGTAGGATTCATACAAAATTTTAAAAATGCGTTTTGTAAATTTCGGTAACTTACATGCATATCGAAAGTTTTATCAAAATCGGTCAACATTGCAATGAGCTATATACGTTTAAATGAGAGCTTAAGCGTGAAAGTCACAGATTTTCAGCCTTGTGAGGGCATTTCGACCTTACGCGATCATCTTTAAGTAGTTTTGTAGCTCATTGCATCATTAACCGATTTCGATGAAATTTTCAATATGCATATAAGTAACAGAAATCTACTAAACGCATTTTTTAAATTACCGTTACAGGCTCAGATGAAAAAGTTGACAAAACATCATTTTTTAAATTTTGTATGATTCTTACCAATTGCAATCAAAACAAATTTGTATTACTCGGTAGTGTAATTTGCATTATTCGGAAGCATAAATTATAGCCTCGTAAATGTAAGAATAGGTCTTTTGAGGGCGACTGCGGCCTAGATTGATCTTTTGTCTAGCGCTTTTGACTAGTGAAAAACCTAATCTATGCATTATCGAGAAATTAGAAGGCGCATCCCGCACCCTTGCAATTCTGGAAACGGGACTACCCCGTTAACCCCTTGCACTACAATTTATTCTACGGTGACTGTCATTAGAACCTTTTTATCGATCATAATTTCCTAGAAAAAGAAGAAAATCTATGTCTATTGTATGCCAAATATGTTATCTAACAACTACACAATTTACAATAACAAAATAGAATTCTATTTCGATTTAAAGAAAATTGATAATATTTATATTTAGTAGATAGTGAAGAGTGGAAAAAAGATAGAAGTGCGGTTATCAGAAGTTAATGGCAGAGAGAAGATGGATAGAGTGGAATGACAAAGTAAAAGAGAGGCCGGTCAATAGAGGATATCAGGATTTTTAATAAATCGGCGGATCAACCAGGACACGAGTAAAAAAAGGGCAAACGAAGAGGAAAGAACAGGTAAAATGATCTTCTGGAACGTTGGGAATTTCAAATAAAGACAGTAATTTTTGGAAATATATTCAGAGCTTTGATTTTGTGAGTCTTACCGAGACATGGATGGAAGAGAAAGGATGGGAAAGAATTAAGAATAAGCTGCCGTCAGACTTCAAGTGGAAATGCCAATTCGCAAAGAGGGAATATAAGAAGGGCAGAGCAATAGGAGGAATAATTACAGGAGTTAGGAATGAGCGGCTAGCGAGGAAGGCAGAAAGGGAAGTAGCAAATGTAGTAGAAAGGAAATTGAAGGTGGATGAAAAAGAATGGAAGATAGTTACAGTGTATAACACAGACGGAATGAGGAAAACTGAAAAACGGATCGACGAATTGGTTAAGGTGGAAGAGGAGGAATTTCTGATCATTGCAGGAGATATGAACGCAAGAACTGGTAACAAAGGAGATATGTATCTGGGGGAGAAGGGAAGATCAGACGAAAAGAAAGTCGAAGGACACAGGGAGTAACGTGGAGGAAGAATTGCTTCTACAGGTAATAGAAAACAGGGGATGGCACATGGCTAACAAAAACATACAGGGGGATGAAGAAGGTGAGTACACCTATGTGGAAAGCAGAGGGGCTACTGTCATTGATTATGCTATAAGCAATATGGCAGGACTAGAACAGATTATAGGATTCGAAATCGAGAGTCGAATAGAATCAGACCACATGCCCATCTGCATAACTTTCCGAATTCCGAAGGGTCACAGAAAGGATGGGCAAGCGGAGAAGAGCAAAGTTAGGTAAATTATTTGCTGGAAAAGGGAGAGTGTTCAGCGTTACCATAGCAATTTAGAGATGTTAGAGTTGGTAGAATGAGGGGTAGAGGAGAGCTGGATGGAGCAGAAAAAAGGTATAAGCGAAAGTATAGCCAAGAAAAGTATCAAAATAAAGGAAAGAAAGATGGGATACAGGCCGTGGTGGGATAAGGGGAATGTAGAAGAGAAAAGAGAAAAGTTAAGGGGTTATATAAAAGGTGGAAAGCTGGAGGAATCAAAAGAGAGGAGTATTTGGTAGGGAAGGCAAGCTTCAGAAAAATATGTGAGGGGAAAGAAAGAAAGAAAAAGGAAGAGTAAGAAAGACATCTGGGGTTACATAAATAAGGACAGGAGAAAACCAAATGATATATGCGGAAATATAAGCAGAAAGGAGTGGGAAAAACACTTTAGTAGTTTGGTAGGGGGCTCTGAGGATAAGACAGTAGGAGGGAAAAGAGACAGAGATATTTCGGAAGGAGAGGAAGAAGAGGATATGACCGACAAAGAAATAGAGAAGTAGATTCAAGGATTAAAAAGGAGAAAAGCGGCTGGAGAGGATGGTATTGCAGGAGAGGCGTGGATATGCAGTAAGGGAAGGGCGAGGGAAAGAATGAAAGAAATTTTGAAGAAAGTCTGGAGAGGGGAGAGATTGCCAAATGACTGGAGAAAGGCGGTGATCTTTCCCATTCATAAAAAAGGGGACATGGGTAAGGTAGGAAACTACAGAGGAATCTCCCTGCTGGATTCGGCCTGCAAGTTGTACGTGAGTATTTTGAACGAAAGACTCAAGGAGGATTAGACATTAGACGACAAGGATATCTTGCCCGAGACTCAAGCAGAGTTTAGAAAGCAAAGAGGAAGATAGATAATGTATATGTTTTGCAGCACGTCATAGATAGAGAGATCGGGAAAAGAGAAGGTAGGGTATTCGCGTGTTTTGTAGAGCTTAAGGCCGCATCCCACAAGGTGAATAGGAAAGAACTTTGGAAGAAAATGGAAGAAAGAGGAGTCAGGAAAGGTCTGATAGAAAGAGTAAAAGAAATCTACGAGGTAACGGGAAATGTGGTAAGGATAAACGAGGAGCTATCAGACAAATTCTGGACTAGCGAAGGCGTGCGACAGGGGTGTCCCTTGTAGAATAAAAAAGATTACCTTCGTTAAAAATTGTTAGAATTGATAACATTTTTTTGACCATTGAAAAATGAACATATCCCATTTCAAAAAATTGGAGTGACAATGGCATTCTTGGCAATTGCATGATCTTGAATGGCAAATAGTGTGAGAGATGATCAAGTGTAAACTTCAAATACGATATCTTATACAGAGCAGTCTACCTAACTTAGCAGAAAATTTGTTCTTCGATACCATTCAATCTGCCTGCAAAATGCTTTCTATATCGTCTGAATTCTGAATCTGTATTCTATATCGATTGAAGAAGATATGTATGTTGGTTGCTACTTTTAGGTAGAACACTTTGTATATGCAAATATATGTCGTATATGTAAAAATTACTTTTAGTTTCTTCTTGTTTCATTTTCTTTGCTGGCGTTGGTTGATCGTCGTCACTACTTTCACTTGTATCGGACTGACGTGTAGTTTTAGTTGGTACAATTGCGTCTGGTGGAGTGGACACCATTTTGTCAACATCTTGACGACCAATAAGATCGTCTGGTCTTTCCCATACTGATATGCGCGAAGAAGGATTGTAAAAAAATACGCGTCCATCACCAGTCCAAACAACACACCTGAAAAGAGAGGTTTGAAACTCACGTTTTAACGAAATGCAGCTGCACTGAAGTAATGTTTAAAAATATACCAAGGGGTTCCAGGCACCGGTGTGCTAGAAATTGGTCTAGACTTGTCTTGAGGTTTAGCAACCTCCTTAGGCGCAGCTTCCTCTTTTTTAGGTTTGTTAGTATCGGCTTCTTTTACACTATCTTTGGCTTCGTGATTACTTTCTTGCTGCTTTTCTTGTTTGGTTGGTTCGGTAGCAACGTTATTATTAGGTAACGTCGAACTAGGGACAACAGTATTCGTAGAATTTACAGCTGCTTCCTCTGCCTTTTGCCGTAATGCTAATTTTGCACCTAAAAGCATATTGAATTATATCTACTGCTGCATTTTGCTCTCCTTATTAGAAATTTGTATTATGAATAGCATACTCTCAAGATCTTTCAGAGGTTGTGGTTTTTCCCATACAGATTCACCAGCTTTACTATTGTAATAATACAACCTTCCATCTGGAGCACGATGCTCCGTCCATACCATGGCAGATGCTACTAGTTCCTGATCAAGCTGTGCCAGTATGGCAGGATCTTCTGCTGGTGCCTGCGGAGCCATTACACCGTGTGGAATTTGTGGCATGCCTAAAATATATTGTTCTTTTAAATAAAATACTCGGCAATTATAGAAGTACCAGGGCTTGAAAAGAACTGTTTAAAACTGTTTTACAGGGTAAGGCACCTAAGACTTACACCAAAAATATCTCCGTTGTTTTTAGTAATACAAGAAAATGTTTCAGGCAGAATATGTTTGGTTCAGTGAGGCAATTATTCTGACGGAGAAGTTTTTTTTCTAGGTCATATTTTCCGATATTTCAAGGTCATCGTCGCTTTTTTAAATGGAATGATGTATTTTGATTAGTGTAACATCAAATGACCTTTGAAGGAGTTATTCTTTAAAAAACATAACTTAACGTACGAAGACCATGTTCATGCTACCATACTCTACCAGG
>CM052247.1:1615150-1632116 GCA_028455795.1 Lasioglossum marginatum
TTCGCTGGGTTATTCGAATAAATTTTTATTCGAATGAATTTTTATTCGAATAACCCAGCGAATGAAAATTTATTCGTAAAGCCCAGCGAATAAAAATTTATTCGAATAAGCCAGCGAGCGAATAAAGGTATCGAATGACATCGCGCCGATGACAACGTCTCGGCTCGATACTCGACACTCAACACGCATCAGCGACGTGTGTGTATGTGAATAACTAATTATGTTCTACATTCAATGGTGCCCTTGCGGCCTGTGAACGGTCGATGATCCTCATTTTAGAGAAATTTTTGATCATCTAAAGATTGCAGGTATGTTTCCTATCACAAAAATTATTTTAAAATACATAAATAATTATTAATATTTTTACAAACTGAATACATTACAAATTACGAATTAAGCGTCATGAGCAGAGGAAATTTAAGTCGTCATATCGAAAATTTATTTAGAACTAATATAGCCGGGATAAAAAATATTTTAAAGGATGTGCAGTTTGTCTGTACCACGGTGGAATATTTGTCACTGGCTTTGGCTTGCCGAAAATTTGGAGGTAATAATTATATAATTGTGTAATAATGTACATTATGTTAGAATCGATAAAATTATTAACAACATTGTATTAATATATCGGTACCCATTGTTACGATAGAGTGGCAAAATTATAACAAATACACATATTTTTTGTTCATAAAAAATAATGATCGACGGTATTGTACTGCTTGTGTCAAAAGAATCACTTGTTGTTTAGTTATACATATATGCATTGTGTATGTCATCAATCGTCAACATCAATCCGTAGTTCGTCTCGGCCTCAGCCTCGGCCTCAGGGCCTCGAATGTCGAGTGTCGAGTATCGAGTGTCGAGTGTCGACGTCGGGTTCTTGGCCTTTATTCTTATTCGCTGCCGTCATTTAGAATAACGGATAACGAATGAAAGTCCCGGGATTTATTCGTGACTAACGAATAACGAATAAAGCGTTAGCTACGAATAATTCTCGGCGAATAAAATCGTTATTCGTTATTCTCGAATAAAAAAATCCTGAGATTTATTCGTTATTCTTTATTCGAAATAAAATTTGCCCAACTCTGGAGAGTGGTAAATAGATTTGAAACCCTGAATGGACCAAATATCATTACACTAAACCTACCTTTTTCTTTGTTCTTTCACGTCGCTTCTTCAACTACTAGGTTATTAAGCGACACTAAACCTACCACTAAACTACTATTTGAGTAAATGTTGGAAAAAAAAGATTGAGAAATTGTGGGATGATTATGTTCTAGCTTATAGCTCTAGAAACCAAATCGGAAAACATTAACCCACTTGAATTTTAAAAATTAGAAAATATAAGAATAATAATGGAAATTTAGAAAATACAGGGTATTTTAGTCAGATTTGATTTACATGTTCTCTACATTAGAAAAAGATAGTAAGTACAATTTTTATTTTATAATATAGGTCCTTTAATAACATAACATCGTCTGCATCCAAATTTGAATAAGTGTCCGATGACTTATGGACGGGAGTGTAAATGTATCTCAAAGAATTTTTCGAAATCTTAAAAATTTTTGGTTTAACAGACATTGAATTATAACTGATAAATCAACAAGTCGATAAAAACGAGTTTTTTGTACTTATAGTAGAAACGTAAGAATATCTAATAACCATTATTTTCGTTGAAAAAATATTTTTGTTCATCATTTATTTTTCAATTGTTTTAAACAAATACAATTGTTTAATAGCAGGGGAATATTGGAAAACTTGAAAGTATGAGGATAGTCCCAAGTGTCCTCTTTACCGACAGTTTTTGAAAATGTACATTTTAAAATTAAAAAATAGAAGCAAAAGATGGAAAAGCTGCAGCAGTCGAACTTAAGAGGGTAGTCTCATTTCCAGGATTGCAAGCATGCCGGATGCGCCTTTTCATTTCACGATAATGCAAAGATGGGGTTTTTCAGTAGTCAAAAGTGCTAGATAAAAAATCAATCTAGGCCGCAGTCAGCCTCAAAAGTCCTATTTTTACGTTTACGGGGCGTAATTTACATTATTCGGAAGTTATTTTCATAAAGCTGCGACAGCTATATGTTGCCGAATTAAAAATTAGAAAATAGAACAGATTTGTGTATTTCTAATAAAATTGTGCAGTCCTGGAAACGAAATTAAGGAGAAACAATTATTAAAGGACCTAGCTGGATGAGAGAGCTAAAATGGCCCCTCGGTTGATTTTAAATGAAAATGACTCATTCGATAGAATTATTTTAGAAATAAGTTTAGTACTTTCAGAGAACAACGTTCAAAGTTTCAGCTTATGAAATGTAAAAGTTATGTAAAACTTACAGATTTTGTTTTTAGTTTACTATTCCAGTGTCATTCAGCAAAACCTTTTTTATACTTTATGAATTTCTGCAGTTCAATTCGTTTATGTCTGAGAGCTTGTTCCCTTTTTGTTAGGTTACACTGTTCTTATCCTTTTACTCTTACAATTAGCGTGTCACATTTATCAGTCATATATTTGCTTTTCTGATAAATTTTAATATTCCAAGTGATTACAATTTTCATTATTGCAATATACCTCCCATTAAAAATTCCTACAGCTGTAAAAATGGTGATGATCTCAACAATTTTGTATATGTGAATTTAAATTTTATGTTCCCCTTTTAAAACAGACTTAAATATTTCTTACCGAGATCAATGCATGTACTTTTAAAAACTACTGCGAAATTGGTGTTATATGGATCCAAATTAAGGGGGTAGACTTGTTTTTCCAGGATTGCAAGCGTGCGGGATGCGCCTTCTCATTTTTCTATAATGCAAAGATGGGGTTTTTCAGTAGTCAGAAGCGCTAGATAAAAGATCAATCTAGGTCGCGATCGACCTCAAAATAAGTCCTATTTTTACGTCTACGAAGCGTAATTTGCAGTTTCCGTCAGCGTAATTTGCGTTATTTGGGAGCATACAGCTGCGCATGTAGCTATTTTCATAATGCTGCCGAATATTGCAAATCTCGTCTCGTAAAAATAGAATTTTTGGGGACAACTGCGGCCTAAATTGATCTTTTATCTACTGAAAGCTACTGAAAACTGATTGAGAAATGAGAAAGCGCATCCCGCACCCTTGCAATCTTGGAAACGAGTCTACACCCTTAAGCATAGCCTCATTATGTTTGACGAAATGATCAAATGCGTAATCACAATCACATACTACACTTTCTAACATGTGTGATGTGCAGTTATAAAATCGGTTGTAATTTTGTTATGCGGGTAAACTTGTTTCCAAGAATGCAAGGGTGCGGGATATGCCTTCTCATTTCTCGATATGTAATTCATGCGATGGGACTTTTCAGTAGTCAAAAGCACAGGTAAAAGGTCAATCTAGGCCGCAGTTGTTCCAAAAAATTCTATTTTTACGTTCACGAAGCGTAATTTGCATTATTCAGCAGCATGTAGCTGTTGCAGCCTTATGAAAATAGCTACATGCGGAGCTTTATGCTTCCGAATAACGCAAATTACTGTCTCGTAAACATAAAAATAGGACTTTTGAGGGCGACTGCGGCCTAGATTGATTTTTTATCTAGCACTTTTGACTATTGAAAACCCCATCTTTGCATTATCGAGAAATGAGAAGGGCGAAGTTCCTTTTAGCACCCACCTCCGATTGCCTCCCAACTTATCCAAAATATTGCCCATGCCCAGCAGAGTCATGTGGGTTGGTCACGTGACGCGGAAATGCTCTCCGCATGCGCAACAAACTGTTTCTGTTAATTACTCGTATCCGCCATTATTAACATATTCTAAACTGTCGTTTCTTGTCTTTAATAAGTTTAATAAGTTACAATGAGTGACAGTTCTGATGAATCAAATCAAAATGATCCCAAGTGGAAGCCGCAAGAAGTGGCTCAACATGTTGCGCGTATTTTAGTGAGACCAATGGCATGGAATTGGGAAAAAATATATAGAGTGACTTTGAATCACTGATCACATTTATTCAGAACAAATATCCAGTCAGGCCAATATTAAACTAGTTATATTACTTCATTTGGTTAGATTAGGTTTAGTGGGCTTGGGGTTTGCCTAATAATCCCGATTTGTACTTTTATACCTCAATTCGCGGCATTAAAATTGTGTTTCGCCACCAAAAAATTTATTTGATTTCCGCGCCACGGAGCCACCTACATTTTGTCAGACACCTCGTGGAACGTCTACAGAGTAAGTTTGAAGGCAGCGGAGATGGCTGCTAAAAGGAACTCTTACCAATGAGAAGGCGAATATCACGCCCTTCGAAATCCTGGAAACGAGATTGCTCCCTTAAGGAGGAAGGGTACTCACGTGACATAATTAGAAAGGAACTAGAATCTAACTAGATTTTGGGTCGAAACATGAGTTTGCGGGGATCGGCTTTTATCCTCATTTGAGCATATTTTGAGCTGCACAAAGGTACATTCTAAAGAGGAAGGTTAAATACAGCCCGCTCTGGTCATGATTTAACGGGATTATGTTTATATCTAATAATATGAGTGTCCAAAGTAGGCAAAAAAAATTGAGAAAACATCCGCAGATTCCAATGTATTTTTCTGTCTCTAAAAGACTTTTCTCGTTAAATCATGACCAGAGCGGGCTGTATTTAACCTTCCTCTTAGCTGCTCGAAGCATTGACGGGCAGCTGTGCGCGCGTAAGTAACGGTTTCTGCTGGCAGAAAGAGATGTTACACTAATCAAAATAAGTCGTTACATTAAAAAGAAAACGACAATGACTTTGAAATATCGGAAAATATAATCTAGAGAAAAAAAACTTCTCCGTCACGATAATTGCTCCACTGAACCAAACATTTTCTGCCTGAAACATTTTCTTGTATTGCTAAAAACAACAGAGATATTTTCATCATCAATTATCACTAATGGCTGGATCACCAGTAAGCAAAATGATCTATCTTGGACGGGCATCTGTGCGAGATTTAGTATCGCTTTTTGCTGGTAGAATGCCACAGCTTCTGCCGGGCAGATGGAAGGTCGCGAATGTGCCAAATTAGTGCGACCTGCCCTCACCGACGGTGCTGTCCTGTATAACGGCATTTGCCACATTAGTGCGACCGTGCTGCCCTCTTAAAAACAGCAGAATACAGGACCGAGCTGCCTTCCATCTGCCCGCAGCTTCTGCCGGGCAGACCCTACCAGCAGGATGCCAGGCATCAGCGCAACAATAAGTATAGGCGGGTGCGCTGTCCAAAATCGAGCAGATTCCCAGCATCCTCAGCTTCGAGCAGCGTTCTACCAACATAATGCTCGCCATCTGCTGGCATCGTACGCTTGCAGGCTGTGCTCGATGTCTACTCGAGGCCGGTCTGGCTGACTGGGTAGTTAAACCTACGTTTCTACTATAAGCACTAAAAAATTCATTTTTATTGTCTTTTTAGATTATCTGTTATAATTCAATGAAAAAGATTAACACTTTATTTTACACGCCTGAAAACCAACAATTTTTAAGGTTTTAGAAAATCCTCTGACCTGTAAATCCCAAACTCTATAACATGTCCTTTGAACAAGATCCCAAAACAATGCTACGAAAAGTGTCTGATTTCGCATTGAATCACTTCATTTTTAAAATCTGCAATTTTCTACATTTAACACCCTGTTTACTTATAGTAAATGATAGATACAATGATTAAAAATTATTTTGTCACGATAATATAAAAACTGAGTTACAATTTATTAATATTTACAATTATTACAGTCAAACAAGAACACGCTAATCCTGCAGAGCATCCTGCCAGTAAGGCACTTCAGGAGAACGAAACGGGTATATCGGTTAATAAAAATACATTGTCAGACATTAGTAAAAAAAAGTAGAAGTGATTCTACAGATACTATAACTCAAATGAAGACATCAATACCGGATGTACCAAAAACACAATCTCAAATTTCCACTGAAGTGACACCTAGGAAATTACGACTGAAAAATGAAAGTTCAACAAATAACTCAATAAAAGAAGATGAGCATCTCACACACAGTAATAAGGAAAATCGGGCATTTAATATCATTGAAGATACTCAAAATAAAGATCTCCCAGTGTCTAATATATTATTGCAAAGTCCACAACCACTTATTGTTAGTGACTTATGTATAGAAAAATCAGTTAAAGAAAATGATGAAAATGCAGACATCTTTACAGACACAGAATCGTTAAGTAAAACTCCACTTAATGATAGTATAGATCGGAGAATTTCGTGTATAGAAACATGCGATGATTCAGATGAAAACCTTCAAATTCTGAAATGTTCAGAAAATGTAAATAACATAAATTTATTAAGTCCGCTTAACAATGATGAGGATCAGAATTCATTGTCCGTAGAAATACGAGATGATCCAAATCAAGATGGAGGCATTCAAATCCAGAAATGTGAGGAAAGTATAAATGACACATATACCGGGATGTGTTCTGGATTCGACAATAACAAGAAAGAACAAATACAGCATATTACTTCAGAAGATGAAACAATTGCTAAAGATGAAAATGTTGAAATACGTTTAATCTTAGAAGCAAAAGAAACTGCGAGTATAGATGAAGAAGACCCGAAAGAAGTTTTTTTAACTGAGATCGCGACTGCAAATGCTAAATGCGAAGGAAATAATCAAGCTGGAGTGTCCATCACGCCCAAAAACATAAACAACACGGGTGTCATGGAATATTCTAAATTGTCTGATATGTCCATAGATAAAATATCTATATCCTTGATGACATCATCGGATGAAACTGCTACAAATGATTTACAAGAGACAGAAGTGGCTGCTAAAGTTCCTAGTCATAAAAGTATAACGAAGGAGCCTTTTGATGTTCATACAAAGTCAAATAATTTTGAACTTGCTAATGAAAATGAAAATAATATAACTAATGTGATTGAAAACAGTCACTCTCCCCATGTCACACAGTCCTTGGTAGAACTTATTAACAAAGACTTTAAAAAAGTAGACGTAACTCAGAATACTTCTAAAGTAGATAACTGTTTGGCATCGGAAGAAAAATCTTTAATTGATTCAAATTCACAGAATGACATAGAGAAAAATGAAATTGCTGAAACTGTTCAAAAACAGGAAGAAGAAATGCAAGTCGACGATAACATTTCCGATGTACATATAGATACAGACTTATTTCAAGATATTCCAGCTGACCAGTGGAAAGAAAGAAATTCTGATAAGAATTCTGTGCACTCCGTGTCAACAGAGAGGTTGGAGAACGAGGGTGAGAATGAATGTGATGATTTTGTTTTGGTTGACAAAGAAATATCTCAAACAGTGGAAAATATAGATATTGAAAAAGAAAGGGAATCATTCGATTATGATTCGGACGATACAGTTCTACTAAAAGCACAGAAAAACGCAATGAAAGAAAAAACAGTGGAACGGATGGATATGTTAGAATCTCAATGTAAAATGAATGAAAATAAATCTGCGAAGGTAAAATATACACAAGAAAAAGAATCTATGCAACAGGAAGAAATTATCGCAGCAGAAGCTAAGTCCGAAAATCAAAAAGAACACGTGGAAAACCAGACGGAAGAAATACAAAATGCAGAAAATGTATCTATGAGAACATCCATAACAAACAAAGTTTCTAAACAATCTCCACCCGAGAGCGATACTTCTATTAAAAAGCCAGCAGATACAAATTTAACAAATAAAATTGATCAAACTTTAGATACTGAAACACCTTTAAATAAGAGAAAAAGTAAAAGTAAACTATCCGAAGACGTGTCGATTGAGCGAAAATCTGTTTGCAAATCAGTAGAAAAGTCAGATAGCGAAGTAGAGGAACCCAGTGAGGTTGACACTGTAGAAGAAAAGGATTCTTTGAGTATGTCACCTATTGGCTCGCCATCGAATATAAGTGATTCGAGCAAAACATATGAAAGTATGGATTCGGACATTGAGAGAGAATATAATCTTAACGGTGTGGAAATATGTCAGTTTTCCGATGATGACGTACCAGGGGATGAATGTAGGGCATCGGAAACTGAATCATCAGATCCAGATGACAATGGATCAGATCTGGCAGATTTTGTAGTTAACGATGACGATGAGATTTCTGAAGAAGAAGTCGAATTAAGTGAATTTGACGAGGAATCATACAATGGCCATGATGATAAACATCTAGCGTCTAATACATATGCGATGAATGAACAACGCGGAAAAGTACAAATGCAAGATAAAAACTATGAGAAAAGGATGAATAACGGAAAACAGAAAAACATCGGTAGGGGTATCTCTAAAAAAGAAAAAAGTAAATTTAAAAGGTCTGTGAAATTAAGTTCGGATAAAATTACCGAAAGCGGGAAGAAAATGACGAACTCTGAAATTGGAACAATTGACAAGAAAAGGAAGAATAATAACATAAAAAGATGGGTTGAAGAAGAAGAAATTGATGAGAAAGAACTCGCTGAACAATCTCGGAAAGTACAGATACACGAAGAAATCACGAAAGAAGTAACTAAAAAAGGACAACGGAAGAGAGGTGCAGAAGAAAATGTTCAAAGAATACAAAATAACTGTACAGATACTACTAAAAAGGATAAAAGTAAATTAAGAAAGACAACAAAACTAGATTTATCTGAAATGTCGAAAAGTGGTAAGAAGGTTAAGAGGAAATCTGAAATCGGAACAGGTAATAAGATTAAAAAGATCAAAGCAGAGGATAATGATAGTACAATGCAAAAAGAAAACGCTATACCAACTTGGAGAAAATATGAAAATTCGACAGTTAAATCTAATAAAACGGAATTGTCGAGGAAAAGAGTAAGGAATTTTTTGGAAGAAGTTAGTAGTAGTCTTCCAGGATTTACCATGCATAAATCTAAAAAGGGAAAATTAAATCTTGAAGATCTACCATCACGTTCAATTCTTCATTCAGTTATGAAGAAGAGTGACATAAATGTTAAGCAAGACTTCACTTTGTTAAGCTTATACGGAAGTACAACTAATTTTTATGTTTCGAACATCCAGAAATTGAAAAAAAGGAAAAATGCTTTGGAAATGCAATTATATAGACAGAGAATGTTGAACAGAAAAGCGCGTCTTTTAAATTATAAAATGTTTTTGGAAAAACGATAAGATTTGCGTACACACAAATTTAGTACCAAAGAGTTTAAGTTTTTAATTTATAAATAATATATTATGTACTATTGTTATCAGGCAGATGAATTTCGATAGCCTTAAAATTCCGTTTCTTGTTTTTCAACTTTTAACTATAGAGGAAGAAATTATCTTACTTAGTTAACAAATTTTTAATAATTTAATTGAACGTTCTATATAGGGCGTAAAATGTCATTAATAAATAGATACATAAATAATAACCAATAAATTACTCTCATCCAGTGTATCGTAATGTTTAAATCAATTTAAACATTTAAATGAAAATGTTCCGCAAGCACGGATTTGATAAATTTGGAAAAAGGGAGATTCCATAATGATTTTAGAAGCGATTTTCAAAAAATATTTGTTTTTGTGTCTCGAATGAATAAGGCGTAAGCCTACGATCATCGTCTACTTTTTTAATATGTTGCCTAGTTATTTTGTTAAGTTACTAGTTATACATTTTTATTAGTATAAATTATTATTGTGTATTCGCCGTTTGTTGTGCAATTGCTACTGAATGATTTAGTTTTCTATAGTACATTGCAAAATCAATGCAGAATTTTCTAGCTCTCAGAGGTGGAGATAGTTTCTGGTGAGCATTCGAGAAGAAATAAGACCTATACATGTATAAGGTCTTCTCGTCATTCGGTCTTAGTTTCTGAGATATTCGTAAAAAATCTTGGGTAATTGTTTAGAAAGAGGTACTCCTCTCCGACTTTGATGAAATTTAAATATGTTATGCAGCTACACATTTTGAACAACTTTTTCCTGTTCACATATGAGGGGATCTCTTTTAGTTTACGAGATATTCGCAAAACACTATTGCTAGTATTGAATTGAATTTTCCGTATTCGTGCACACTCCGTGGCAACATAAGCCTGCTCTGGCGCGGCGTCTATTTACTGTTTTTGTAAACACGTTGTGGAGATCAGAAAGAAAACAGGGTCTCACTCTGGTCATACATATATAAGATGAGCTTTCAATTTTGAGAGACTACTCCTGGATTTTCGTATGCGTGGTCGGGCCGGCCTAACGGCTGGCCCTCTCTGCCCCCTCCCACGGCCTAACCACAACTCACTTTATTCGCATAATCTTTCCATCGTAGATGTCATCCAGAATTTGCAGATTGATGCACTCTTATGGTTGTGGTTAGGTCGTCGGAGGGGGCGGAGAGAGCCGGTCGTTAGGCCAGCCCGACCACGCAAACGAAAATCCAGGAGTAGTCTCTCAAAATGGAAAGCTCATCTTATATACAGTGGCTCACGAAAGTATTCGAACGCTTACATTTACAAATATGAATGAATAAAATAAGATGTGCTAAACTAATCTGTATAAAACAATTTGATATCTATAGTAAGAGGGAAGTCTCAAGATTACGTCAGTCAAAGGGTATAGCCGGATAAGATAGTCAAAAATGCCCTTGAACCGAATTGTATCGACGATGTGTCATTCGATAGGGCACCAAGAAAAAACATACTGCGCAAAATTTCAACCTTGTATCTCGATCGGGAGGGTAGTTACGGGGTAAAATCGAAAAATCAGTTTTTGGCCTATTTTCGCTAGTTAATTATGTTTAGAAATTCTGAGAAAAATCTGACACATGTCAAGAACCCAAATGCATACTTCGCAATTGGTTTCAGATTTCTAAATTGAAAATCCTGCTTGTAAAAAATCAAAAACCTCAAAAAAATCGAAAAAATGCAGATTTCACATAGAGGTTCTAGATAGGCAAGATTTATATTTTTACAGTAGCGATATATTGTTACAGGTATTGTTCATGAATTTTTTCAGATTTTTCGGTTTGGGGCGTCGTTGTTAAAAAAAATAAAAACTGATTTTTTCGACGTTTTTTCCGCGAAGAACTAAGTTAACCTTAAAATTATTACGTTCTATTTATTCTGTAAGTCTATCAGGCACTGATAAACCTTGAACATTTCTCAAAAATAATTAAACAATGAAATCGGCTTGATTAGTATTTTTACTATGTCAGATAAGGAAGTATCTATGGAAAGTATTAACCAGATTCCCAACAGCTCGGTTGGCTCAGCGCGTTAGGCGTTCGACTGTTGACTGTTTTTTTTTTACTTGATTAATTCTTTTTTTTATGTCTAACTATATAATAATCAATGGTATTTTTGTGGATTTCTTTTAGAAGCAATATTTAAATATTTAAAAAATATTTTAAGGTAAAATTCGCAAAAGAAAAATTTTGGAGCAATTGTTATTATCATCAATTTTTAGTTATGCATCTTCTTAATTCTGGTAGTATTAAATATTTTCTGCAGTAAATCTATACGTGTCTTCGAGTTTTAAATACTCCGTTATAGAGAAAATCCATTGTAATACTATTCTTTTGAAGCATTCGTTTTTGGTACCTCGTCTTTAGTGCGGAACAGCAATTATTATGTATGAACCGTTGTGTAAAAGCATATTTAGGCGGATAAAGTGTCCGTGTTTTATTATCTTGTACCTTCAGCCCGTCCGTTTACCTTTACCTTTACGTTTACGTTCACCATTTCTTTTCTCTACTCGCTTTATAACTTATTTTCTGAGTGTTATCAGCATGGCAAGTGAAAGGATAGAAGTCGTTGATACCAAATGGTGCAGTTAACAAATAACATAATTCGAAATTTTATTTTAATTTCACTGTCCAACAAATTTTAAATTGTTTAAACGTGTTTAAACTATACCACGCGATAAAGCAGGCTTTTATATTGAGAAACCACCCTTTCAAGTTTCTAACGTTGACGTTTTCTTCGAACCAGAAAGCAAAATATCTTCGCCCGACATGAGTTGCCGACAGTGACGCTCACCACTAGAATGGGCTACGGGTAACTACGGGATACGGCGCGGTGCGGTGAACGCCGGTTCTAGTGGTGAGCGTCACTGGCGGTAATTCATGTCGGGTGAAGATATTTTGGTTTCTAATTCGAAAAAAAGTCAACGTTGGAAACTTGAAAGCGTGGTTTCTCAAGATAAAAGTCTGCTCTATCGCGTGGTATAGTTCGATTTTCCGCTGGACCCTTATTTTTTTATATAAATTGAAAAATATCCTCAAAAATGGGTCAAAAGTCTCCGTCTTTAATGTTTAAACATGTTTAAACAATCATAATGTATTAGTATTGGATATCACTGGATTCGGGAAAGTCTATAGAATCTTTTGTTCTCAGAATCTGTAAAGAACAATTCAATATCTTTTATAATAACATCACAATATTTGCTTAAAGTTGAAAAATACGTTTTTTTTCAAAGTCATGTTTCTCAAAAACTGTGCGTGTAGGAGAAAAATTAAGGGCAGATTCAGAATCGGTGCAAAGAACTCTATAAGATCCATCCAACAGTTATTTGCAAACATAAAAAAAGTTGGAATTTGTTGGACAGTGTTACCATTCAGTGATAACTTGTACGAGAATAAAGTGTACTTCTAATCTATATTTAACGAAAGTTTTTTGCCATTATCTCGGAAACTAAAAGTCCGAGCGACAGATAGATGTATAGAGAAAAGTTGTTCAGAATGTTATCTTGACAACATATTTCAAGGCCAAGGTCCTGGGTTCCCTTTTGTCAACATTTGTCACATTTTTTTATATAATAATCCTCTGTTCATTATCGTTTTTCTGCTCTAAATGAGGTTTTTCCTTAATATACTTGCTTTTCCACACACATATTACTTGTTTTGGCCTTTAATACTTCAAATAACTGCTATATTTTACAAACTTGTTTTGTTCATAATTTTTTAATAAAAAACAAGCGACGGCTAATAGCTCTTGGGGATTACTCAGAAAGGTGACCTTGATGACATATATCAAAGTCAAGGTCATCCGAGCAGCCTTCTCTAAACGTAACATTTACCATAAAATTTAATCACGGAATGATATTAATCGCGCCTACTACTCGTAAATGTGCTATCAATTCTATGATACAACCCTATACTAACTAAGAGGCTTACTGAAAATAGTTGCTAATTTTAAAAATAATATTAAAAATTTTCGAACAATATATGTATGTGTATTTTGTTTTATAAAAGAAAAAGTCGATGCATCTTGCAAATCGTAAATTAAAACTAAAATACTTGAAATTAATGTAAATAGATTATTTTTTATAATAAAATTTACATCCTTTTAATTTGTGTATACACTTTTTAAGTTTTTTTGCATTCAAAGTGTGCACATATTTGTTTCAATAAAATGATATATTTTCTCTTTTAATAGTATTTCAAACTTTTTCCATTAATGCACTGACTGTATGTGTTGCGAGCTGCAACCTCATATATTTAATATCTCATATGCATATTATAAAAGATTGTAATTCTAATTGATGTTGCTTTATCATTTAGTCGACTATACATCCATCGATTGCAGTAGTAATTTGTACCATGTAATTTATTACAACTATTGATGTTTCGATTGTTGTATTGAATATCATAGAAAAGTATATTTAACATTATGTGATATTATATTAAATTGTTGTTATTAGAAATACATTTTTTTGTTAATCTAACCACAGTATTTTTTCTGAAACCTATTAAGGCCAGTTTATGTATACACGTCAGTCCGGTATCCGAGCCCGTTTTCCCGCTTTTATACACGTCCGTGCATATCCGAAGGCAACTTGAGAAGGGTTTGAGATGCTCGCACAAAAGCCAAGTGCTGAAAATCGTGTCATTTGCTACCTCAGGGATTCCCAGAACCGTTTACTCCCTTCTACACTCCAGGAGACGCCTATGCTAGAGCCTTCCGGGGCCCTGACGCCCTGGACGAACTATTCTCGACGACTATATTTTGTCCGGGCACTGTCGTGCCTGTACGAAGACAGAATAACATGCTGTATTATTTGAAAAGCTATTAAGTAGAACTTTTCAGAGTTCGTTGTGGTAATAGGTGGGGAATACATTATTAAGGAATTTAAACGTCATAACAAAAAAAAAAACAATTTATTACTATGATAACGAAAAAAAAGAATATCATCTGACAATCTGTATGGTGAAACAATTCGTCAAATAACTCAAGTAAACACGGTGGAGGTTCTGAACGTTTTTGAGATTTCTCGAATGTAGCATTTTTACATTTATATTTCGCCGGAGAAGTCAGGGCCTACAAATTACATTACAGTGAACACGTGTTGTCCGAAAGTGACGACTTCCAGCTCAATAGTAATCACCTGTCATGAATCTCTCCATACAGAACAGTCCCGCGAACGGTACATAAACAAATCGAGTCTATCGTTAGGTCTGCCTATTCTCACCTCAGCCGTGCCCGTAGATTCAATGTTTTGACTTCGACGTTACACGCATGTCGACGGAGTATGTGTGACCGCTGTAGCGAATATTTCGACAATAGCCGAAAATCCGTGTGAAACGAGGCCTCCACTCTGATGCAATCGGCCACGCATTCGTACCTACGTCACCGTAGCCCTGCCAGGAAACCTTCTTCTCAGCCTGGCATCAATACAATGCTACCACTTTGGACCCATACGAGATGGCGTCTTTAGCCACCCCCTACAATCGCGTAGTAGTGGGCGGTAACGGTTTAATATCTTAGCCCACTGCTGTGCAGCTGTCGTTCGTTCGGGGCAGTGTATTGGACTACTCCGGACATAAACAAACCGAAAATGTTTTTTCACTACGTAAAAGTTGTAATATTTTAGAACAAACGCTGTCGACCCTTATTTCAGAATGTCTAAAGAATATTCAGCAATTTTATGGATCCAAAATAACAAATAATTCAAACCTAGCAGCTGTTTGTAATGTCACGTCGCCTATTTTTCCGAAGAACGGAAAACTAAGCGGCATCGAGTATTTACAGGCCTAGAGGCCGGGCCACGCTCGGCCGCGCGATACGTGGTCCACCCGTGACAAACAGTCGCTCGCAGATTCGGATCGCAACGATTTTACGAATCGACAAACTAAATTCGCTCCGGACAGAGCAGAGGTACGCTTGTGTGTAGCGTGCGCGCGCAGCCGGGCAGGCACCAATGGGATGGCATGGGCAGCGTGATCGGCAACACGTGAGGGGGGGCAGGGAAGGGGAAACCAGCGGTTGTGGGGAACGGATATTTTGTCTCGCTGTAATGTGCAACATAGCATTATTGTTGAAAGATTGTCGTTGACAAAGCCTGGACGCGGAGGACTATTTTGAAAATATAAATGATTTCAAAAATTATTTCAATTACACAGGAAAATAGTAAAATGTTCTTTTGGGGAAATCAATTGGGTGGAAGCAAATGAACGTATGGAATCAATTGACTATCAAACGGCACACAAATATTTACGAAAGAATGAAATGTTTCGCGTTTCTCTTATTTCCCATTCCATAGTTAAATTCCGACTTCCAAACTGAACATAATTTCTGAAAGTCCTAAGGAATTATATAAATAGTACCTGATAGTACCTTATATGTAGCATTTTCTAGTTTGTTGGAAGTAGAGCTAAAATGTTGTTCGATCTTTTTTGTTGAGTATGATGTGTCTACTTCTGTAATCCTTCCTTTTGTTTGACCTTACTAAATAATTATTTTCTGTTCAGTTATTTTAATACATGATATTTCCTTAATTTCATGAAAGAGAGAGAGACTGAACTTGGAGAACATATTCAGATAAAAATTGTTTGATACGAAAGGGGATATATAATACGGGTGCTGCGAATCAATCAATATAAACTTTTTATTCTGATCAAGGCCAAAAATGTTGTCCGGATTGAGAGCACCGACGAGATACTGTTAAAGACTGCCAGCCTTACGGGACTACGTGTCTCGCGAATATTTCAGTGTTCTCTTACGCCCTCTAGGATATATTCTGACTGGAGTGAGAAACAGAAGCACCGACGACATTTCGTCGGTGCAGAAGACCACTGAGGAGACATTCTTGTCGCGACGCGTCGCTGAGAAGGCGAATCGTCACGAAACCATATCGGTTATCATCAAATGTTAGATGCTCCGCCATATTTCAGACGATGTTCTGGTGTTAGGTTTCAAGGTTTAAAATATTAAAAGCAAAAGTAATATCAAGAACAAAAATTCATAGAAATATTGTACGTAAAAAAGCATTGAAGCATAATTTTAGGAAAATCTAAAATTCCTACAGTAATCGCTCGTTCGTTGTCCAGAAGCTGTGTTTTTCAGTGACAACGAGCCTGCCCGGACACTATTTTTGATTTATGACTGCGTCTAGAGTATCGCGCCGACCGCGCCGACCGCGCCGAGCGAGACTTCTGTAGAGAGCCGAACATAGAGAAGGACAGAATGAAATACGGATCGCGTGACCGAAGCGTGTCGCCGTCGCCGGACAGATCTGAGTCCCGTGTGTTTCATTTTTACAGACACTATGTACAATTGAAATTATATCGTGTTTGGTGTCATTTTAATCAGAAAAATGCCAGAAATACCTTCATGAAGGTCCCATAAAAAAATAATGTAAATTAAGAATTTTGAACATTCGATTCATTCGAGTCAATGTAGTGGTGCTCACACCGATATACCCGAGCCGACATCAATCGTCGCCGCCCTGCGGAGCGACGCGGCGTTCACAGGCAGTGGAATGGGTAGGCACTGATAGGTGCTGGATAGGCACACAACGACCCTGTCCACCATGCCAGACAACGAACGAGCGATTACTGTACTTCAAATTTCATATCAGATACATGAATTTTTAATTTAAAAATATTTCATAAATGAGCACTATTTTCTTCCACTTTTTTTTATACATAAATGTTCCAAGAATCAATCTGTGGAAACAGAAATATCTAGAAAAATGGAATAACTTTTGTTTGACATATTGTTCCGAACAATAAAGGTTCGATAAAGAATTACGTTGATAAATTAATATGTTTAAAAAAATGCACAGAATTTGACAG
>CM052247.1:1632732-1646662 GCA_028455795.1 Lasioglossum marginatum
CGAAACTATGCATTGCATCGGAAACTGTGTGAGACAAAGTCTGTAGGTCTTTACATCCTGCGTATTTTATGTCTCTTCACATTTTCTCATACAACTACTGACTCCTTCCTAACTCCTTCAAGGAGTTTCAAGGAATTTCAAGGAGTTTCAAAGAATTTCAAGGAGTTTCAAGGAGTTTCAAGGAGTTTCAAGAAGTTTCAAGGAGTTTCAAGGAGTTTCAAGAAGTTTCAAGGAGTTTCACGGAGTTTCAAGGAATTACCTAATGGCAACCGTCTCTAGATTTTGAGCACATTTTATTTGCAATAAGAAATAAAGAAACATACATAAAATATGAGGATTTATTCGTGAATGTAATAATGATTTTATTCGGTAAACAATTATGCAGTAGTAGAATCGAATAAATCTGTAACGTTATTCATTATTCGAAATAATTTCGAACACACATTTACTGCCACGATTCTTGACTTCACTCTCTAGACTGCACTCACACATTTAATCATACACATACATGTTGCTGGTGCGTGTCGAATGTCCAGTCGAGTCGCTGTCGATGACGCGATGTCATTCGATTCCTTTTATTCGCTCGCTGGTCTATTCGAATAAATTTTTATTCGCTGAGCTTTACGAATAAATTTTTATTCGCCGGGCTATTCGAATAAATTTTTATTCGCTGGGTTATTCGAATAAAAATTCATTCGAATAAAAATTTATTCGAATAAAAATTTATTCGTTATTTCGAATAAAGTCACTTTTTATTCTCTGGGTTATTCGAATGAGATTTCATTCGAATAACGCCCAACTCTGGCCTCAGGGCCTCGAGTGTCGGCGTCGGTTCCTACCCATAAAGGCTGCCGGCGTGTGCCGTGTCGCCGTTATGGCTGCGCTTATTCTCGGTCTTTATTCGCTGCCGTCATTTAGAATAACGAATAACGAATAAAAATTCCGGGATTTATTCGTGAATAACGAATAACGATTTATTCGTTATTCGCAAGCTACGATTAATTCTCGGCGAATAAAATCGTTATTCGTTATTCTCGAATAAATCCCGGGATTTATTAAACAATTATTTCAACAATAAATTGTTATTGAAATATTAATTAAAATAATGAATATAGAAACACATTTCTATACATTATAAAAATTTATTTATTTAAACAATTATTTTAACAATACATTGGAATTGAAATAATAATTTCAATAATGAATATAGAAACAAATTATTAAAATGTATTTATTTAAATATTGTTTGAATTATAAATAACAATAAATAATGATTATTACAGAATATTTTTCGTTTACGAATCATTCTTTTATAAATATCGCAATAATTTTCAAATTAATTTTAAATTCCAATACCTTTTTAGAATATTACGTGGTAATTACTTTCATTTTTCCTACATCTATACATTGTCGATTATAAAACAATAATTACAATAGTGAACAATAAGAGTGCGTAATGAAATTATACAATAAAAAGTAATTTTTTTTCTAAGAATTACAGAATGGGTAATGTCAGCAGTCTACATTTATTTATTACCTGCGGTATTAAATCTAGTTACCTACGCCACTGACGCAGTTTTACGTGGTTCACGAGCAAATGATCTATTTAGGTAGAGAGCGCTGAACCACCAACTGTATCTCGTCGGTGGTGGAACTTTTAGCGATGTGGTCTTTCAGATCACTGTAATTTCCACCGTTATCTCCCCGCCCATTTCGCCCATTTACCATCCCGCGGAATAACATAGGGGCTGGCAGTCTTTAGCAATATCTCGTCGGTGCTGAGAGTCACTGAGAGTCGATGTAGGTTCTTATCCGGACTGCGAGTCGATGTAGGTTCTTGTCCGGAGTGCGAGTTGATGTAGGTTCTTGTCCGGACTGTGAGTTGATGTGCAGCCAATAGTGGCACGGCCAAAACCCGGGCGTGAGCACTCTCATTTACTCTGTCTCTGCTATAGGTATACATATATGGTCTAAGGTCTAAGGGTAATATAGTGAATAATAGTGAAGAACGCGTGTGTTATAAATACGCTGTTCCGTTTTTATATATGCTTAAACTTTCGAAGCAAATATATTTGTTTTTAATTGAATTGAAAATATTTGAATACATTTAATGTGTGCTGTGTGAATCGCTTTCTCTAGGAATATTGTCACTACGATCAAAATAACTCGATGAAAATATAACCTCTAAGTAGCAACGATGGTACTAATGTTTTACATATTATTATCGGTTTAGAACAAACTAACATATAGATTGTAGTATTGATGTTTACAACGAACGCTACATTGATAATATGATTATATCATAAACACGAAATTTGTTCGTAATTAATTATAAATAAACACTAATAAAACGATTGTACGAATGTATCTTCTGTAATTATTAAATATAATAATATTATTTAACTATTGAATGAATTATTTAACTGTGCCATCTAAATTTACTTGGTTAACTATTTGTCATATAATGTTCTAATCAAAAGTTGTTTAACATCAAACATTGTATACGATATTAGATACTATCGCAGTATATATATATTCAATTATAATATAAGAGTATTGAATGATATGGAAGAAGTTATTAAAGTATATGATATCAAAAATTAACTATTAGCAAGATACAGTGGGATTCCATATAACCGAACCAGCATTGTCCGAATACCTAATTTACTGAACTCAGCTGAGTTCCTATTAACTGATCGCTACGAATATCGCTTGTCCAAACTATATTCAAATAGGTATGTATATCATATTTCATGAATATCATCTCCTGCTAAACAAAAAAATGGAATCCAAACGATCCAGTTATCCAATTCATTGTCTTCCCTGAACCGTTCAAACAAATGGAGCTCGACTGTATTTTGTAGTGAAAGACAACAGAGCATCTTGAGCATGTAAAGTTCATACAAGAATTATCTGCTCAATTATGTTAAGAGTAGCTAAAATACAAAGTTTATAGTCAACCATTTATAATATCTGAAAACGCCAAGGATTGTATCGTTACAGCATGTATTATAACTTTGGTGACACCTGTACATGTATCATTGCTTTCATTGATCATTAATGAACTTGTATTTAAGGGGGTAGACCCTCGTTTCCAGGATTGCAAGGGTACGGGATGTGCCTTCTCATTTCTCGATAATGTAAAGATGGGGTTTTTCGATTTATGAGGTATAATTTGCATTATTCGGCAGCATGTAGCTGTCGCAGCTTATTGAAAATAGCTACATGCGCAACTTTATGCTTCCGAATAATGCAAATTACGCTGCAGAATAATACAAATTATGCCTCGTAAACATATAAATAGGACTTTTGAGAGCAATTGCAGCCTAGATTAATCTTTTAGATTAGAGAACAGAAATGAGAAGGCGCATCCCGCACAATTGCAATCCTAGAAATAAGAGTCTACCCCCTTAATATAATGGAGAACATTTAGTAGCATAACTATTACTTTTAACCCAATATGCCTTAATAGTTTTCTACTCAGCACTTATTGGCTAGAATTGCAAGGCTGAATACACATTATAATTAAAATTTTTCACATTTTATCACATTATAATTTTAATAATGTCCCCTTAACACATTTGCGATGTTGTTGCACGAGGTGCTTAGCAGAACCCAAAAGTATGAATACCGTAAGAGTTTGCTATATAAATGTGTATGAATATAAAATATGATGTAGTCAAATAGAAACTATATTGCCGGTACTCGGCTAATGAATTTGAAACGACGTAGGACTACATTGCCGGTATTCAGCTAATGAATTTGAAACAATGTAGGACTGCATTGCCAGTATTCAGCTATTGAATTTGAAACGACACTACGTGTCTACGACACTACGTTCCTTGTCTCGAATGTGTTAATACCAAACAACTTTTATTTGGAACATACTCTTACGAAACAAATAATCTACAAGTAAATTTAAGTGGCAAAGTTAAATGACTCACCCTATATAATTCGAGTAAAACATATGCTGTATCATTTATCAAGTGGCATTTTTAGTATTTAGCAATGGAAGGTAACCAAGTAATACAAAGAAAAACTATAAAACTGGTTATACACGTATTCTTATAGTAAATATCAAATTGAAAGATTATTTTACAGACATTCGTCACATGAAATCCAAGAACTTCGTCCTTGCATTTTTATTTGAACAAATGTATTTATTTATAAAGGGATACATCTGATCCTTATACCATTTTTCGTATACAGAAATGTGCTACGTTTCTTTGAGACTACACACTATTCTAATGTTTTTACATATATTACAATTCTCAGGTAATCTTCACCATTGATCTAATTTGATCATTGTTTCGCGATCATCGTTATTTTCATTATTTTGTACTCTCCTTGTCCCATATCATGATATATGTTTATTTTTTTTACAAATTATAGTATTCGTGACTTTTTTACACTTAATTTTAAAGTAATTTTATTGAGAATTTATGACTCTAAACTCTAAGCTTACATTAATTCTGCAGAAGAGTTTTGTTACAGTTTAATTATACAGGTAACCATCCACCTTCTATCACACTTTGGCTTCATTGATTTGCAATTTTGTTTTGTAATAACAACTACACATTACTATTTCAACGACTGGCAGTTAATTACCTTGCTTCGCTTTTTCAATGGCTGATAGAAAGATATTCAGAAATATATGCCATAATATTGGATAGAGGAAGTACAAATAATCTTATCCACATTTTAGTATAAAATGTATTAAAATATATTTTTTCAGTGTCATGTTTTTTGTATAATCTAAGTATGAAAAGTATTTTTAACCCCTTGCCGTACCATTTTCTTTACAGTTGCAGTGATTAAAACGTTTTTATCCCCAAAAATGTCGTAGAAGGGAAAAGAAAATTTATATTTTTTGTATGGATATATTTATTTTAATGATTAAATATTGATTACAAACGAATCAAATTTTATTTCATCTAAAAAGGAACACATAACATTCATTCTTAGATTTTGTTAAAATCTTCATGAGGAATCTGACTTGTCACTATTTTTAAATCGGTATCCGTTCTTATTTTAATATTAGAAAGTATATAGATCTGTTTATTTTTTTTTCAGATATATTATTTTAATTTCCTTGGAAATAATTAAGAAGAAAATATATTATGAAGAATCTAACATCAAAACAGCTGCATAGAATAGAGAAGAAGAAAAAGAAAATGGCTGCACTTTTGGAAATTACTAAATTGAACGATAAGGACAGAGAAGCGAAGTCACTTGTCCTTAAAAAGGTGGTTGGTATAGCCATTGAAAATATAACATTTATGGTGAATTTTAATTTTTGCATACCGTTTCAGTCTGAAGAAACAGGAAAGTCCAATGATGCAAACAATAGCGAAATTTCTATGGAAGAAAGTTCTAATCGTAAAAGACCTTGTAGCGTAGATGTAAAAGAGACTCATTCGGAAGATTCTACCGCACACACACAAGTAGAGAGAGAGAGAGAAGTGGAAACTATGGAAGAAACATCAAATCCGCTTGCTAATAAAAAACCTAGGTTTGTATGAATTTATACGTAATGAATACTTACAAAATACTTTTTAATAAAAGTGACTAATTAAATTCCTATATTTTACTATACAGATTAAGTGGAGATGAATATATTAAATTGAAACAGGAACTGAGAGAACGTAAAAAGAGACTTAAAACGATACCTCGGTTTTGTTTAAAAGCGGTCGGTGAAAGTGCTAGTATAAGTATTAATATTAAAGGCGAAAATAGGATTCCTATTTTCCTTAGCGATGTTCAACATTTGTTATTGTATTCCTTACATGGACATCACTCTCCGTACATGCCAACAAGATGGTGTCACCTCGAGAAATATAATAAGGTAATGGACATACAAACCTCGTTAACTCGAACCTCTTTAACTCGAAAACCTCTATAAGTAAACAATTTTGTTCATTCCCTTCCGCTGCAATTTAAAAACCTCTATAAATCGAAATAAAACTTCCTTTAACTCGGATTATTTTCCATAAGTGTAGAAGCTAATCAAGCCAAAACAGCAGTAAATGTTTTACAAAGTTTAGTAGAAAAATGCGATTAAAATTGTAGAAAATGTATTCTCTGCTTTTTTCTGCATTACTGTTGAAAATACTATCGATCAACAATCTATTAATTCATTAACGCACAGTAAAATCACTGATTTCTTTAATATGTAATAGTAATATGTGAAAGTCTAGTAGATTATATTTACTATAGGTATATAATAAATAACTCATCTCCAAAAATTGAACTTTTCTTTCTTTAAAACTATTACAATCAGCAAATTATTAACTTTTGTACAAACCCCCTGTAAGTCGAAACCTCTATAACTCAAAGTTTCAATTCTTCCCTTGATATGAATAAAATATTTAAAGTTACATTAAACATATCTAAAATGTTTTTAAAAAGGTTACGCATACAGTGGTTCTTGTTGTCGAAAGCCTCTCCCTATACCATTTTATGGCATATGAAAGTATGTTTCCACATATAACAACCAAATTGGAGCACCGTGTAGAGGTAGTAACACCAACAGCATATGGAGGATCAGTTGTAGAAGATCTGGCAGCAGTTCCTATAACTGGGATACAGAGCGACAAATTGATTAAACGTATGTTCATAACGTAACAATAATTTTCTTGTACCTATATCTTTCTATTATATAAAATAGTTCTGTAGTTCTGTCACGCAAAAACTCCGAGCGACGAAGCCTTCTGACGGGAACCGAAAATTGAGCGACGTGACTGTATGTATTTTTCAGAGAGAGAGAGAGAGAGAGAGAGAGTGAGCGAAGCGAACAGGGGGCGGAGCCCCCTAGTTAATATATTAACTACTACAGAATCCACAAATGAGTCATGTAATTTAAAATGATCTAAAAATGAGTTATTGTAGAGCTCAAACATTTCGCTTCTCTTTAATGACAGAAAAAATGTCCAAGGAAAACATAGAATAATACCTTTTTACAAGTTTTATATTTTTTTTCCAGAGTATGGAACACTAGAGGCTGCTTTAAAAAGTACAGGAGATGTAGTGAAATTATTAAAAACTGTTTTCCCAATGAACTGTATAAGATCAACAAATAGTGATTCATCAAAAAATGCATCTGAATTACCTGTTACAGACAGGTTTTCTAGAACAAGGTTGCTTTTATCCTTATGTCAAATGGTCGAAGAAAATTATCCAGTACCCTTGAAGGGTGAATTAGCCAAAAAGTATGTACTAATTAGGGTTAGGCATCAATCGATTAAAATTTTTTATTTGATTGACTAATTAATGCTTATGATTAAAATTAATTAATCCTACAAAATGGCGACCGATTTAATCAATTGATGAAGTTAATCGTAAATTACTGTTGCCGATACCTACATCTACACTTTACATTAGAAGTGTTAATTAAGTAATTAATTGAATCATTCAAAATCATTAATTGTATTAAGTATTGCCTAACTTTGTTACTAACGATATCAATATTCTACGATGTATTTTAATTAAAGCAATAAATGTTCTTGACTTTTAGGTATGAAAGTTATATGATGACAAAAGATTCATATTTAGAAGTCACTTCAAGATCTCCTATGTTTGGTCTGGATTGTGAAATGTGTAGAACTACAACTGGAGAATTAGAGTTAACGAGAATATCCCTGGTCGACGAAAGTATGAAAGTATGTTTAAAATTAATTAATCTGATTATAGATCAGTATACCGATTTCATGAAATTCTTATTACAGATTATTTACGATAGTCTGGTTATACCAGAAAATCCTATCACGGACTATCTTACTCGGTTTAGCGGCATAACGAAAGAGATGTTGGCGGATGTATCGACCACATTGTCTGATGTCCAGCAAGTTCTACGAAACTTACTTCCGGCGGATGCTATTCTCGTAGGGCAAAGTTTAAATTCTGATCTGCATACCTTGAAGATGATGCACCCGTACATCATTGATACATCCGTAATCTTTAACATTACTGGTGACAGGTCATCATCTTTTCCTTATATAATTTATTGATCTCACCATGTATTAAGTTGGTGTAAAAATAAGAGTCAGAAATAAGAGTCATTACCAGACTGCGGATCTTTATGCATTTATGGCATTTGAAAATTTTCCAAAAATGCTGAAATGTAAAATTTGATAGAATTTGGTACGATATTTATTTATTTTGAATCTACAAAGGCTACTACCACTGAAAATAAAATTTTATTTAATTCCACTTTCTTAATATTTGCCTACAAAAATAGAAAATTGCATAAACATTCACAGTAAACGTTACAATAAATACATTAAGCTATAAATAAGCTTTAAAATGGTGCATAACAAACAATATAAATAATATTATCGTTTGCAAAACACGAAGCGAAAACATTCGACTAATTACATTGTCCAACACCAAAAATGTTTCCATATAACTGTTGGGTGGATCTCATAGAGTTTTCTGCGCTGAAAAAAAAATGTATTTTCAACTTTAAACAAATATTGTGATGTTATTATAAAAGATATTGAATTGTTTTTTGCAGCAAAAGATTCTGTAGACTTTCCTGAATACGGTGATATCCAATACTAATACATTATGATTGTTTAAACATGTTTAAACAATCATTAAAGACGGAGAGACACCACTTTTGTACCGATTTGTGAGGATATTTTTCAATTTATATAAAAAAATAAGGGTCCAGCGGAAAATCGAACTATACTACGCGATAGAGCAGACTTTTATCTTGAGAACCAGTAAGCAAAATATTATCGCTCGACATGAGTTGCCGCCAGTGACGCTCACCACTAGAACAGGCGTTCGCCGCGCCGTATCCCGTGGAACAACCGCGCTAGTGAAAGAGCACCACTGGCGGCACTCGTGTCGGGCGATGATATTTTGCTTTCTGGTTCGATAAAAACGTCGATGTTACCAACTTCAAAGGGGGGTTTCTCAAGATAAAAGCCTGCTCTATCACGTAGTATAGTTCGATTTTCCGCTGGACCCTTATTTAAAATATCCTCAAAAATCGGTGCAAAAGTGGTATCTCTCCGTCTTTAATGATTGTTTAAACATGTATAAACAATCATAATGTATTAGTATTGAATATCATTGTATTCAAGAAAGTCTACAGAATCTTTTGCTGCAATTCAATATCTTTTATAATAACATCACAATATTTGTTTAAAGTTGAACAAATACGTTTTTTTTTTCAAAGTCATGTTTCTCAAAAACTGTGCGCGTAGGAAAAAAGTTAAGGGCAGATTCGGAATCAGCGCAAAAAACTCTATAAGATCGATCCAACAGTTATTTGGAAACATAAAAAAGGTTGAAATTTGTTGGACAGTGTTACTTTCACACTAACTTAATATTTTTAAAAGTGAAAATTATAATTGCTGTACACAATATAGGTATAGAAAAACAAAGTTGCAAACATTGGTTAGGGAATTTCTGGGCGAAAGGATACAAGAGGATAAAACCGGACATTGTTCAACCGAAGATTCAAAGGCTTCGATGAAACTAACGAAATTGAAATTAGCGAACAGTGTGGATTATGGGGATGCTGTGCTGCTTGGACGATGCGATATGGACATACTGAAGATGGAAGTAGATCAGCGTGAAAGTGCGGATAAAAAATCGGAGGTCCGGAGATATGCCACTTCACTTTTCAAACATGTAACAAAGAACAAGAAAACAGCTGCAATTGTAGGCAGTGGACAAGTTATGAACGAATACTCCAAATATTTGTCTTCTTCCCTTGATATTATGGACGATGACAATTTCGATAAGAATGACCAGGTGTGTTCTACAGTTGTTCTGTAGTTCGAATTTTTTATTATACTATTCAATTCTAATGTTACGTTTTGATAATCAATAGTGGTAAATGAACAACTTTTCTCTGTACAGTAAACGCCCCTTTACTGTCTAACAGCCTATTTTTGATTTATGACTGCGTCTACCGCGCCGAGCGAGACTTGAATAGAGAGCCGAATATAGAGAAGGACAGAAGAGCAGTGGAGTGGGTAGGCACTGAACAGTGATCGTGCCCACGAACCCGGACAGTAAAGGGGCTACAGTAGGGTTTACTGTACTTAATTACCGAGATAAATGCAAAAAACTTACGTTGAACGTTAAATTTAGGTTACAAGTACACTTTATTCTCGTACAAGCTGTCACTGAACAGTAATTACAATATATAGAATCAGTGTTGGTGGTTAGGTTGGTGTAGTGCGGAGAGGCCCGGCTGTTAAGCGTTAATGAGGCCCGGCTACGCTTACAATGTTCCGCATTTTGATTTGGTATATGTGTTATACCAAAGCTAACCCAGACCAACTCTAATTGTGTGTGTGTGTGTGAGTTTACTTCCACGCACATATTAGTCGTTTTAATCTTCAATACTTAACTGGTATATTTTTGAAACTTTTCTTATTCATAACTTTCTAATAAAAAATGGGCGACGGCTAAAACCCTTGGGGGTCACCCAGAAAGGTGCCCTTGCCAACATATGTCAAGGTCATCCGAGCTACCTCCACCAAACGTAACATTTACTCCAATAGTTTATGAGATCTATAATGTTTGAAAATGTATTGAAAAGTGTCCACGAAAACTGGTGATGAAAATTAAAAGAATCTCGCTCTCTTTAACCATTATTTAAATATTTATGATGTTTACAAAAGTGTATCGTTGTATTTGACAAAGTCGACAGAATCCTACTATGCAAAGAAACACATGAATTGGTATAGTTTTTACAGCTCAAGCAGAAACAATTCTTGAAGTTAAAAATTTGGCTTTTCTAAAAATTAAATATCTCAGAAGCTATAGGTAATGCTGAAAAACTACTTTCGAATTCAAGTTAACATATTAAGATACGTTAATATAACATACTAAACACGTTAAAATATTGCATTAAAATCTACAAAAATTATGTATTGGTTATCGAAACGTAAGAAAATTAAAGGCAATACCCGGGTTTGGTGGTGAAACTCGCCCCCCGGCGGGATTTTAATCGACCATTCGATAGCCTACCCAAAAAGACCCCTCTCTGCCAAGTTTCAGCTCCATACCTCATCTGTAAGGGTAGTTATTGAGAAAAATCGAAAAACCGGTTTTTGGACCATTTTCCCTATTTATTGACAATTAAAAATTCTGAAAAAATCTGACACATTTCGGATACCAAGCCACATATTAGGTATAATTTTCAGATTTTTCCGTTGCAAACTCTGGTTTGTAAAAAATGAAAAACACGAAAAAAATAAAAAAAATGCAGATTTCATATAGAAATCTAAAAGATGTGTGTGTGTGCTATCACAGATGTAATTTAGTTAATTTAATTTTTTTCAAATTCCTGAGAGTGGTACGTCATAGTTAAAAAAAATAAAAACCACTTTTTTCGGCGTTTTCCCTAAGTTATACTTATCTTTTCTGAATCTTAAAAATACATTATGTAATATTAAACGTTCCTACGTTCAGAGAAACATCTTCCAGACTTTAAAACTTGCGTAGTACAAATAATATTATATGCAAATATTCGAATATTTCGAAGGTAATGGAGCTGAAACTTGGCAGAGAGGGGTCTTTTTGGGTAGGCTATCGAATGGTCCAAGCTCGATTAAAATCTCGCCGGGGGGCGAGTTTCACCACCAAACCCGGGTGTAGCCTTTGTTGAACAGTTGTTATTTATTAAATTATAATTTTGGACTTGTAGGTTCGGCTTGTTGTCATGGACGATGATAAGCAGGCCGTAAACCGAGCTTCTCAAATAGCAATGGAGCACGCTTTCACTTTGTGCCACGTTAGGATAGAAGAAGACAAATTGAAAACCGATCAAGTGGAGAAAACATTTCATACGGTGAACAAATGGGTGCGCAAGCTATGGCAACATACGGCACTGAATGGCTTAGTGTGTATCGTATTCACGGGAGAAAAAAATGCAGCGAACGGCGCCTGCTTTTTGAATATAAAAGGAGAAGTTTCCGAGAGTTGTGTGACACGTATTTAAAAAAATAGTTTTCAATTTGTATAACTTGTACATTCCTTTTTTCATAGGAAATCATCACAGAAATTTGACCCTAATCATAGAATATAAATTACATGTAGAATATATGGAACTAGAAAAGAATGTTATGTTATTTCGATTATCTTTTGCTAGCGATGTACAAATGTTGTATTGTTAATAAACTTTCTATTCTACAGTCTAAACTTAATAAGATCGTCTATGTGATTTGGTATAATTTACAAAATGCATGTTAGAAGTAGACTGCGAATCTTTATGCACATCTCCATTTTCATAGATTATTATACAGGGTGGCCTACATATTAACAGCTCAATATCTCGAAAAGTATGACAGATATTTAAAAAGTGTAAAAGACGTGTCCAAGGATTTCGAGGAGGAAAGAGGGGGGGGCAGTATCAGTTTTTTATTTGGGTGGCGTTTTCAAGATCATTTGAAGATCAACTTTGTTTTTTCAAATGGAAACCTATATTTTTTATTATGGGATCTTATTGTACGTAAAAAGACCAACAATTTTCGTTGGATACTTTTTTTTATCCGCGCACTAGTTTCGGAGATATTTAAGGAGAAGTAGAGCGAGTCATACTTATACTGCGAGAAAGTTTGTAATTTTTTTATAACTATAACAAATTTTCAAAATGTTCTCCGTTGTTTTCTAGACAATAATACAGACGATTCTCAAATTTTGAACGAACAATTTTGAAGATATCTGTTGGAATAGCTCTACATTCCTGTACAATTCTACGACGCAAATCGTTGACGCTTTTTGGTTGTGTTTTATAAACAACAGACAGTGTCCCCACAAAAAGGAGTCGACTGGAGTTAGATCTGGTGATCTTGGTGGCCACTCAATAACACCTCTTCTACCGATCCATCTTAGTGGGAATCGATTGTTTAACCACTAGCGAACTGGTAACGTGTAATGCGGGGAGCACGATCATGTTGGAAGTACAAAAGTTCTTAATTTAACAAAAAATTTTTTTGTTTTCAGACGGTACGTGCTAGTACAACTGGAAAACATCAACGATTTGCGTCAAAGAATTTTACACAATAATATGCCTCGCTCTACTTCTCTTTAAATATCTCCAAAACTAGTGCGCGGATAAAAAAAGTATCCTACGAAAATTGCTGATCTTTTTACGTACAATAAGATCCCGTGATACAAAATATAAATAAATATTGACCTTCAAATGACCTTGAAAACGCCACCCAAATAAAAAACTGATACTGCCTCCCTCTTTCCCCCTCGAAATCCTTGGACACGTCTTTTATACTTTTTTAATATCTGTCATACTTTTCGAGATATTGAGCTGTTAAGAGTTGTGTGGGTCACCCTGTATAACACAGAATAAGACAAAAATTTCCTCCACCCATTGGAAAATTCATTGCAGTACGAAATAAATAAAAAATGTTAATACTGTTACTTCCCGGGTCTGACTCGCGTGAATTTATCACTCCGCGACCCGTTCCACTTATCGGACGCTCAAATAAATGATTCAACCTTTGGTCCACGCGGCGCACAGTGGGGTATTTGGCCCGAAAACGTGGAAAAAAGTCGATTTCTAAACTTTGCGTATGTCATAAAATTTTTGTTGTCCGTCGTAGTTAAAGGTCTGAAGAATAAGGCTTCAATGTTGTTTTTTCTATTTGTACACCCGTAAAGTAGTAATCTTCATCGAAAGTCAAGAGATTTTAAGGCGCGCTTTGCGTTCTTAAATAGTCTCTAAAACAGCGCCCGTTCATTGGCGATTTTCAAGTGTTTTAAGGAAAATTGTGCAAATTCTTGTATTACAAAAGTCGTTCAGGAAGGTGTACAGAACACTTTCGCGCACATTTCATTTTGTTATCATCTAAATTAGTGTGACGTCGTACCGCCGTCTTGACTTCGCGCAAAAGTTCGAATAGGCGCGTATCTTCCCGCGCGTGTATACACGCGAATACGCGGACCATAG
>CM052247.1:1646762-1673570 GCA_028455795.1 Lasioglossum marginatum
GATTAAAAAACTCCACTCACAACCACAATATATACTAAGCACACTAAACACAGGATACCCTCGCGAACTATTCCCCTTTTTAGACAAAAACGGATTTATATCAGACACCAACAACATCCCACTAATCTATCACATCCAAAGGACAAGCAACACAAAAGCCATATGCATCCCAAACCCACAAAACACAACTAAATACTGTCAACAACTCTCAGACAAAGACAAACACAATACCTCATTCACAGTCAAAAAGTACTGGTGGTTCATCCCGAAATCGGTCCCCCGCCTAATACCGCTATTAGACGAGGCGCCACCAGTGGCTCAGCACGCACGTCAAATGGAACCTATTAGACGACGGTAACTGATGGAGCCACCAAAAATTGTTGCCGATCTGGTGGACGGCATCGGCAACCGGCCGGGCAACATTTGGTGGCGCAGCCACCAGCCGGGGCATTGTTTTGAATGTAGCCTATTAGATGAAGCCACCAAGTTGCGCCACCAGCATCGCGAAAACCAGGGCCGGACTAAAATTTTGTAGCAGCCCTGGCTACCGTTAACAGATGTCAGATGTCCCATGCTGGCTTAATCCGCCCCTGGCGAAAACATAAACAATTGACTTTCACAGTTTGGTGGTACAGTAATCGCTCGTTCGTTGTCTGGCATGGTGGGCAGGGTCGTTGTCCAGTGCCTACCCATTCCACTGCCTGTCAACGCTGCGTCGCTCCGCAGGGCGGATACGATTGATGTCGGCTCGGGTATATCGGTGTGAGCACCACTACATTGACTCGAATGAATCGGATGTTCAAACTTCTTAATTTACATTATTTTTTTATGGGACCTTCATGAACGTATTTCTGGCATTTTTCTGATTAAAATGACACCAAACACGATATAATTTCAATTGTACATAGTGTCTGTAAAAATGAAACACGCGGGACTCAGATCTGTCCGGCGACGGCGATACGCTTCGGCCACCCGATCCGTGTTTCATTCTGTCCTTCTCTATGTTCGGCTCTCTATTGAAGTCTCGGCGCGGTCGGCGCGCGATACTCTAGACGCAGTCATAAATAAAAAATAGCGTCCCGGCAGGGTCGTTGTCACTGAAAAACACGGCTTCTGGACAACGAACGAGCGATTACCACCTGTTACCGATGCATTAAAGCCCTCCAATTCGGTGGCGTCACCAGTGTCCGCCACCAAGTTGCGCCACCAGTGGCCTCATCTAATAGCGGCCTAACACGTCACGAGTCTGGCACTATGACTATACTAGAGAAATAAAAACAAAACAAGTAATGATACAAAGCAACACAAGCGAGCGTTTCAACATGAAAATTAAAATTTAAGAAAACAACGAAACGTATAAATGTTTAAATACTGTAAATAATGTACATATCATAAATAACGCTTTGTATATACATCCCCTCCCTCACTTCTTGTAAATAAGTCTAGTTCATAAGTTTATATTATAAGTTTAGCATATAATTGACATAAGTAGCATAATTTAGCAAGTAAGTGAACCAAATAATGCGTCATTTCCCACCGGCCAATTTAACACCTTTTTGGGCGCATAAACAAATTCATAAATCGTTAACTTACCAAAGAACAAAAAGGGTAGCGTACCCCGCAATAATTCTTGTGCAATATAACTAAGTCTGTTTAAAGCACATTGGCTGCAAGACTCTAGATTTTACACATCAAAAGCGTTATATTTTTATACATTTTGTATAACCCTAAAAATGTAATTGTTGGCCATGAATAAAAATGTTGTTTAAAAAGAAAGAAACAGCGGTTAAAGCGTCGGAGCGGATACACTGGGATTCGAATCCTGTTAATAGCAAAGTTTTTTTCCAATACATCAAACTTTATTTTTTCAATTTCTTATTATATAGTTTATTCGTGTGATTTTAACAATATTCTTTTAATGTTTTAAAAATATTTAAGTAACATTTTTGAGTAAAATACATACAAAAATAGTTTTGGAGTATCTATTATTTTCTCGATTCTCTAATTGTATATATTCATCATGACGATGCTGTTTAACATTCTTAACATTAAAATTCATGAATCGAGTTTCTAAGCCTTTCTGAATTTGTAAATGCGGGTAAAATAGAAAGAAGTATATATAGCAGCTAGTCTTCCGAATTATCATTGTACATCCACAGCTTGTAATGACGACTGAGGATAGATAGACAATCTTTACAAGCAATTTCATATCTGGCGGAAATCATTGATGAACACAACAATATAAATATTAATTACCTAACCTAAGAAAATAATATCATTAAATTCGAAGTTAAATCGCGACACATGAACCGGAAAACAAAACCCAATTCAATCAGATACTCCGGTGTAAAACGCTATTGTTGCGAATGTGCCTACGGGAACCGTACTATTGGGTGTTGTTCACACGTAGCAGCTCGATACCTCCATATGTATACTATTATACGGCCAGCTGAAATTCTTAATACCATTTTTAATCAAAATGAAGTTACGCCTATCATTAATGAGGATAGTGATGAAGATTAAAAACCACCACGCATTATTTTCGGCTTAATCCATCAACGAATACAACGATAAGTATTTTTAATCTAGTGTTCGTATACATTTAGAGTACAAAATATAAATAATTCTGTAATTACTAGGATACGTGAAACCGGAACCTGCAGGCAACAACGATATTCAGGAAGGAGGCTGGACATCATCCCCCCTTGCAGCATTCTGCCCACAATTGTAAAAGATAAATCTATTTCTATCAAACTACATACAAATATTTACCTTCATGAGAAATAAATAATTCTGTAATTAACAGGGAATTAACATAAAGAGAGAAGCTGCAGGCTGACAACAATAATCACGGAAGACGCTGGGCATCATTTTTTAGCAGCATTCTTCCCACAATTATAAAAGATAAGTCTATTTCTATCCAACTCTATACAAATATTTACTTTTACAAGAAATAAATAATTTTGTAATTAACAGGCCACGCAAAAACAGAAGCTGTGGACGAACAATGACAACTCGGAAGACCAGCTGCTATATAGGGTGGTCATTTTATCTGAAGACATTGAAATATCTCGAGAACTATGCATCGGATCAAAACAAGTGGGCAATGAAAGTTGTTCGTCGCGAAGGGGGACATCAAATGATACTAAACCCGACCCCCCATCGCCACTCCCTGGGGGTGGGGGTGGGGGAAGATAAAAAACTTAAATGGGAACCCCCATTTTTCATTGCAGATTTGGATTCTCCAGAAAAAAATACACAAATTTGACCTAGGAGTTTTTGCATTTTGGTTCACAGATGGCGCTGTAATGGACAAAAATCAAAATGGGTTAAAAAATCGTTGAAAATTGGGGATATCTCGAAAAATACACATCAGATCAGAAAAATAAAAGTAGACGTATTTGATATTTTTAAAAATGCTATTCAATAACACCATAATTGATCCCCCCCTCCCACCTCCTGAGGGTGGGAGAGGGAATTATTTCAAAATCTTCAATGGGAAACCCTTTTTATAACAAATCTTGGTTCTCCATTGATTTGATATTATTGGTGTAATTTCTTTCACAGATGTCGCTGCAATCGAAAGCAGTTGGAAAAATTCATTGGTTTGTTTATCAATAAATCAAAAACTACTTTTAGTTTTCTCCCACCCTCAGGAGGTGGGGGGGCCAATTATGGTGTTATTGAATAGCATTTTTAAAAATATCAAATACGTCTACTTTTATTTTTCTGATCTGATGTGTATTTTATATATTTGGGGGTTATCACCCCCAGGGGGTGGCCGTGGGGGGTCGAGTTTGGTATCATTGGATGTCCCCCTTCGCGACGAACAACTTTCATTATCCACTTGTTTTGATCCGATGCATAGTTCTCGAGATATTTCAATGTCTTCAGATAAAATGACCACTCTGTATATACTTCTTTCTATTTTATCCGCATTTACAAATTCAGAAAGGCTTAGAAACTTGATTCATGAATTTTAATGTTAAGAATGTTAAACAGGACCGTCATGATGAATATATACAATTACAGAATCGAGAAAATAATAGATACTTCAAAACTATTTTTGTATGTATTTTACTTAAAAATGTTACTTAAATATTTTCAAAACATTAAAAGATTATTGTTAAAATCACACGAATAAATTGTATAATAAGAAATTGAAAAAATAAAGTTTGATGTATGGAAAAAAAACTTCGCTATCAACAGGATTCCGAACCCCAGAGTATCCACTCTGTAGTCCGACGCTTTAACCGCTATGCTAACCGGCGATATTGTGAGTGTTGCGAACATTCAGGTATATATCGCACAGAATACAATTTTTTCTTTCTCTCAAATCACATTTTCTAGGTCAAACAATTGCTTGTGTCAATGTAAAAACGCTAAAAATTACTTAATACACACCCACGGTAAATCCAACAAGTGTAACTTTCCTCCTCACAGCAGAAACGTCGAACAGATTCAGTTTTTATTGTTTTTGACAATGATGCAGCAGAACAAAAAATCTGAAAAAAATTGACAACACTGTCTGTTATAGTACTTTATCAGGAAACCAAACAGTAGAATAGCATGTTTTCATATTTTCGAGAAAAAAATATTTTTCCGATTTTTTTGGAGTTTTTCATTTTTTACGGCCACAGTCTGCAACAAAAAAATCTGAAAAAATTCTCAAAAATGCGCCTTAGGATCCAAAATATGGCCCATTTTTTCAGAATTTTAGAACGCCTTTGAAACCGGAAAATGCGCAGAAAAGCGCAAAATCTAATTTACTCTGTAACTACCTTCACGGGCAAGCTAGAGGTCTGAAATTTTACTCGGACGGGCTTTTCTTGGTCAGCTTTCGAATGGTTGAATAGCCATTGAAAAACCTCTAAGGGCAGTTTTGACCATCTTATTCGGCTAGGCCATTTTCGTTAGAAGCACAAATGAAAAAAGTTGTGGGAAGCAACACTTATTGTTCTTTTGTAATGCAGTAATTCTTTTGCAATTCAGATTAAACGCAATTTAGTAAACTAATCAATTTAATGTAACATTTGTAAAAAAGTTATTCTATTTCACAGTGACTGCCATAAATTATGAAATTGACTGTGCACGTAGTAATCGTAATTGACTGTATGTTTTACATTGAGGGGTTCAAAACTTTTTAGAATATTGGACGTTGTTTTCTTCTACATACAGTCCTCGACAAAATAATAAGACACCTAGCATATCTTTAAATTTCTTATATCTAAAGGTGGAAAATGTATACTCCGTTATATCCTGAATACTACATACTATCTCCAAAGTAAACGCGCAAAATCTTAGGATTGTATCACATACCATAACAAAATTAGAAGAAGATATGTAAACACGGTCTGACATCAACATTCAGTCGTTGAATCTTGTGATTTTCTTACAGTATAAGTACATTTACTAAAACGAAAAATAAATAATGGGTCGAGGAAAGCAGTTAGATAAGAGTGAGGTCGATCGAATCTTTCTTTTGCGCTCGGAAAAATACAGTATTAATACAATTGCGAAATTATTAAACAGAAGTAGGTGCGCGATATATAATGTGTGAAAAAATCCAACTGCTTATGGAAAAACGAAAAGTAGTGGAAGACGTAGCGTTACTTCCGAACGTGATAAACGTGCAATTTTGCGTGTTGCGACGAATTTTAAGGGCACAGCAAGACAAATAGCCGAAAAAGCAGGTGTGAAAACAAATTTAAGAAATGTACATAGCATTTTACAAGGAAGCAAACACATTGAACGGAAGAAATTAAAACAACGGCCACACTTAATGGAGAAACACAAAGCAGCACGACTAAAGTTCGCTCGGGAACACGTCCACTCGATGAAAAACTGGAAAAAAGTCAGTTTTAGTGACGAGAAAAAATTCAATCTAGAGATGATGATTGCAGAAAGGAAGAACTCCATTTAAGTCGCCGTCAAATGAATGGTGGCAGTGTTATGGTATGGGCCGATATTGGTTAGTATGGAAAAACAGAAATAAACTTTTTATCAGATCGGATGAATAGTAATAAATATATTGAACTAATAGCAGATCAGATAAACAAGCATGCAGCTCGTATCACGCGCGGTGACTACATTTTTCAACAGGGTAATGCAGCAATCCATAATGCAAAATCTGTGAAACGATTCTTTTTGTCAAAAAATATTAATATTTTGGAATGCTCGTTCGTTCTCCCGATTTAAATATTATAGAAAATGTGTGGGGATATTTGTCAAGACGAGTCTACGCGAATGAGAGACAGTATAATAACGTCAATGAACTAAAAGAAAGTATAAATCACGATTGGACACATTTAGAACAAAACCGAATCAAAAAGTTATATAAAACTATTCGAAAGCGATTACTAGACGTATTAATTTTGTATTTTTATTTGCTTAATCAAACATTTTTCTGTTAGCGTCTTATACTTTTGCCGAATTAATGTCAGACCATGGTTACATATCTTTCTCTAATTTTACTATGGTATGCGATACAATCCTAAGATTTTGCGCGTTTACTTTGAAGATAGTATGTAGCATTCAGGATATAACAGTGTGTATACTTTTCACATTTAAATATAAGAAATTTAAAAATATGCTAGGTGTCTTATTATTTTGTTGAGGACTGTATGTCAGGTCTACTCTCAATGTTAAAAAAGAAGCGATCAAACGAAACATTGAACGAATCATTTCAATTCTTCAATTTTATTTCGAACGTTGTATTAAGGTCAAAGGTTTAGAGGAGGTCCCTAAGTCCCGGAAACCTATTTCCGCTCTGTGCTTGGGTATAAATGCTATCGACCCTGAACAACTCCACACGGGATAGTCTAACTTGACCTAATTTCGTCAAGTCCTACATCTGTGCGTCCTTGAATCGATATCTTCACAACTTCTGAAGACGAGTCTAACATGAACATGAAGACGAGTCTACATTTTAAAGAAAAGAAACTGGCAAGGATTTAATTTACTTTTAATTTTTATTTAAATTGATTTTAATTTTGAAAATATAATCCAATGATTTATGTTTAAAAAATACAGCTTTATTAATCAATTATATAGTCACCATTCTTTTCCATAATTAAAAAAGAATGGTGACTATGTAATTTATTTTTACACTCTGCCGTGCAGTACACTTTGTGCCATCTATGAAAGTCGGGTACGAAATTATGCAATCATCTAGTATAAGCGACATGTTCAAAAAAATTTTTTTGTTCGATTCCTCTTGTTTCCCTGCATACATTAACGAGGGGGCTTTCAACCATTTCTTTACACCTCTCCGGTAAAATATTTTAAGTCGAGCTAAAAATCTGAAAATTTCTATGTAGCCTAATATGATAGGTGCTAATGCTAGGGAAGTAATATTTTTCATTCGAGATGCCTCTTCTGGTTTATGGGTCAATGTCGAATATATTCGACACCCATAAACAAGTCTCCACATTTAACCACACAATACAGTGCGTACGAGAAGTTTAGACGCATCCTATTATTTTAACAAAAACGTACCCTCTGATGAATCTTCGATCGATTCTTTTTTATCGTATGTTTAAAACACTTTGAAAAATTATGATTACTGTGCTTATGATAACTGTGCACTATTGGTTGGTACCACGACAATGGGAAAGTTAAATAAGTTGACTGATTTTGAAAATCAGAAGTTTAGACGCACTTCATAAAAATTTATTCACTTTAAAAACAGGAGAAAATATGTATATACCTTTGCCTTCCCATATGTTCCTGGATTCGCCAGAAAATTTCGAACAACATGATCCGATCGTTTTAAGGTCCTGGCTATTTCTCTTTTACTTTTTCCTACGGAGGAAAGTGCCATTATTTAGCCTTTTTCAAAATCCGTCAACTTATTTAACTTCCCCATCGTCGCGGTACGCATACAAATAATAGTGCACAGTAAATTATCATAATAACAGTAAATAATGAACTTTCTGCTGATTGATCTTATTTTCTTTACTTCTCTTCCGCTTTCGTTTTCAAACAACTAATTCCGCGCTATCTTTATGCTGAGTCTCTTAATACCTTACCCTAGTAGCATTTAAGTTGGCCAACGGTTGGGTGTAAGTTGGGATATGGTTAGTGGTGTTGCCTACAAATCCCTAACATAGGGCCTACGACGAAAAATTATGTCAATTTGCCAACGAATATCCAACGTCGGGCTTACAATTATTATAGACGGTTAACTAACGTGCTAGCCGATTAAGATGGTAAGAACTGCCCTTAGAGATTTTTCAATGGCTATTGAACCATTCGAAAGCTGACCAAGAAAAGCCCGTCCGAGTAAAATTTTAGACCTCTAGCTTGCCCGTGAAGGTAGTTACAGGGTAAATTAGATTTTGCGCTTTTCTGCGCATTTTCCGGTCTTTAATGCGTTCTAAAATTCTGGAAAAAATGTGACATATTTTGGATCCTAAGGCGCATTTTTGAGAATTTTTTCAGATTTTTTTGTTGCAGACTGTGACCGTAAAAAATGAAAAATTCCAAAAAATCGGAAAAATATTTTTTTCTCGAAAATATGAAAACATGCTATTCTACTGTTTGGTTTCCTGATAAAGTACTATAACAGACAATTTTTTTCAGATTTTTTGTTCTGCTGCATCATTGTCAAAAACAATAAAAACCGAATTTTTTCGGCGTTTCTGCCGTGAGGAGGAAAGTTACACTTGTTGGCTTTACCGTGGGTGTATATTAAGTTATTTTTAACATTTTTACATTGAAAAAAGCAATTATTTGATCTAAGGGGAGATTACGATTTCCGTGGTCCCTTGTTTAGAGGTTAAATTTGTGTTCTTGGGGTTATTTTAAGAAAAAAATGCATATGTCACAGGTATCGAATGGGCCTGGTTTGGCGGGTAAAGTAGATTTCCTGTTTTTTATAAATCTGCAAATATCTCGTTAACTATGCGGAATATGGCAAAATATCAAGAGACCTTTTCTGTAGAAAATTAAATTTCCAACAATTTATGTCGTATGACATTTTTTTATCAACTGCGCAGTTTCCGAGTATATTTATATTTCGGTGAAGTTGCAGAACAACTCTCCCCCGAAATGATGGTCGAGGGAACGTAAAGGCTCCGTTCACAACTGCTTATACGAGACTCAAGACATGTCTATGTATTAAAACTCAATTAGCAGTGAATATTATTGACGTATTAGGTTAGGTTAGGTTAGGTTCACGCAGATGGAGGCAGCGGAGGTTGGCCTCGGAGGGACGACCCAGAAGAAGCCGGCGGCCCCCGGTTAGGGGCCGCAAAAGAAATGGCGGCGGTGGGACTACGTAGTACCCCCAACGCCGCCAGGGGGGACCGCCAATTATACCCCCCAGGGCCAGCCGCGTGGACAGGGCGGGGGGACTGTTTCAACCCCCTCCCCCTAGCGCGACCGGACGGTCGATCCCTCTGTTTGCTTTGTTTCCCTCCCTTCTTTTCTTTTTCTTTTATTCTATTTACTATTTATCTAATCTTTAATTTCATCTGCCCGCTCTGTTGTTTACTTATTTATTTATTTATTATTACCGGGGTCGACACGGGGGGTGGGATAGGGGGAAGGGGCTGACACGAACGTCAGTGTGCGGAGACATCCTTCCCCGGCCGGGCAGGACCCTTAAGGGTCTCATCCCCGAGCGAGGAAGGGGGTCTCCAGGGATCTCCAGCCTCAGCTTGTGTCGTCCAGCCGAGCGGCCCCAGGGAAGGGGGACACCGTGTGGGTGACCTGCACGGGGTCTAATAATATAGGACTGATGGGGAGAGCTTCTCTCCCCCACGCGATAGGGGCTATTAAGCCAGGGGTGGAGGTGGTCGGTAGCATTCGTTTTCGAGATCCCGACCACCTCCAATTAGCTCAGCGAGGTCATCGTAGGTTTTTTAGTGGGTTTCTGGACAGACGACCCCACATAACCCCGTCTCTCCCGTATGCGCAAAGCATTTTTCCTACGAAAAAAAAGGTTAGGTTAGATTAGGTTAGGTTAGGTTAGGTTTTAATGTTTCTCTTTTACTGTAGAAAATGCCTAATAGATTTTATACCGGACTTGTGGAATCTATACGGTTAACGTTGTTTCGAAGGGGAACTTTAGCCCGTCTAACTGGAAGTTGACTTTACGAGATACAGCACGATGCGACACGATTCGTGACTACGCAAGTACTAGCCCACGAGAACAGAAATGCAAGGACTTATATACCCCTGTAATGACGGGTGTATTTGTCAGAAGCCTTGAAATGAACGGATGGTACTTGTCAGTACCCCTGAGTCACATTCGTATTTTGTCAACATCCAATTGGTCGTGCGTATGTTTTGGTTTGAAACTAAACAGATATATGAATTTAAACTAGGGTGGTTCTGTACGTTTATCTAGGACGGTTCCTGCCAGAGATGATCTTGAACATCCGTTCGTCATCCGTAACATTTCACTTCAACTCGTAAATAACTGACTAAAACAGTCAACTGACAACTGCGATAACAATTATCAAATGCAGAGGACTAAAAAAATCGAATTTTTAATATATTGTTTCAACAAATAACTTTTGTTACAATTTTCTTACGCGACTGAAGTTCTCATTCATAAACACATCTTTACAAAATGCAATTTTCTTCGATTTTTGGATTCCGAGATATCTTAAAAAATATGGCCTTGACCCTCAACTTTGAGGGCCGTTTTCATCCTTCAATGTGAATGATTGCCGATAAAAAATACGTGTCAAATACTTTTTGTAGAACTGTGTTTCGCTTAAGTTTCATCAAAATCGGCTTGTGTAACTTGAATATTAGGGTGGTTCTCATTTATTGTTGACGAAAATTTTCTTCAAAATTTCTTTCACGGCACCCCCCAGATTGTTCCAATTAAAAAAAAATCTGTGCAAAGTTTGAGCACGATCCGGTAACGGGAAAACGTGACCCAAGGCCCTTAAGACGGTAGACTCGTCTCCAGGATTTCAAGGGTGCGAAATTCGCGTTCTCATTTCTCGATAATACAAAAATGGAGATTTCCAGTAGTCAAAAACGCTAGATAAAAGGTCGATCTAGGGCGCTATCTCCCTAAGGAGCCAAGAACAGGAGTGGGAAAGACCCAATTTTATGGGGGGGGGGGGGGGAAATGCGGGCAGCGGGGCCTCGCCTCCCGGGGATAATTGAGGAAGGGTAATAGAGGGGCAGCCCATTGTGGCTGTCCCGGGTGAGGTTGAGGTTTTTAGTGGGTACGGATACGCCGACCATCCGCGGCCCGAGCCCCACACTACCCCCTTCTGGGGTGTACGTAATATCATTTCCTCCTCATCTGTAAAAAAAGGGCGCTATCTCCCTCAAAATTTGTATTTCTTCGTTTACGAGGGTAATTTGCATTATTCGGTAGCATGTAGCTATGAGAATAAACGAAAAAATAAGAATAAGGGAGATAGCGCCTTAGATCGATATTTCATCTAACGTTTTTGACTACTGAAAAACCCCATTTTTGTATTATCGAGAAATGAGAACGCGAATGCCGCATCCTTCCAATCCTGGAAGAAGGAGTCTACTCCCTTAAACATTAAAATAATTAATTAAATGCTCATGAAAACATTTTTCTCGAATATCTTCCATACTATTTATCGAAAATATGTTAAACAAAACCTGTAGATCTGGACAGGCTGTGTCTTTTATGTCATATTACTTTTTCCCGTAAAACAAACGGTTTTCGAAAAATTGTAAAAAATGTCGGAACAAAATTAAAAAATTTTTTCTACAATTTGAAAACTGAAGTATGTTTTCATTATCTTTTATGAATAACCGTTAACGAAAAATGTGTATTTTTCTGGAATTTGCGGAACGTAGTAGTTTTTAATTGTACATTATTTTGCAGGAAATTGCATATATTGCTGTTATTAAAAGATAAAAAAATTTTCTAGTTCACTTTATCAAATAAAGAGAACTGCTTTTCGAAAAGCACTATAAAATGAACCGTTAAATAAATATAAGCGAATTGTTCGGTCGAGCAACGCGTTAATCGGATAGATTAATTTTTGCAGTTTAATGATTCAAATTTAGCTGCATATAAAATAGAATTATGGAGAGTACGTATGAATTATGTAATCAAATGAAAGATGAAATGAAAAATTATTTCAATTTCATTGCTATAATGTATGTATAGTGACTCCCATAAATATTCGAACGTTCTAAAAAAACGCTTTTAACTTTTCTGAGAACTTAGAGCAATTAGTTTACTGCATGATGTGAAAAGAAATTTATTCAAAAATTGCAATTGGTCAGAATTGTATAGAAAATACTAAAAGTTGCATTTTACAACGTTTTTATGTGTGGACCTATATTGAAAATTTAAAAAATACGTTTTGTAGATCTCATTTAGTTTTATCTTACCAAAAGTGCCATGGCACGTTTTCTTCCTCTAAAAAGTATTCATATAGTAATCGCTCGTTCATTGTCTGGCATGGTGGGCAGGATCGTTGTCCAGTGCCTACCCATTCCACTGCCTGTTAACGCCGCGTCGCTCCGCAGGGCGGCGACGATTGATGTCGGCTCGGGTATATCGGTGTGAGCACCACTACATTGACTCGAATGAATCGGATGTTCAAACTTCTTAATTTACATTATTTTTTTATGGGACCTTCATGAATGTATTTCTGGCATTTTTCTGATTAAAATGACACCAAACACGATATAATTTCAATTGTACATAGTGTCTGTAAAAATGAAACACGCGGGACTCAGATCTGTCCGGCGACGGCGATACGCTTCGGCCACCCGATCCGTGTTTCATTCTGTCCTTCTCTATGTTCGGCTCTCTATTGAAGTCTCGGCGCGGTCGGCGCGCGATACTCTAGACGCAGTCATAAATAAAAAATAGCGTCCCGGCAGGGTCGTTGTCACTGAAAAACACGGCTTCTGGACAACGAACGAGCGATTACTGTATATATTTTAGCAATGGTGTAATCACGCATAATTCATACAACTTAGGGTGCTCCTTAGTTATACTTGGAGAAAAATTTTTATCGAGATACAATGCACGCCACCCTCCAGAATTGTTCCTTTAGGTGAGAAAAAAATTTGTGCAAAGTTTGAGATCGATCGGATAAAAGGATCATGCGCCGCATTTAGATTGAAAATTTTGAAATTCACCTCAACTATGGAACATGGCACATCGTTGGATTTGTCTTTTTTTCTGAGTAGGAATATGAAAAATTTATATGAGCTCCTTTAAATAAAAATAACGATGACCTTGAAATTTCGAAAATATGATTTCAAAAAAATTTTTTTATTTTACTGTATTGAAGTACTGTATTTTACTGTATTGATATACTGTACTCCATTATATTTACTGTATTGAACAGTGCAATTTTCTCCTCTGACATTTTTTCGTATAATCACAAATAATAGAGATATTTAAACATTTCCATGTATTACATTTTATTTATACCTGTACTGAAACAAGACTTTGAGAAGCCTAAAGTGACAGTTTAGCCACATTAGCATTGAACAATAAACAAAATCAACTTATACTTTGCATTACAAAGTACTTTTGTCAACTATTAAGTTAATAAGTAAAACTGTTTCAGAGATAGTTAGGATAAAAAGGTGGGTCGACCGTGACTCCAAGTCAGTTGTCAACTAAGAGTCAGTCGAGATCCCGTCTAATATACGTGCTATACACTTATAAATAAAAATCCTTACACAATGATACTAAGAACACTTATAACTATACCGCCTATACTGCCGAAATAGTAGAGAGCATTTTCCTTGCGAACTCAAGACCAGAAGGTTACGTTGTTGTACTTTACCTCGCCACCGTGTACGTTACTTAAAGAAAAACTCTTCTCGATTTCTATAAACTGTTGCACTCGATTTCGAAACCCGGAATCCAACAGTAGAAACATCAGAGAATCAGAAGCCCAATGGAGAGTAGAAGCCGCGAAAAACTGTTCTTATTACGATATGATGAAAGTCAGATTATAGGCGCTAAGTTGCCATCGAAAGGACAAGTTTTAAGAGTTCTGTTTTGCAATATGCGGAAAGTGAAGTTGAACCTTCGATCTAGTGCACACCTTGTTGTAAAAGTAGTGGAAGTGATGTGGGAAAAGGCAAGAATTCCAGTCCGCCGAACCTGGAGAAATTGGAGTCCTTACACCAGGAGTGGAAGGCCTTACAAAAGGGTTGTAAACGACGATCGCAGCTACAAGATCAACGGGAATAACAGTTTCTTGATCAATTGAATGATCTTTTCGATATCGCACATGCTGATGCTTGATGATGATCGATGATGTATCGATGAAGATAAACATTTGTTTCTCTTTACTCATATTATTCACATTCTTTTAGAATCAGAAGAAACAATCAACTTTGCATCATCCGACGACGACGAAGAAAATCGGCGACGTACTAAGGATCCTCTGCTGGAGTCCAATGCGAGAGATTGCGATGCAACAGAACCTGGTCCGAGCGAACCAAAGGCCGCTATTAGACCGCTATTAGACGAGGCCACTGGTGGCGCAACTTGGTGGCGGACACTGGTGACGCCACCGAATTGGAGGGCTTTAATGCATCGGTAACTGGTGTAACCACTAGACTGTGAAAGTCAATTATTTATGTTTTCGCCAGGGGCGGATTAAGCCAGCGCGGGACATCTGACATCTATTAACGGTAGCCAGGGCTGCTACAAAATTTTAGTCCGGCCCTGGTTTTCGCGATGCTGGTGGCGCAACTTGGTGGCTTTGTCTAATAGGCTACATTCAAAACAATGCCCCGGCTGGTGGCGGCGCCACCAAATGTTGCTCGGCCGGTTGCCGATGCCGTCCACCAGATCGGCAACAATTTTTGGTGGCTCCACCAGTTACCGTCGTCTAATAGGTTCCATTTGATTCAATGCCCCGCGACGTGCTGAGCACTTGGTTGCGCCACCAGTGGCCTCGTCTAATAGCGGCCTTAGATGACGGTAACTGGTGGCGCATCGGCAACCGGCCGGGCAACATTTGGTGGCGCAGCCACCAGCCGGGGCATTGTTTTGAATGTAGCCTATTAGACGAAGCCACCAAGTTGCGCCACTAGCATCGCGAAAACTAGGCGAAAACATAAACAATTGACTTTCACAGTCTGGTGGTACCACCAGTTACCGATGCATTAAAGCCCTCCAATTCGGTGGCGTCATCAGTGTCCGCCACCAAGTTGCGCCACCAGTGGCCTCGTCTAATAGCGGCCTAAGAGAAAACACTTGATAAGTGTAAAGTTAGTCAACGCGATGCTGTCCGTATAATCACAGCAATTGCTCAAGCTCTTGGCCACGACATTAACGATTTGATCATAAGTCAATCATCGATTCGTCGTTATGAAACACATTTGCGCGAGAAACACAGTCAATTTATTGCAAATTTATATTTAAAAGCATGGATAGAAGCACCTCTCCCTACGAGGGCTCCGCAACAGGATTTTACTTTTATTAAATCCTTATATAAATATAAGGAAATAGATAAAGACATTAGTCATGTAACGTTAAACAAGTTTTGCAGATACTTGTGGTATTTGACATCAGAAAATGCTGCGTTATCTTTCTTTGATAATGAAATTCCGATAGAAACAAAGAAACGAATGGTGGAGGCTTTAAATAACACTACTAGTGATGTAGCCGACCATATGCAGAAGGATATTTCAAATTTTATATCAGACGAAAGTCGGAAGCTTTTTAGTAGATTCGATATATCGGCAGAATTTTTAGAAAAATATCCTATAGTTTGGCAAGATGAACCATCTTATAATGCAGGACTTTAATCAAATTTTAGCGCGTAATGAGGAAGAAAAACAGATGATATTACAAATTGTAAAAGATTACCGCCAGCAATATCCTGATGTAAAGAAAGCTACCTTAGCGAAAAATATGTAAATATTACATATAACTTCTTTAGAATATAAGAAAGAGTTCCTTATTACTATCCTGTAGAATATATTCATTTACGTAGGTATTTAAATATCTCTGTGTTATTTGTGATTTTACGAAAAAATGTCAGAGGAGAAAATTGCACTGTTCAATACGGTAAATATAATGGCAAAATAAAAAAATTTTTTGGAAATCATATTTTCAAAATTTCAAGGTCATCGTTGTTTTTATTTAAAGGAGGTCATATAATTTTTCCATATTCCTATTCAGAAAAAAAAGACAAATCCAACGATGTGCCATGTTCCATAATTGAGGTGAATTTCAAAATTTTCAATCTAAATGCGGCGCGTGATCCTTTTATCCGATCGATCTCAAACTTTGCACAAATTTTTTTCTCACCTAAAGGAACAATTCTGGAGGGTGGCGTGCATTGTACTTGTTGGTCAAAAATTAAGAAGCATCCTAATGCAGCTCTTATTTTCTCACGAAGTTGGTATTGCATTAGCATAATAACACCAGAGAAGCTATCTTACTCCAAAACAAAATGTTTCACAAACTAAAATAATGTTATTCTAGTAACTACTTTGTTCCACTTCATAAATATTTATGCTAATTCTTTTACATTAAAAAAAGGAATTTGAAAACTACAATGAAACTGCATATGTACACTCCAGTCCATAAATCACCGGATACTTACTTATATTCAACAAAATTGTAATTAAAGAATACAAGCTTCCAGCTTGATTTCATTGTTTTATTTTGATTAGATGTAGCTATTGTACGATAATGTTGCAATGCAAAATTAGATATACATATACTATTTGAATAAATGTTGGAAAAAGAAATTGAGAAATTGTGTGGCATTATTATGGACAGCTCTAGAAGCCAAATCGGAAAACAATTGTCCCACATAGATTTTAAAAATGAGAAAATATTCGAATAACTAAAATTTAGAAAATATAGGACATTTTAGGACAAAAAATTAGTAAGAACAATTTTTATTTCGTAATATACAGTGGCTCCATTAATATTCGGACGCTCTCGAAACACCGATAACTTTTTAAATATTCGACTATACGATTTTAACTTTCTTGGGAAACTAGAGAAGCTTATTTACTACATGATGTGAAGAGATATTTTTCGAAAACTGCAATTGGGCGGAATTGTAGAGAAAATACTAAAAGTTGCATTTTACAACTTTTTTATATGGGCCTTTATTAAAAATTAAAAAGATACGTTTTGTACATCAGTGTCAACTACATGCATTGTGGAAGTTTCCTCGAAATCGGTTGATGCGGGGAAAAAGACATTGAAAGAATTAAGAATACTTAGACTTTTTTAATGCAGTTAGAGGCTGAAAATAGTGACAAACTGCAATTTTTACCATCTTTAAACGTTTGTAGCTCATTGCAACGTCAATCGATTTTTATGAAATTTTCAAAATATGTTCGTAACGGGTCTGGTTCGTCGATGTGCTGATTCTCTATCGGCGGTACTCCTCGGTGCTGAATGTGCTCGTCGGACCAGGGTTCGAAAACGACGAGGAGTTTATTCGGTGCAGGAACGGAATGGTTCGGTGTGAGGGTGAATAACGACTCGTGTATTCGTTGTCCGGATTATGCTCGCTGCCTTTGCAAGCGGTTAACTATACAGAGTGTCCCAAAACGATAGCGACAGCCGGAAATGGGAGGTTCCTTGGGTCATTTGAAGCGACATTTTCCAAAGCAAAAATGGCGTCCGCGGCTTTGTTTAGGAGTTATTAACGAAAAACACGGACCAATCAGAGCGCGAGCTAGACGCCCGCTGGCACGTTCCGCGCGGCGAGCCGGCAGGCGAGCGTTGGCTTCTAGCTCGCTATCGTTTTGGGACACCCTGTAGATCGACGCGGACGCGGTGCTCGGGATTTGCGACGCTTCGCGGATACGGTGTTCGCCGACGCGGAGCTTGAGGATACGGTGCTCGCGGGGATGTGCTTCGCGGACGCGGTGTTTGCCGATGCGGCGTGCGGAGCCCTGGTGGACGACGCGTGTCCTTGGTGGTGCAGGATCGTAGTGCGAGGGTGTTCGTGAACGGAGTTCGATCGTGGCGTTCGCCGTGGTCGCCCTACCTAGGCCGGGTGCAATGGAGTGCTTGATGCAGGCGACTCGCCGTACGTCAATTCTCCCCCGAGTGGTTTCTTCGGAGAATTGGAGGCGGTTTTACACCGGGACTCCTTCTGCCGATTCCGTCGACGACTCGTCATTACGGAGGTGTCGGTGACTCAGCCGGACACATAAACCTTTCTCTAGGCGGTTGTTCGGAGAGTTCGAGGGGTGACTCGCCACCTCTAGCTCAGCCGGGTTTCGCAGACGACTCGTCTTTACGAAGTGTGCCAGGGACTCACTGGAGCGTTGCCTCGGTGGAACACGGTTCTCACCGGGGGAAACCAGGATGCCGACAACGAGAGGTTCGTACGGCAAACGAACTCGTGGTCGATGGCAGGAATGTCTTAAAGACGGATTAGCGGATTTGATACTCATAGAGCTGGATTCCGGTAGACTGGTGTTCGTCTGGATATCTCCAGGCAGACTCAGGTGATTCTACCGTGTTCTCGGCGGCTTTTATAGGAGTATCTTGGTGACAAGGGTTGGTGGTGCGGAAGGGTGTTTTGGTGGTGACGTATAACTTTTTGTATCACATTTCGAAAATTACCGTTTTCGATTTCTGTTTGTAACGCGGTTCTAGGTGCGGGGTAGCGCAGTACTGGCGGTTGTATTGTGTCTACGCTGTTCGGGGGTTCTCGCGTATGCTCGGGGGGAATCCGTTCGTAACAGGCCTCGGCTAGGTCTGTTACATGTTTAACCCTTTGCACTCGGTTGTTCCCTCTGAGGCACCACTAAAAATTGCGGTACCATTATTCAAAATATTGTTTACATTATTAAATATATCGATATCTAATCAATTACTAGACATTTAGATATTGTATGAGGTATTATACCAATTTCATATGCATAAAATTTCAAAAATCATAGGGAATGGAAATATCCTAGATCGGAAGAAATGTTTAATTTTCCAGTTAAAATAGTTCCGAGTGCAAAAGGTTAATTGATACAGATCTACGAAACGTATTGTTGGGTCTGCTTGTAGGTTGGTATGAATGTGCGTGTGGGCGCGTGACGACAGCAGCGCTGCGTGAGGTGTGTGAGGGAGCAGAGCATTGCGAGCGAGTACACGCGCCGGGTGTCGGAATTTCTTTCTACATATAAATCAACGGAGTGAAATATACAATTGAAGTTGTCAGAAGAGTACTTCGGAGTGCATACATCATTTGTTCCTCTCCGCTCCTTCCCATGAAGACAACATGTATCTTCTAAATTTTCCATATAAGTCCACATAAAAAAGTTGCAAAATACAACTTTTAGTATCTTCTTTGCAGTTCCGACAACTTGCAATATTTTTCAAAAATTTTTATCACGTTGTGCAGTGACGAGTTGGCCGAATTCATGGCCAAAATTCGTATCTTGATATCTATGATGAATTATTGCAATAAATGAGTATGGAGAACATAACGGTATGACTTTATGATTACGATACTATACATTTTTTAATAAAAATATTGAATTTTTATATATACAACTTATAAAAAGGTAATATGTACATATATAAGAAAGATTTATAATTATAGATCTAGTATCATATGTACCTACAGTGACTCGAATTAATATTCGGACGCTCTAAACAAAAGATAACTTTTTTAATATTGTACTACACGATTTGAACTTTTTTGGGAAACTAGAGCAATTAGTTGACTACAGGATGTGAAAAGAAATTTTTTCAAAAATTGCAATTGATCGGAATTATAGAAAAAATACTAAAAGTTGCATTTTAACTTTTTTATGTGTGGGCCTATATTGAAAATTTTAAATATACGTTCTGTAAATCTGTGTCAATTATATGCAATGTGAAAGTTTCGACATTGAAAGATGTAAGATCCTTAATAATCCTTAGATTTTAGAAAATAGTGTAACGAGTCCGATTCGTCTCTCGTATTCGGATTGCGGCGGTACTCTTCGTTACCGAATAGCTCGTCGTGCCCGGGTTCGCCGGCAGAGAGAGAATCGTCGATGCAGGAGGACGTGGTGCACGGGGTTAGAAATAACGACTCACAGTATAATATATTAAACGCTCGCTATGCAGGTTCGCGGATGCGGGCGCGGTGTCCTCGGCGGTGACGGACAGCGATCGGCGCGGTGACGGACGGCGATCGGCGCGGCGGCGGACGGAGCTCGGCAGGCTCATTCGGATGCGATCAGCATCGGCGGGCGCCTCGCGGTCGGTTCTCGGACCTGGTGCTCGGCAGTGTCGAGGAAGTGTTCCTGATCACGTAGTGATCTCCCCTGCCGCGGGTCAGTATTGTCGAATCCGCAATGCTAATGAAACACTGGCATCGAGGCCTCCCGCGGCGGTTCTACGATGACGTCGGGGATGCTGTCCCTACGTCATCGAACTCCGGATGCTGTCGGAGCTTCTCGGGATGCTGCCCGACAGAGTTGGCCGGGGTGCTGCCCGGTCTAGCAGATCGGAAGGCTGCCCGATCTGCCCGGTGAGGATGCTGCCTCACCGTCGGAACGGAGTTTCTACGTAGCGAGCTCCGAAGCTGCGGAGGACTCGACGTCGGAGGTGTAGAAGGTATTCGGAGACTGGTACTTACGGGATAAGAAGACAAGAGACGTCTTCGAGTCAGGAGCGGGGATGCCTAGGAAGCTGCCCAGGGCCCAGGCTAAGGATCGCCTCCTAGAAGTTAGCCTCCCACTTGTAGAATTAACTAATTTTAACACAGTTGTGCTGAGTTGTGCTAAGTTTGTGCTACATTGTGCTCGAATATTATAACCATAATATAAAAAATAAGACTAAAAATGGAAAAAAACGATTTTTTGAGTAGCCCCCACTTTTCATTTTTTTCAATTTTCGTTATCGTATTATCGTATTCGATAATGACCCCACGGCAATGTTTCTGTCGAGTTGGGTATGATATACCGTTTGTCATCATATGGACTGAGAGCAATTTTTCGCTCGGAAACAGTAAATAGCAATTTCATTTTGCAAACACCGCATGTAATCATCGAGCGTTATTGTCGTCCTTACAACGTTAGTCTTTACGCCTTTCGCTTTTTTTGCATCTGATTTTCCATCTACACGCAATGCATATATTTTTGCTCTCAGCCCGACAAAGTCTGTCATTATCATCCCATTGTTCTCGTCTTTCATCAAGCCGGGAACCTTTTTATTTACAAGTGGGATATTATATTTATTCTCTATCGGATAATCGCTTATGTCGAGACGGCTAATATCGCGTCTCATGGTTTCATAAATGTCCTCACACGTAATATGATAAATTAAGCTGTCGATGTCTGTGTACATTACTTTACAAGTTTTACCATATTGAGGAACCATGTAATCATGATGAAATTCGTACAAGCAGGTTTTGGATATATCTAATATGCACATGCCCACATAGATTGGCTTCTTGAATTTCACCATGACTTTACGCAACTCCACAACAGCCAAGTTTTTGGAAAATACACAGCGGCTGTGGAAATTTGGTTTCGCGATCATTGCCTCTGCGCCATATCGTCCATCCCAACGTGTCACGAGTTTTACGTCCACATGATTCCGAACATTTTCCATAGTTTTACCGAATACCGCGTTGTTCATCAATTTGTACAAATTCTTTTCAAAATCGTTAGTGGCATTTGTTCTAAACAGGGTATTTAATTCTATGTATTCGCGGAGCCATGGTGACTGTGCGAATTGGAGGATGCGGTGAATCTTTGTAATACGAAGATCGTGGCGCGTGCACTGCTGTAGATTCTAATAGTGTATTACTCTCTTTTGCCATGTGGTTTGGCACGCGTCGGACAGAATGGTAGGTCAGCGTGAACATCATACAGACTTTGCGGATATTCTAGATCCACCTCGAGAATGTAGCCTATGGGTGAATCAGCAGCAATCAAAGATATGTCAAAATTTTCAATGTCGTTAGCCCATTGAAATTCGGCATATGGCAAAGGTTGACACATTGCCCATCCATACAAATTGTTTACATCGAAGTACATCAAGTATGATGATGGTTTCGATGGATCATACGACTGCGTGTACTTGTTATTGGCTTCCGCATGTCTGCCGGAACATTGGCTCAAACCGCCGCGTATACCAACACCCGTTCTACGTCGAACGTGCACGTTCGACATCCCGTTTTACATCCGATACGTCGAACGTAATCATTTTTTCCATTTCGTCTCACTAATCAGAAGAGGAATCAACACGTCAACTTGTTGTACATACAAGACCAGGTCGACAGTAGTGTGGGACATTATGTGTGGATTAAGAACCTATCACGACTCGTTAGTGTAGTATTGAAGCGCGAGGGCACAAGAGCAAAGTGCCCTTTATATCGTCATGCTGGGGAAATTGGAAGTTGTTCTAGCCTAGCTGGAGAAGAAATTACTGTTAGACTGCATGTAAGACGGCGAGCCATCTACGAATAAGTATTGTATTATGCTTGTGTATAACAAAACGGACGAACCTCTAATCGCAACCGCTACAAAAAATACATTCGTCGATGCAGTATCTCAATCTCCCGCCACACCATCGTCGAGGGAGAAGAAGAACCTGAGCTTGCAGAACATACGTTTTCTACAATCGTTGGGATTTGTTGTAAAGCAATAATGTCTGACATTTTGGCCATTGGCAATACACCAACCTCTGATAATCGTATAACTAAGATAGAAGTGCACACATATAATCCCTATGCAAATATTATTCTCGGAAATAGTGATGAAATAAGGATACTGATACATCAGCAGGATCTGTATACGCTACCGTGCGAGAGTTTCTTGTACATTGAAGAAAAAGTCATTTTAGCAGAGGCTCCACCTCAAGGTACAAGCAAGGTTACTCTCGATACCAATTGCGCTGCTTTCATGTTTGATGAAATTCGATATGAACTGAATGGAGTTGAAATAGACCGCTGTAGAAATCCTGGAATAACGATCTCGTTAAAAACGCATGTATCCATCTCTCCTGGAAAAAAGTAAAGCATTGGTCACCGCAGGCTGGTATCGTACACTGGATGGTGAAGATTTCAATTTCTGCTGTGACGTGGCATTTCTGCCAGCGTCCCTCCGAACCGGTAATCGGAAAACCGGGTCACCCTCTGGCAGCGAAACACGATTGAAATCGGTGCGAGCGCTCTCCCTGGGCACGTGCGAGACCCATGGGACGAAAAACTCATATTTTTGAGCGTCGCGCCAATTTGCGTGACGCGATATTGCAGGACCATATTCGGGTCCCAGGGGGACCCGAAACTCTCTTTCCCCTCGGACTTGGCAAGGATTCCTCAAGAGGAGGCGCCGAGAGGACTGGCTCCGGCAAAGAATAAAGAGGAAAACATCGTGAGATCAGCTCGGCCCAGGTCAAGCAACCTGGAGGCGCCGACGAAGAACAACGGTACCAAGAGGAAGACTATCCTCACCCGGTCGTCGCCTCGTCCGGGAAGGAGCCTGATCAGCTACCGGATTGGCCGAAGCCGATCGTCTTAGCGGGAAGCGGCCAATCACCAAACGCCGTTGCCGAAGAAACCGCGAATCGCCGGAGGCCAGGGCCCATCGCGTAGCGTCCAAAAATTAGCTCGCGATAGGCCGTAGCGTTGCGCGAAGGGAGAGAATTAGGAAAGTGGGAGACGCCCTGCTTCCGCGTTGCCGAGCCGCCGCATGGGAAGCCATTGCTTCGTTGTCGTTAGTCAAAGATAGCTGCCGTTAACTACTGCTTAAGAATTGTAATATTTGCGACCGCTCCCTCTCCCGAGGGACGGGAAAACGAGAAAAGCTGCCGAACAACTGCTTCTACTCTCCTGTTACCTTTGATAAGCGCCAATCAGGCTTTCGTACGAATCATTTCGGTTTTGCGCGTGTGGCTCGGTTAGCGTTTTGGCGGGTCCGCGTTCGTGTTTCAAATCGAGGAAACGAACAAAATACCGGATGTCGTCGTCAGTTCTGGCCAACCTCGCTGCCGTCCCACGGTGGGACGCCGCCACATGCTCGATTCGTGTTCCGCGACTCTCAGAGACGAACGAAGCTCAGATTGAACCGCGTATTCCACCGGAATTCGGCCGTAAATTCCCCGCGTAGGGTACGAGCGCGTGTAGACCGTGTGCTGCCGAATTCGACGCGTCGACGACCATCTTTACGAGCTGCCGAGCGGTCATGTATTACCATCTTCGTTGAATAAACGATCTTAGTTGCCGAAAATTGAGAGTTCATTCTCTTCCGAGAAACTTTCCTGCCGCAAGGAACGCCTCCTGTTCTCGCCGTGTTCATCCTGTGCCCTTAGAGAGCTATCCCAGGTAAACCGCGGTCGTCGCGATCTCGTGGTTTCGAAGTTGCCGTCCAATTCATCTTACGAGAAATTTGATACGACACGTAGAAGTGTCTGGCGCCCGAAAATTCGCGTTAGCCGGAAACCGCGAGTCTGCGACAACCTTTTTGTCCCGGGTGGACCACGCGTCGTGCGGTCGAGCGTGGCCCGGCCTTCCGTCTGTAAATACCCGGTGTCGCAAAGAGTTTCGCCCTTCTGGCGACTCTCACTTGCCGAGCGACGTGACACTGCATACCATTCAATATGCTATTTGGATTTGGTGAAGATTATAACAAGATTACCGTTAACGTACGTCAAGAGTTGGTCTTAATTCGAAACGATATAAACGCGTTGAATGGTTCTAGTACTTTAAGACCTAAAATCGAATTATTCAAAGTTCAGTGGCGTATGCCACACATAAGTCTGGAAGAAGTAACCAAATTGTCGTTACTATGCATTCTCGAGAGAGGACAAATGATACCTATGAGTTTTCGCTTTTGGGATCTATACGAATATCCACATACGTGGCCAATAAAGACAGTAACACAATTGGAGAAACCTCGCTTCATCATATTCGCATTGCAGAATGATAGGAAGAATCAATTGCATCAGACTGCTAATCATTTCGATGATTGTAAACTGTCAAACATACGGTTGTACCTAAATTCCGAATCGTACCCATATGATGACCTAAACTTGGACTTTGAAAAGAATAAGTATGCGTTACTTTACGACATGCATGCAAAATTTCAAACCTCATATTATGGTAATCGATCCAGTGAGCCGCTATTGGATGAATTAGAGTTCTTATCACGGGGCCCATTTGTTGTCATACATAGACTACTCTCGCCAAAACGAGTCTGTTAAAAGTGCAACCATTGATGTGCGCATAGATTTCGAGTGCAGAGATAATGTGGCTGTGAACACAGCTGCTTACTGCTTAATCATACATGATCGTATAGTCGAGTACAGTCCGTTGACCAACGTCGTGCGCAGAATACTTTAACAAGTGGTAGGTGCATGATGACCCATGTAACGTTCGTCGATCTACAAGGTTTCAAGACGAGGCTAAACGATTTCATTGTAAAAGAAGCAGCCATTTTACGAGATGGAATAAACTATTGCACTGGATATTCGAGCCGCCATTTGAATTCCATCGATTGACTGCTACTGAAGCACGTCAGGTTAGATGGTCAGGTTAACACACAAACAACATGGAATCGGTTGGGCGTGTAACCGTATGTTTACTTCTTTGTACATATTTATAATTATATAAGATAATTATACATTTAATGAGATAATTATAGATTAAATAAGAGTCAGATGGGCTGTGTTGGTGCCTCCAGGCACTGGAGAGCGGAGAGGTTTAGATTATCTGATAAATGAATTGGTAACTCGTTGAAGGTAAAAGTATGGTATATTAAATCAATTGGATTATATACAATGTACAGGATATTATTGATCGTTACGCATCGATTAACTTCCTTGCTCAAGATGAAAGTAACCCATACACGTTTTTGTATGTTTATTATACGCTATTAGAACGCATATTGATGAGACCAGGCCGTATGGTCGTACAATGAATCAATTTTCCAATTTTCGTTATGATCGACACGTCCCGACAATACCACGATGTGACTAATATTATTCAAACTTCTCATACACACATGTATAGACGGAATCTATCAATACCATTAATATCAGACGCTTCTACGTCGAGTTCGCTCTACGGCGAGATACAAAATTTACCGAAACTCCCACTTAGTATAAGGTCACGACTGCGTGATATTACTGACATAAACTTGCTCAGCGACAAGATACAATTTTTACCGAAACTCCCGCTTAGTATAAGGTCACGTTTGCGTGATGCTACTGAACGCCTCCTCTCTATGACACCACGCCTGGATACGATGTGACTACTTCGGATGCTCGGTCGTTATAGCCGAGATATCACTGCATATATTCGGACAACTATTGACCGCCGAAACACACGAACACTCTGCTGATTTCTCAGAGAGGCATTTCGTGTGCCAACATATACAAAGTTCTCATATACTAAACTTTACCAACTTTCTGCGCCGACAGGCGAGCCCAGTTACATTCCGGTTCTAGATCAGTAAATTTGAACTGTACATAGTCCAGTTGACTCTATATCTGCGTACTTCGGGACGACTGATAATCGTCGAAGCACCCGAGTACTCTGCTGATGTCTCAGAGGAATGACTTGAGTGTCGACACGTATAATGTTCTCCTTTACTAAACTTTACCGAAAGAGTGTACCCTTCGGCACCGATAGGCGAGCCCAGCTACACTCCGGTCCTAGAATAGTAACCTTGAACTATACTAAATCTAGTCGTACCCTTACTCGCGTGAACTCGGACAACGTATGACTGTCGAAGCAGACAAGCACTCTGCTGAATTCTCAGAGAAGCAACTCGTATGTCGACGCGTACGATGTTCTCCTTTACTAAACTTTACCAAAAGAATGTACCTTTCTGCGCCGATAGGCGAGCCCAGCTACACTCCGGTTCTAGAATAGTAAACTTGAACAGCACATAGTC
>CM052247.1:1678003-1723459 GCA_028455795.1 Lasioglossum marginatum
AAAACCACGCTTATATTAAAATGCACTAAAAAGGAGAAAATAATTTTTATAGTCACTAATGTCTATAAAAATTATTTTCTCCTTTTTAGTGCATTTTAATATAAGCGTGGTTTTTAAAAGGTTTTTTTATATATTTTTTATTTTCTACTTTTTAGTCTTTACATATGAGGGGATGACTCCGAGAGACGACGTCTCGTGATGTAGTCCGGAATGGGACTGAGCTCCTTCGGTGCGAAGTGGGTTAGTGGAGTGGGGAGGAGTCGGAGTGAGAACGCTTAGTGGAGTAGGGAGCGCCTGGCGCGCGGAGTGGGGATCGCTGAACGCGATGACTCACTACTGTGTGTCGCGCGGCGAGGTGTGTGTTTGACGGTTAATATTTAAATTTTTTTTCTCCTAAACGCACAGTTTAAAAAAAATTTTTTTTTAATATTGCATTGTCATCCAGTTTTGAGCTATGTTCAAAGTTTCAAATCTCTAGCTCATCGGGAAGTGGTTTAAAAATCAATTACAAGATTTGACGCATACAACAACAACAACAACAACAACTCGGCAAGCTAATATAAGCATGGTAAAAATGAAGACCTTTTTATTATATGGCACAGTATAGACGATCCGAACAGGAAAGCAATTGCTGTGTCTGCTTTTATATTTAACACAATGTTAGAAGCGAATGTTAATAAAGCATACAAAAAATCAACTGAGGAGAAAATTCGTCACTTTTGTAGTAATGAAGCTATAAAATGGAAAAGTTCTCATCGTGTATTAGCAAACTTTAAAACAAAGCATGCTAACTGGTTGCAAAAACATTTTATGATTGACAAATGTGTAGATGAAAATCTCTATGCTGCAGCTTCAACATCTATAGGACGTCTTTTTAATGTAAGCCAAGAAAAACCTACTTTCGAGAAGCACTGTCCACAATTTTTCAGTTATATGTGATGATCTGACAAAAAAACGGTTTCAACAAAAGTTAATCAGTATCCAGTCTCTTATGAATGTCAATATAAAAAATTTGGAAAAAATTTTCTTTTTCTTCAAATATCAAGGTCACCCCTATTTTTTAGATGTCACTGTATGTTTTTTATTTCATAATCATATAGCTGACGTCAAAACGAATTCAACTACCTACAATACTATGATTTTAACTCTTGCAATAATGCTACAATACTTTTGGCAACGAAAACGGGGTCTCCAGACCACTGTGCTCCGCCGAGACATTTTTTGTTACGAGTAACAATAGCGAGAAAATCAAGATGTCAAAATCGGGTGGGACACCCTGTATATAAAGCGTAAATATAAATCTTATAAATTATTAATGAGTAAAACATATCTATATATTTAATCTTTTGTTGTTAAATTACTGAAGTAATAAATTAACAGTATACTCAATATAAGAAGAGAAATAATTAGTAGATAATTAATGGTTGATTTAAACAATTCATTGTAATAAATATTAATTCTTTGGACTCGGAGCTATTTTAATTCGAAACCCGAAATATTTTCATTTTATATGATTTCCTTAATTTTGTCGATATAAAACTGATATAATACCTCGTACAATACTTTCAGTAGTTTATGAAAATATTAAATACGTTTAGTAATTTATTGAATATAAATTTAATGATGCAACAAATATTTTGAATAATGGTATAAGAATTATTAGTGGGGGATGTGCCTCTCTCTCTCTCTCTCTCTCTCTCTCCGAGTCACCACTTGAGGGCAAAGGGTTAATTAAACTTGTAAAATATAAGCATATAATTATATTTCATCTAATTATTGAAATAAAAATTATAAAGCAATATAAAGTTTTTTGGGTAATGAAATAATTTATAATTACAAGACACATAATAGACAGAACTAATTGTAAGCTGAATTAGTGGAATTAGGAAATATTTTCGATATTGTATACAGTGACTCACATTAAAATATTCGAACGCTCTCAAAAACCGATCACTTTTCTAATATTAGACTATACGATTTGAACTTTTTTGAGAACTTAGAGCAATTGGTTTACTACTCGATGTGAAAAAAAATTTTTCCAAAAATTGACCAGTTGATCGGAATTGTAAAAAATACTAAAAGTTGCATTTTACAACTTTTTTATGTGGGCCTTTATTAAAAATTAAAAAGATACGTTTTGTAGATCAGTGTCAACTACATGCATTGTGGAAGTTTAATCGAAATCGGTTGATGCGGAGAAAAACGATAGACATTAAAAGATGTAAGAATCCTTAGATTTATTGCAGTTAGTGGTCGAAAATCGTGAAAAACTGCAATTTTGACCATCTTTAAACGTTTGCAGCACATTGCAACGTCGACCGACTTCGATGAAATTTTCAGAATATGTTTAATTGATACAGATTTACAAAACGTATTTTCTAAATTTTCCATATAAGCCCACATAAAAAGTTGCAAAATACAACTCGTACTGTTTTTTCTACAATTTCGTCCGTTGCAATTTATCAAAAAATTTGTTCACTTGTCCATTTGTTTTGTGGCAAACCAATTGTTCTAACTTCTCAAAAAAGTTGAAATTGTTTGGTCGAATATCAAAAAAGTTATGGTCTGTTTAGGAGTGCCAGGATATTAGTAGAAGTCGCTGTATATAAATAATGAAAACGACAGAAAGTTGAAATTTTTGATCGATTAGTGTTTGCCAGGGGTAGTATTCAGTCGGATTTCTCGCTACTTCGAGAAGAACGGCGCCCAATAAATTCTTTTCCGACTTGGTGGTGGAAAGGAGAGCAGAAATTGTTTATCGCGGACTATAGCTAAAGGGTAGTGACGCCCGGCGTCTGCGCGTCGCGACTGTTTCTATGTATAGCTAATGATACAGCGGGCGTTGAGGGCATCGGTTCCTGCGTGCGAATCATATGTTCATTGCAGGCCTGGGCATCGGCCAAGGCGCAAGTGGGTTTTCACTTCGAAAAGTGGCCCTGCTCGATAAATCGATACCTCTGGAAGTCAAAATTCCAAGTTCTAGTCCGCGTAGAGTACTCTCGTCGTATGATACTCCGTGCGGAAGTCGAGCATCGTTCGCGACGTCAAAAGTGTGTTACCCAGACGAGTTAATGCTTTAATTGTTACGATTTAATCGACTGTCATCTGATTTTGGTAAAATCAGTGTGAAACAGAGGGTGGCAGAGTGCTGCCGAAATGATTCAGAGTTCGAAGCTGTGACTGGTAGTGCGTATTTCTCGTCTGTGGCTGCAGAAGTCGTGTTCTTTCGACTATATGTACTTACAACCGATAAGGGCGGCAGTATATCGTGGTTGCTGTTTACAATAAAAAGGTAATTAGGCAGTGGTGGAATGTGTGCTGTGTTATCCCCTTTCGCGTGTCAGAGTTCGTCGGTTATCTACCCTTAGCTCTTTTCAAGAAAGCTGTGATAATGATTCCTAGAAGTTAATCGTTTCATCGTGCATTGCTTCACGTTGGGAATACAATTAACACATCGTTGGACGAATTTGTAAGCATATAAGAAATATGTGTAAAGTAGGGTGGCTCTTATTTTCAACTTTCGAATTTCTTTTCCCCCCAGAGTTGTTTTAAATAAAGAAAAAAAAACTGTGCAAAGTTGAGATGCCCACCGATAACGGGAAAAGATTAAACATTCATATAATTAATTTAATCCTCATAAAATCGTTTTTCTCAAACATCTTCTAAACTATTTACCGCATTGAAAAATATGTTAAACAAAGACTGTTATATCCTATTACTTTTTTTCGTAAAATAAATGGTTTTCGAGAAAATTAAGAAAAACGTCGGACCAAAATCTAAAAATTTTTTCTGAAATTTGAAAATTGAAGTGTGGTTTTTAGTAATTATCTTTTATCAATAAACAGCAAAAATTTTGTATTTTTTTTTAATTTGCCGAACTTATTTTTTCCGGAGATTCTGTACATATATATTTTTTTTATGTGTTAAATTTTTGAGTTCCACTTTCTCAAGGGTCAAGGTCTTATAAAGAGTTAAAATAATACGTTAAAATTCCTGTAAAATAAACCGTCAACTAAATATGTGTGTGCAAAAATTTTTAAGACTTACGTTCAGCAAATTTTCGGCAAAAAATCTGCAATTAAAAAAGATAAGATAGCTTAGTTAAAAAAAACACATTTTCGCTAATGTTTATGAATAATTTTTGGATCTGGTCCGACATTTTTCTCAATTTCTTCGAAAACCGTTTGTTTTACGAAAAAAAGTAATACGGCCTAAAACAACTCTGGGAGGTGACGTAAAAGAAATTTTGACAAAAACTTTTGACAAGTATAATTAAGAACCAGCCTAATGTACAGGGTATCTCTGCTAACGTGATCACCCCGAATAACTATTAAACATAGAATTTAAATAGCTTCGAGGGGCTCCTCCCGTCTCATACATTGAAGTGATCCGTTCAATTTTTCGATTGATCGCTTCTTCCTTAACATTGAGAGTAGATCTCACATACAGTGAACCACGAAAGCATTTGAACGCACTCTAAAACAGTATAACTTTCTTATGATCGGACCAAACGACCTGCCTTTTTTTGAGCAATTAGAAGAATTGATTTACCAAGTTACGTGCAATAAAGATTTTGAAAAAACTGAAATTGCTAAGAATTACATGAGAAAGTAAAAGAGAGTCCATTTATAACTTTTTTATTAGAGCCCGTAATGAAAATTAAAAATATGCGTTTTGTAGGTGTATGTTAGTTATACACATGCTAAAAATTTCATCAAAATCTATTGATGCAGAAAAAAATGACACGCATCGAAACATGTAAGAATCTATGGATTTTAAGCAGAAAGTGACCAAAAGTCGCGAAAAACTATGATTTTCACCACATTTAATCACTTGTAGTTCTTGGGTATGTTAATCGATTTTGATGAAATTTTCAGCATGTGTATAACTAACATAGATCTACAAAACATATTTTAAATTTTCATTAAGGGCCCAAATAAAAAAGTTTTAAAAAAATAAACTTTTTAAAAATACCACGTTTTTAAGACGGACTAAAAAGTATAAAATAATTTTTCCTAGCCCCATACAGATAGTCCTGAAAATTTGTGATTGTGAATTTTTAATAGCCATGAAAATACTTGTAAGATTTAAAACGAAAAACGTGGGACGCATACAATAGATAATTGATGCATGAATAGTTCACTTAAGTCTTGCGTCCCACGTTTTTCGTTTTAAATCTTACAAGTATTTTCATGGCTATTAAAAATTCACAATCACAAATTTTCAGGACTATCTGTATGGGGCTAGGAAAAATTATTTTATACATTTTAGTCCGTCTTAAAAACGTGGTATTTTAAAAAAATTTATTTTTATTTAAATAATTATTTTCTGCTTTTTAGTCTTGTGTGTGTGAAATTTTTCAATCAATTTTAAACATTTTGATGAGATTATAACAGAGACATGTAGTAAATTTCAGACGGTATTGCGACCGCGGCATGGGCTACCCGTGTTCGTCGACAGCTCATTTCGCCGACATGTTTTCATCGACACGGTTTGACCGACATTAACTTTCGTCAACACTATGTTTTCGTCGACATGGTCAAATCGTTGACAAATGTCTTCATCGACATGGTTTGACCGACACTATGTTTTCATCGACAGTTCACTGACACCAAATTCGTATTTGCTAATGTTGATTAATCGTTATCATTGTTATGTTCTCGACGCATTTAGTTGCTTGTATAATAAATAATAAAGAGAATTACAAACCATTGTTATTTAGATCAAAGTTTTTATTGCTATTATTCAGAATTTCTTCAAATAAACAAACTTTATTAATAGGTACACACAAATGAACAAAAATCATAATATTTCGATGTATTGTTATGTGTCGATGAAAACACAGTGTCCGTCAAATCATGTCGATGAAAACATTTGTCGACGATTTGACCATGTCGATGAAAACATAGTGTTGACGAAAGTTAATGTCGGTCAAATCGTGTCGATCAAAACAGTGTCGGTGAAATGAGTTGTCGACGAACACAGGGTAATCCCCGCGGCATACCGAAAACAAACGCGAGCGGTTGCATTGTCATCCAGTTCTGAGCTATGTTTAATGTTTCAAGTCTCTAGCTCATCGAAAAGTTAAAATCAATTGCAAAATTTGTACCGAACAGAACAAACCACGTGTTAAAAAAAACGTGGTAACGTGGTAAAATAAAGGTTCGCGGAGGATCTCGGGGTAACGGTTCTTTCGCTTGGTAAACAAACATTAGTATAATACTTTATAAACACCACACGGATCGCTGAACGCGATGACATACTACCGAGCGTCGCGCGACGACATACCATACTGAGCTTTCTCGATGCGAAGTGGATCAGTGGAGTGGGGATGAGTCGGAGTGGGAACGGGCAGTGGAGTAGGGAGCGCTGGCGGGCGGAGTGGGGATCGCTGAACGCGATGACGTCGCGCGGCGAGGTGTCACGGTTAATATTAAAATTTTTTCTTTCTCCTAAACGCACAGTTAAAAAAACTTTTTTTTTAATATTGCATTGTCATCACGTTCTAAACTGTGTTTAAAGTTTCAAGTTTCTAGCTCGTCGGGAAGTTAGTTTAAAGTCAATTGCAAAATTTGTACGGAACAAACAAACAGACAGACAAGAAAACGAGCTAATAAAAACGTGATAAAATGCCTTTTTTATTTTTGCATGTAACCTTGTAAATTATAATTTTTGAAAATCTTTTTTGCATATCATTTCGTAAACCAATGCTTCTAATTGATTATAAAAAATCAGGTCGTTTGGTACAATTATAAAAAAGTTATTCTGTTTTAAAGGGCGTTCGAATACTTTTGTGGCTCACTGTATGTAGGAGATAAAAAAGATACGTCCAATATTCTAAAAATTTTTGAACCCCCCCAATGTAGAACACCGTGCGGTCAATTACGCGATTATGTGTACACTCAATCTCATAATTGATGGCAGTCACTGTGAAACAGAATAACTTTTTTACAAATGTTACATAAAATTGATTAGTTTACTAGATGATATGTGATGAAAATTTGTGGAAAAATTGCATTACAAAAGAATTACTAAATTACAGAAAAGAATAATAAAAGGTTGCTTCCCACAACTTTTTTATTTGTGCTTGTAACGAAAATTAAAGAAGTGTGTTTTATTGTTTCACATAAGTTATACAGAGTGTCCCAGCTAACTTGATTACCCCGAATAATTATTAAACGATACATTTTATGAAAATTGTAAATCATAGAATTTAAATGGCTACAACGGGCTCTCATCTCATACCGTTTTTGCATTTTTATGGGCGGAGGCGTTTCGGAGATTTCAAGGCTTCATTTTTTTAAATGGAATGGCCTACTTTCTGCAAAAGTAGTAACTTTAAGTCAATAGTTTTTTTTTGTAATTTAAACTAAACATAATTTTTCCAAAATTTTCATTATATATCGTCTAGAAAACTACTCCATCTACCTTGGCACAAAAACTGAAGTCGTTGGTCCATTTATAAAAAAGGTATTCTGATTTAAACTGTGCGTCATTAATTATGAGACTGGCTATAAAAAGTTTTAGATAATTCATCCATAACAGCAATTATTTTTCCATGGGAAATGATCGAATAATTCCTTTTTATTCGAGCACGTATTCTGATAATAATCACGCAAAATATAAATAAATTGAGTCTTGTCATCGCGTAAGAAAAACACGTGCCAGTTGCTTTTAGAGCTCGGTAGGTTTAGAGTTGCGAAAACATTAGCAGTTATGGAGGTTTCAAAGGAAAACACGGGGGGTATACCCCGCGAGAGGCCGAGAAGCTCAAGCTGCCTCGGTTGCCGAGCAGTGTTAACATGCCGCGTTTTCTTTATTTTTTATGGGATTTTCAGCAACACTTATTTGTGGCACTTTTCTGATTAAAATCACATTAAATACGATATAATTTCAATTCTATTTAGTGGTTTAATTGACGGTATGGAGTAACACTTTAGGACATAGAAGAGCAAGTGAAAAAGAAAAAGAAAAAGTGAGACCGCGACGGTCGGCAAAAATTTTAAACTCATTGTATCGTTTAAAATATCAATGCAATGCTAACTTTTTTATTTTCACAACTTTCTTCTTATACAACCTTTCTCAAGATATTTGTCACATTTTTCTGATTAAAATGAACCGTTTAAAAACCTCCAACCGGCTATAGCTCCGTTAATTTGCAAAATTCTAGTCTAATTCTTTCAGAACATAATCTCCGAGATGTTAAACTGTTTATGTAAACATATGCTATATATAGCGTATGTTAAATATATGATAAATTGTAAGTTATGCTTTACATGTACAGTAAATATGGGTCAAATTGTATCTTGTTAGGTGTAATTTTAATGAGAAAAATGTCGCAAATATATTGATAAAAATTCATTAAAAATAAGTCAAAAATAAAGAAGTTTCAGTATTGCACTAGTATTGTCTCACCGATACGCTATTTTTGTTGTGTCTTCGGGCGCGCGGTCCATGTTTACATGCTGTCCTTTTCTATGTTCGGCGCAGTCGACGAAGTCACAAAAAAGATAGTGTCCTGTTCCTATCTATATCACAACACAGAACCGAAAATTGACTTGCAAGAGGAAGCCACAGTTGATGGGTCACGGATTTTTCTGAAACTTGCAGTATTTGAAGATATCATCTCCAAGTGTAATTTGGCAAAGCAGTAGCGCGCGCTTCTCAATATTTTCCAAGAAAATTGCATTTGAAAATCGGTTTTCCACCGGTCCACGTTCATAAGGAGTTCGCGTTAAGGACGAGGGCGTAGCGAGGAATACTAGTAATCGGTACTGGTTCGAGTCTCCCTGTCGATATTTTTTTTTTTCTAGAAATTGATACCCCTCCCTCAATTTTAAGCCTAAAATATATTATTTATAAGTTATTTTTATTTTTTAAGTAGAAAATGCGTTTTTTTATTTGTCTCCATTAATGAAAGGAGATAATAATATTATATTTTATTATTATTGTACGTATTATTGTACGTATGACCTTCATATGTCCTGAATATAATAGTTAACGAGACATTATCGAAATAACTTTTGATACGTACTGAAAGCTACATAGTAGGTGCTTGAACTGATATTCTCCAATTGGAATATGGTAAGTACATATGGCAAATTATTTCGATAATATCTTATTAACTATTAGATTTAGGACATATGTATGAAGATCAATTTTTCACTCAGAATTTGATAATCTACATATTGATTAACGTAAAAAAAATAGGCAATTCCATGTAAAAAATTGAAGGTGACCCTCGAAGCCATTTAAATTCCATGTTTTACAGTTTTCAGAAAATGTATCGTTTAATAGTTATTCGGGATGATCAAGTTAGTTGGGACATCCTGTGTATGTAATAGGTTGACAAGTTGATTGTTTTATACTAGGTCTGTCACGCTGCATTAATTAACATTTCAATATTTTTGTTGTGCCGAAATTGCAGAAGATGTTGTAAGACACGATTGCATATATCATTACCTAATATGCAATCAATGGTTCCTAATTTTTTTGGTAGTGTCTTTTAAATTGACTGGAAAATACTGTAAAACTGGCATTACTCACTAATGAAAATAATTCTTTAAGGGTGCACAAATGATAAGTAATTAATGGCAAAGCGATAAATAATTTGTTACAAGTTGTATTTTCATGAATTACATTATCGATCGTGTATTCATAACCCTTTGCACTCGGAGCTATTTTAACTCGAAAATTAAACGTTTCTTCCAACCAAGAATAATTCCATTTTATATGATTTTTTTCATTTTATGGATATGAAATTAATACAATACTTCACACAATACTTAAATGTTTAGTAATTGATTAGACACAAATTTAATTTACACACATATTTAATAATATAAACAATATTTTGAATAATGGTACAGCAATTTTAAGTGGTGATTTTCTGGGTCATCACTCGAGTACTAAGGGATAATACAATTGACAAAAGTATAAAGTTCTGTATCGTTGAATAAAGGCATTGCGATATTTATATTTAATAATGATAACCATGCGACAAATAGTTAAGAAATTTTCTCTGCGTACAATCGATAAAACTGTTTGATTAATAATTTTAGGGACCACTATTAGAGAATAAATTAATTAACAGTAACCATACCAGGACCGGTTTCACATTTTTTATTTTTTAATCACGTATTATTATAATACTTGTGAAAAATCTAAATAAGTTCAGTCTTGTCATTTTTATAAAACAATGTGTATTCGACACATTTCGTAGCCAGTACGATTAGTGTTAACAATATTAGAGACCACATAATTTTAGTAAATTTCAGTAAAGAAGAACCACTCTATTTTATGGCGTAGTTAGATTTTTTCCACAGATTTGTATATTTAAAAAAAAACTGTAAAATGCCTGAGAAAATATATACGTTAACAGAATATGTTATACAATAAAAACAAATACTTGTTAAACTAATTATATGAGCCGTTTATTTTGAAAGTGGCCTAAGTCCATTTTCAGATATTTACATTTCTACGTTACCTTTTTATTCTGAAGCAAATTGTAACTAATATATTTAAAATCGCAAAGATTTTGTAAAAAGGAAATTAGCTGGTTAATAGAATGATACAAATTTCTATTTTGAAAGAAAGTGGCCTAAGTCCATTTGTCAGTTGTTAGACATCGTAGAAATGTCATTACAGGAAAATAATTTACTGTTTGTCCTCCAAAATTATTATAATATTATCAAGAAGTGAAAGGTAATAACGTTATTTTAAATGAAATGAAACAAGAGGATTTCATATCAACAAGATTTTTGGAGGATATAATTTTTAAAAGGGTAAAGAATTATAACGGAGAAACAATAAATTGGATAAAAATATGCTGCATGCGTTTTTTTGAGAAATAAACCATATAAAATTTTCTATAAGATATCAAATGATGAGAATGCAGAGTTTAAAATACTGAATTTATTACCATGTCGGGGTAGACCAAGAAAATTTGAAAATATTGTATTGACACCACTTCATAAAAATATAAGACAAATTACAACAACAAAATACAAGGATATAATGGACTTATTACGATATATATGTACCACCGGAGCACCATGACTTCTTCAAATCCCTTCCGCATACATAAAATATAAGTGAGGAGTAAATTGTTATGTAATTTATATAGTTAGAAGATTTCCTGTATTGCATAAATGGTGTTTTTCAAGTTTTGTAATGAAATATGAAATAAATGGAATATTGTTTTTTCAATTTGAAGCATTTTAAATTACATCGAATGGACTGTTTCAAATATGTTACAAATCTAGTTGTTAATTTTGAAAGTGGCTTAAGTCCATTCTTGGTAAGAAAACACATATTATTCGCTTAATAATTGCTATTATTTTAATAGGAATTGTAAATTTAATTCTCTTAGATATACTTAAGGAGTGTGATACATTGGTATCCTATACGTATATTTTTAATTTCATTGAAACGGACTTAGGCCACTTTCAAAATAAACGGCTCATATAATTCATACAATAAAAAAAATGTTGTGTATATTCGGAGTCTATCAAATTATTTTGTACAAGAAGTGTTTGTATAGCTTTCATGGTTGGAGCACAAAAGATTCTTTTTGGAAATTTAACTATTTCTTCAAACATGAATTTCCCCAAAACTAAATATGATTTGAGAATGATTTATATTTAATTCTGCAAAAGAATTAGTTACGCATTGATTAATCAATGCAAAGTTGAGTAGTGTTATTTTTCTATGCACCAACAATACAGAAAACATTTGACATGATTAAAGATTTATTTCAGCACTAAAAGTAAATAATGAATTTAAAAAATTTGCCTTTTGGTCGTACAATGATTTCTTTAACAAACTGTGTAGAAAGTATTTCATAATACGTATGCCACAACCCTCATACTATCAAATACTCATCTATTCAATATCTTACAAACATACGTTTAATTATTTTTTTTATAAATATCGATAATATAATGTTTCATTCTACAAATTTAAAGAGTTAGTACCGTATGGTAAAATATTATTATTGCGCAGGCATTGAGAGCGATCAAATTGAATATCAATTACCTACTAATTCTAATAATATTCGAGAATGTTAATTCGACGATTGTCAATTATTAAATATTCTGCGCTGACGCACAGTGGGACGAAACCACCTGACGCACAGTGCGGTACTTTGATAGGAATTTAAATTCAAATGGCGTAGTAATAATTTATATTTTTTTGTTTGGAATTGTTTTAAATGTACTAATCGATGTTTTGGAATATTATTTTAGAATTTTCCATTCTTTTACACTACATAAATTTTAAAGAAACAATAAGAGGCATATTCTATGCATAATGTAAAAATGAAATATAAATATATAGTACATATATTATGTGTAGAGAACATATAAATAAATATCGATAAAAAACAAGTAAATAAATCATCTTAATAAAAACACATTAATCACAGTTCGCATGAGAATTGTCGTTCCCTAACTCTGAATCAGAAAAATCTAATTCTGTTTTGTTATTAGCAGTTTTGTTAATTAGCAGTTTTCCTACAGCTTGATATGAAGGGGTCCGATAAGAGTGTAGAAGCCTTTTCATCAAATCTTCATTACTAAATTTCCTACTTGTTTTGCGAGTATGATTTAATCGTGTTTTCCTAATCTCTTTATGAGTCGTTTCTAATGCTTCTTCTGAGAGAAGGCCTATAGGTAAATCGAAACTTTCAATTACGATTTTCTTGAGTAATAACTTTTACATACACATTCCTTTACCGACTGATGATTTTATTGGATAATTAGATTAGAATCGAAATATGATTATTTTGGTTTGTGTCCATTGGATGCGAAAGAAGAATTACGACGAAACGAAACGATGCTGTCAAAAACATTATGTGTAAATATGCATATAGTCATACTATTTAGATAAATATAGACATATAGATATTGATTGACAGCTGAAAAAGAAGCATCAATGTAAATTTCGATACGCATCCTATTTCTTATAGAAAATAATTTTTCTGCTTCCTGTTCTAAAAGTTGCAAAAAAAGAACTACAGTGCACAGTAAACAGAATTTCTTGCAAAATTTGTTTTATTTTTAATGTATTATACGAGTTTTGAGCAGTAAATCAATTAATAACAAATGTATTCCTTATGGAAAGAATAATTCATGTTGCTTCTATAAGTTACGCATCAATCTCTTATCGCCTCATACAGGATGTCCTAAAAATGTTGTACTTCCTTGAAAAAAAAGGAAAATCATTTGAGACGACTTATTTCTTTACGAAAATGTTCTCTGCGACTTTGTGAAGGAGTTATCAACGAAAAACGCGGATCAATCAGAGCACGGCTATAGCGAACGAACTCCGGCTCGACGACACACAGTGTTTCGTCCTTTGATAGGAATTTGGGACAAAAATAAAAAAATTCGTATGGCGTAGTAATAATTTATATTTTTTGTTCGGAATTGTTTTAAATGCACTAATCGAAGTTTTGGAATATTATTTTAGAATTTTCTATTCTTATACACTACATTTTGAAAGAAACGATAAGAGGCATATTCTATGCATAACGTAAAAATGAAATATAAACATATAGTACATATATTATGTGTAGAAAACAGATAAATAAATATCGATAAAAAACAAGTAAATAAATTACCTTAATAAAAACACGTTAATCACAGTTCGCATGAGAATTGTCGTTCCCTAACTCTGAATCAGAAAAAGAGAGTGTAGAAGTCTTTTCATCAAATCTTCATTACTAAATTTCCTATTTGTTTTGCGAGTATGATTTAATCGGGTTTTCCTAATCTCTTTATGAGTCGTTTCTAATGCTTCTTCCGAGAGAAGGCTTATAGGTAAATCGAAACTTTCAATTAGGATTTTCTTGAATAATAATTTTTACATACACATTCCTTATTTACCGACTGATGATTTTATTTGATAATTAGATTAGAATCGTACTATGATTATTTTGATTTTGGTTTGTGTCCATTGGATGCCGCACGGTACCGGGTGTGGCATTCGCCGAGGGTTAACGTTGAATAACTTTGAGTGTAGCAGTTTGTAGCAGGAAAAACTTGTGGGAAATTGGAGTATAACGTCTACTAATTACGAAAAAACAAAAACTACAGGATGTTTTGAACCCTTCTTGAAATATCTCTATTTAATGGGGAAAAAGGTCAGAAAAATTATTTCAACTGTATTATTTATTAGTATACTGCATATAAGAGACTTACAAATTTTGAAATTTCAGTCACATTAGCTGTACTTTAAGCTACCATATCCCATAGGACATATGTCATAAAATTTTTTTTCCTGATACCATGAAAGTAAGTGACGCTTTAAATCAATAAACTGCTTGACATAGCATTTTCTTGAGAAAGAAACACTTGTAACTAATCCCCTACTCAATTATTTGAATTTTCTATTGATAAATACGATAATTTAGATGTTAAAACATAGTTTCAACATAGAATCCAGTGGATATTAGACAATGAATTTTTAGATTTTTGTCCACAGGATACCGCACTGTGTGACGGCGATAAAAAATCTGTAACTTTGCTTCTGCTTTCTATACTGTATTGAATTTTTGACGAGTTAATCATTGCATTATAGCATTGCATTATTTATCTTATTATCAGATATTCATTTTCCAAGACCTGAGGCATGTCATACATATGCGAGTGCCCAGATTATGAGAACAAACGTAATACATTACAAACAAAGCTCCTCGAAGGCAAACATTGCTTTTCTCTTTGCATTACTTCGTTCAAGCAATTGTGATATTTGCAGTGGAAGTGTGCTGGGCCCATAACCTGTTGGAAATTTGGGTTCTTACTCTTGTCAGTGGAATACTGTATAAATACAACTTTATTGTAACTGGAACATGTGATCGCGACGCCTTAACCTAACTTATATAACTTACTTATTATACACTGTGCTACTTGTACGCATATACGATCGAGACAAATCGAGACCAGGGAATGTCGACTCCTATGTTAAAAAAATGGCAAAAAATTTAGTTGTTTCTGGATCGTTAGGTATGGTGGCAGCACAGTAGTTACAACGTATATGTGATCACACACACCTGACTCATACATAGTCGTCCTCGCATGTACGTGTAATCGTATTCATCGCTAGCTATTGATGGTTATGAATCTATTTTCTTAGGAAAATTAATTTACTACATTTATGCAGTGTGTACATATTTATCATGATTGTATTTATTATTCTTATACTGTAAAAATAATTATGTATATTCTAAAAATTAAATAGAAAGAATTAGAAAGAATAATCGGAAATCGCAAATATTGCGTCCAGCGACGTCGATGAGCACGTGGAAAATGGCGAACGCCGGCAAAGAATGGGGAACAGCTTGTATCCCTACTCTTTGGTCTTTAACGCCGGGGCACTACTGTGCTGCCACCACATCTAACGATCGAGAAACAACTAAATTCGTTGCCACTTTTTACTATAGGAGTCGACACCCCTTGATCGAGACTGATCGAGACTGATCGAGATCGAGACTGCCCGACTCGCCGATCTTCCGCTAGGGGTATTAGGTATGTGGTTGCACACAGACGTGCGACTCGATGGCACGTTTTGACAATATTGTAGAAGGCCTGAAAACAATTTATAAATTAAAACAATGTTCTTGAAAAATTTAGAAACTTTGTAATATCTAAACTTCAGATAACAATATTGTATTTGTTAAAGCATTAATACATAAATAAATAGTTACCTTCTCACAAACAAAATTTTAATTTCCACGAATGTCCAATTTCTTCGGGATATATTTTAAGTATATCATTCTTTCTTCTTACTTTTCGAAATGCTGATGCATATGTATGTATGTAAGGGTCAGAAGAAATGAAGAGCATAGTCATCAGGTCTTGGTTTTGCTTTTTTTCGAGAATTATTTCTGGTATTACGGTATCTGCAGGCACCTGTAACATCTACCCAATAAACACGCGTGCTCGATTTTGAACAGGCCGCTGGCAGAAAGACGAGCAGAATTTCGGCCGCTCGGTCCTGGATTCTGCCCGTTTCCAGGATTTCGGGATTCGCGTTCTCATTTCAATGTATGGTATGGTATAGTATAAAATGGTGTAGTATAATATGTTTCCCATGTTTGAAAATTTGATGTACTGTAGGTGTTAATTTTCGCCAAGAATACTTTTGATTTCACTTTTAAAGATGTCACATGATAAAACCTGGATGTAATTGATACCATACGAAAGAATGAACTTTTGTCTCTTAGAAACGAAAAGAGTTGACTGCTACTTTGTGCTACTTTTTAAGAAAATGGCCGTTGAAATAAACTATCGCTATCAGACTGTACCGCGTGCTGACCGAAGACACCACAATTGCTGAACGAACTAATACAAAGAGGAAAGCAATGTGTTCCTTCGAGAAGCTTTGTTTACAATATATTACGTTTGTTCTCATAATTTCGGCACTCGCGTATGACATGCTTCGGGTCTTGGAAAATGGATATCTGATAATAAGATGAATATCTCGATACTCAATCCATTAATACCACTAAAATTAACGGAACATGGACGCTATAATGCAATGATTAACTCGTCAAAAATTCAATACAGTATATAAAGCAGAAGCAACGTTACAGATTTTTTGTCGCCGTCAGATCGTTTCGTTCCACTGTGCGACGTAAGCTTGAAGAAATAGAGATGGAAATGATTTCATATTTAACCACATACAATTTGTGTGATTTTGAAATCACATGTGTTATACAGGGTGCCCCAAAAATGCCCCACTTCCTTGAAAAGGGTGATTCCCGGAGACATTTCAAATAACTTTCTCTTTTGCGAAAATGTTGTGGACGGCTCTGTTCAGGAGATATTAATGGAAAACACGGACCAATCAGAGCGCGGCTGCAGCTGAGCGTGGCGTTGGCATTGGCTGAGCCGGACTCTGTCCGCAGAAGCCGCGCTCTGGTTGGACCGTGTGTTTTTCGTTAATAACTCCTTAATAAAGTTGTGGAGAACATTTTCGCAAAGGAAAAAGTTACTTCAAATGACATTGACAATCACCCCCTTCAAGGAAGTAGAATATTTTTAGAGCATCCTCTATGCATTTTTCAGGTTCAATCCCCTGCCGTATTTTAATGAGTCAGACTCGTCATGAAGATTTTAACAAATATGAATGTTACTCCTTTCTTTTTAAATGAAATAAAATTGGATTCATTTGTAATCAATATTTAAGCATGAAAATAAATGTAGCCATACAAAAAAAATAAATTTTCTTTCCCATTTTATGACATTTTTGGGAATAAAGACGTTTTAATCACTGGAACTGGGGTTAATTAATTTTATTTATTTAGAATTTAGAGTAGAATTGCATTCTTTCATCAGCTTTTTGTAATAAAAGAATTTCTTTACTGGGATCATGTAGATCTTTCAACTCCGTTGATATTTTATATTGTTCAAATTCTTTTCACATTATTACATATTTTGTTCAAACTCGACAAAATTGGGTTATAGAGGTCTAAGAAGCTGTTATTTGCCAAATTGATCAAATCGTGATGAAGTAAACAGCACGCAGTGTTGATAGCGTAATTCTAGTGCTCTTTTAATTTATAGCGGTTGTAAATTCTGTTCCTTACGAAACACCAACCGAACCAGACTACAAAAGAAGCCGGCGACAAAGATAAACATTTGGATTCCCGCGCAATTATCTTTATGCTGTCTTTGCCAAGTACGGAAACACCGATTGTTTAATTATCGATAATCACTTCCCGACGCATTTTAATCGCGTTTACGGTGTTTTCTTTTCGATACGGCTCGACATCGTTTCCAAAGATTACGGTAGCAAATTGACTGATTACTTCCACTGTACTTCCACTATTTGTTATATATATTGAACAGTCCATTTTCAAGTGGATCCGGACTGGCCAAAGCCTACGAAAGTCCAAGTGTTGAGAACGATTAAAAAGTTAAGATTTTATCAGGGTATTCTAGCCTTGAGTGTTATTTGTTAGGCCCTTTTCGAATTTTTAAAGAAATAAAAACACTGTTTTATATTGACTTTTTGCACACATATTTATGATTATTTGGACTTCAAAATGGGATGAGGAAGGATCAATACAAAATTCAAATTTAAAGGAATAGTCTTGGTGGTTGTCGAAAAATTCCTTGCTCCAAATGAAAATAATATATTTATAATTTTAAGCTACTTATTAAGCTGTATTGTGCCAACATATTAACATATTAATATACTGCATTGTTTACTGTATCCAAACTGTTTATGTATTGTATATGCTACAATATATAAACCTTATTTGATTGAAAGCAATATATAAATAATAATAATAATATATTTATAAAGTTAGGTACTATGAAATAATATCAACTGTCTAATATCATGTTACAATGATGGTGACGTTTCACATTTTAAATATAATATTACATCAAGAAATATTGATTTCATGTGGTAGAATGGACTACTTCATTAATATTAAAGAAGTAAATTAACTAAAATAATGTATAACAATGTATTTATAATTTATCGAGATAAATTAAAGAATTCTGTACTCACATACATAATGTACATACTTATATTGCACGGTTTCTACTTGTCATGAGAAAAATATTTCGTTATATATTCATACCAATGTGCTTTGAGGACATTGTTTCAATGTATGTAGCTATCGTCAAACAGGAAAACTGTAGTCGATTTCAGTAATCATTAGACTACGGATCTTTATGCAATTATGGCTTTTGAAAATTGTCAATAAATGATAGATCATAAAATATGACAGAATTTAGTATGGTTTTAATTTATTTCAGATTTAAAAAGGCTACTCTACCACGGAAAATAAGATTTTATTTGTTAAATATTACGTTTAGGGAAGGCATCTCGGATGACCTTAACCTTGACCTATGTTGTCAAGGACAATATTCTGAACAACTTTTCTCTATACGTCTACCCGTCGCTCGGACTTAGTTTCCGAGATAATTGCAAAAATCTATTGCTAGTACTGAATTGAATTTTCCGTATTCGTGCACGCTCCGTGGCAATGTAAGCCTGCTCCGGCGCGGCGCGGCGCACAGTGGGCAATTCAGACGAAATTTGTTTTAAAATCAAAGAACTTTCGATAGAAATAAGATAGAGCGATGAAATTTTTTTTAAATTGAAGCTGAAACTTTGTAGAATATGGGAAAAATAGGGAGATTATGGTACGAACGTTTTTTAACGTCGAGAAAATTCGTCGAACTTGTAGAATTTCAAGAAAATGTGGTTTCTCCGTTACTACGCGCGGAAAAAATTTTTTTTTAACATGCTATATATCATTTCCCGTAGATTTTTTCACTTTATTATTATTATTTTTATTGTGTTTTATATATTAGAATACGATGTATGTACCTTCAAATTAGTATGTCATAAAATCATTTCAACGAAAAAATGATTTCATTAATTTCTTGTCACAAAAATCGATTTGTTGAAAAAACCAAAAATCGCAGACAAATTTTGAAACCAGATTTGAAATCAGCGTGAAAAAATCTATGGGAAATGATGTATAGCATGTATTAAAAAAATTTTTTCCACGCGTTGGACTGAAAAAACCCAATTTTCTTGAAATTGTACAAGTTTAACGAATTTTATGAAGGTTAAAAAACGTTCGTACCATAATCTCCCTATTTTTCCCATATTCTACAAAGTTTCAGCTTCAATTTAAAAAAATGTCATCGCTCTATCTTATTTCTATCGAAAGTTCTTTGATTTTGAAACAAATTTCGTCCGAATTGCCCATTGTGCGGCGTCGTCAGTTTGCCCGACCACGCATACGAAAATCCAAGAGTAGTCTTTGAAAATTGAAATCTCATCTTACATATGTATGACCAGAGTGAGACCCTGTTTTTTCTCTCATCTCCAGAGCGTGCTTACAAAAAAAGTAAACAGACGCCGCACAGTGGGACGAAACGGGCGATTCCCTGGACATGGCTTTCTCAGCCAGTTATTCCTTTATAAAAATTTAAATGTGGGTCATACTCTATGTATTTTTCCGTGCTGAATCGAATGGTGAAGTCCGTTTGGCGATAGGAATGATGCGAAAGAAGCTACAGCACATTCACAAAACAATGATCTTGAATTTTTTAATTTTACATAAAACATTTAATGTTTATTTAAATATGTACTTAAGAATTAATAAAATTTATTTTTTGTTTGATTTTTGATTTTTTAATTTTGTTTAGTTTTTTGTAGGTATGATTTGTTTAATTTTATAAACCAATTTAAAATACAAAACAGTTTCAAAAACTGTTCGCTGTACACGGATACGGAAAGCTAAGAACTGATACTGAACGATAAGAGGAGAATTAAGAATACCTAGAAACCACTTGTTTAAACATGATTTCCGAGAAAAATCGGACGAAGTCGGGTATGATTTTTGCGTATTTCTCTCACTAGCTACCAACGGTAAACACCTGTAGAGTCCGTTTTTCGGAACAAATCGGAACTTTTTTGTAACGCGACAAAATGTACGCAAAATGCCCACAACGTTAAGTGTTAAACAAGTGTAAACGTCAAGTGTTAAACATTAATACAGCCATTTTTTATTTCATTCATATTTTTCTCAACTCAAATACACCTCATAAGTAGGAAAAAATTATACAACAACATTACCAAAAGATGGAAACTATTAGGAACAATTAAAAGGAAAGATACGGTTTCATGAAAATTCAAGTCTCGAGCTGTCGATTTTAGATACATATGCCGGAAACATGGCGTTATCCCTGCCATGTCATGGAATGTCCACATTTACTTGTTCCAAAAAGCCTAGAAAACGATTCTATGAGCTCTCTTACTGGGAAAAAGAAGTTTGAATTTTTCGTCCATGTCGAGGATTTCACGTAAGTCGCCCCACTCTGCGCCGCGCCGGAGCAGCCTTACGTTGCCACAAAGCGTGCAAGAATACGAAAAATTCAATACAGTATTAATAATAGTTTTTTGCAAATATCTCGAAAACTAAAAGCGACCGCCCTATATGTGAGAAGGAAAAAGTTGTTCAAAATGTCGAAATCTATGTAACATATTCAAATTTCATCAAAATCGGAGAGAAGTGCCTCTTTCTAAATAATTACCTAAAGTTCTTTTGTTTATAACTTTTTAATAAAAAACGAGCGACGGCTAAAACCTCTTGGAGGTTATTCAGAAAGGTGACCTTGACAACATATGTAAAGATCAAGGTCATCTGAGATGCTTCCCCTGAACATAATATTTAACTTTTATTTTATTCCACTTTCTTAAAATTCGTCTACGGAAATTGAAAATTGCATAAACATCCGCAGAGTGTGTGTAATCATCATATTAAAACTGTAATACGAATCTACTTATTTTTTTCAAGAAAATTGCTTCTTCGGTATTTCAGAAAAAAATTATTCGTATATTATAAAAAAATTCATTGATATTATTATATATGTATATTAATTATTATTATTGTATAGATTAATTATATGTTATTAATATAATAGATTTATTTTAATTATAATTGTTATGTAAACTACGATAATTTACCTCATCCTCATTATATTGTTTCGTTTGTATTTCGATAAACAGTTATTGGTTGCATTCAGTAGTATAGGCATGCGATGATCAGACAAGAATCCGTAAAAATTAACGTAATCTCATTAGTATCTTAGGAGAACGCCTAGAGGGACAGTGTGACATACACAGTAGATTTTTCTATGTAAGTAAATGTAACGCATGGTGAAAGAATGGCATGTAAAAAAATATATACGGTCAGGAGCATAACTGATCAGTGAACTAGAAGAATTAGTTTAGTAAATCACATCTAATAAATAAGTTGAACAAATGCATTTGGTCGGAATTGTGAAAATCAATAGTAAAAATTGATTTTTACAACCTTTTTAGCTGGGCCAATAACGAAAATTTAAAAGATGTGTTTTGTCAACTCGTACAAATTATATACGTTTTGAAAACTACATTGAAATTGGTTAATTGGTTTGCGAGTTATAAACGATCAAAGGTGGTAAAAAGGCCAAAAATCTTGAAAAATTGCAAGTTTTACCATTTTTGATCGTTTATAACTCGTAAACCAATTAACCAATTTCACATCTTTTAAATTTTCGTTATTGGTCCTGCTAAAAAAGTCATAAAAACCAATTTTTACTATTGTTTTTCACAATTCCGGTCAAATGCATTTTTTCAATGTATTTATTAGACGCCATTCACTGAACTAATTCTTCTAGCCTTACAGAGAAATTGAAATCGTTTGGTCCATTCATAAAAAAGTTATTCTGATTTAAAATGTATGTGATCAGTTATGCTCCTAACTGTACATGAAAGGAACGTAAATGTCCATTTATTGCTTTGAAATTAAAATCAGAGACGAATTACGGGTGTGAATACAATCATGCTGGCGCAAAAATGACCCAAATATAATAATACAAAATTTAATATTGTCTGCACTATGCGTCACAGTTATTTTATTACACGACAGAATTGAATATTTAACTGTGATTCGAATTTTATCTTATGATCATTATTTCACTTTTAGTTTAGTGCGCTACATAATTCTATCTATAAAAAAGAAAGCTAGGACAAAGTTTAATACAAACATAATGCAAAATAGTGTAAATGCAAAACAAAGCTCAATGCAAAAGTCTTTTTAGTCGATTTTTTGTCTATTTGATTTAACATTACATTCCGAAAAATCTTCATTATATAATATAACTATAATACATATATGTACTTTTATAATGGTGTACATAAAAGAGATGTAACGTAATTCATAATACATGTCGCAGAGCTTTTACTTCATCCCCTATTATTAGACAGTGGTAGCAAGTTTGATCTTCTACAACTAGGGGTAGTAAAGTGTTTAATGGGAATGTTCTCTGGGATATGATAAAACATGTAATAGGGTAAAGAAATTTTGTTTATATCCAGTTATCGTTAAATTGCCTCAAAAATCTATATTTTCGTGAGATTTCATAGTCCACTAATTACTTGGTAATTAATTTTTTTGGCTTATGCCATTTGTTATTCTAAAAGTTTTTAATATAAATGCATTTTAGCTCATTTTTTAGTTCAAAACCCTTTTTCCTTAAAGAATTTACTAATAATTTCAGGGGTTGTTTCGGTCTGGAATTTTTAAAAAATTGTTTTCTTTTGTATTTTCTGAAGTATACAACATACTATTACATACACTCCCATCCATAAGTCACTGGACACTTATTCAAATTTGGATGCAGACGATTTTTTGTTATTGAACGACCTATATTATGAAATAAAAATGATATTTACTAATTTTTTCAAATGTAGAGAATGCATAATATATGTATAATAATATATTACAATATATATAATAATACATAATAATTAGACTGCGGATCTTTATGCAAAATAAAAAATATCAGCATCGATTACAAAAAATTGAAACTGAATTGAATGTTATTTCTTCCCTTAATGATTTTAATAGAGGAGAAATCATATATTGACATCTTCAATTTTAGTAATTTTCCAACAATTTTCAATTTCATCTACTCAATTTTGCTATAAATCCATAAAGATCCGCAGTCTAATAATAATATATTGTCTAAATTTTAATTATTATTTTTATATTTTCCAATTTTTAAAATTAAGTGTATATTTAATTCTGCATTGAAATATTATCGAATAATAGCAATAGCAGAATCTAATCAAAATAAAACAATAAAATCAAGCTGGATGCTTGAATTCTTTAATTACCATTTTATTGAAGATAAATAAGTGTTTCAATTCCAAGAAATTATAGAATTGTATACATAGTAACTGTACATATTTCCATATAACTAACACGAATAATTTTAAACGCGTTTTTCTCGACAGTATTTTCTAATTTGCTGACACGGCATCTCAAAATATTTTTTTCCATTCTGCTCTATCATTTTTTGCCACTTTTGAGGTTATTTATTATGTTATTGTATAAACCGACAAATATTAATTTTATCTTTTAATTTTAATTTAACCTTCAGTTACTCGCACTCCATTTTCTACATAACTGGTTACATGGAACTGTATACGACTCCAATATAATTAAATTTTTGATTCAATGAACTAACTTTTATGCAAAATAGATATTTGCTACTATAGTAGACTGTTTTGAGATTGTAAGTACTATATGCGAGTAATTTGAATAAAAGTTAAACACGCTAACGAACTTTCGTTCCAACACAATACAATGCTGTATGCTGTTGTCAGGGTTGGGCAAATTTTTATTTAAATAATAAATAATAAATGAACTTTTTATGTAAATAGAAGGCATTTAAATAACATTTAAATAATGCCAAAAGTGATCTATTCATTATTTCTTATTTGTAAATAAAAGATTATTTTCAAATTGCCTCAACTGAACACATGCTCTAAAGCTTCTCAAATAATGCACAACAGACTTGTTTAATAATAATAATTCGATTAATAGAAATTAATCGAATAATTTGTCAATACAAATAATAACTTAAATTGTATTTGTAAATAACAATTAACTTCATTATTTTAAATAATTTATTTAGACTTGTTCAAATAATAATTATTTTTGTTTTTTATTTGAATATCTAAATAATAAATAACTTAATTACTTAGTTACTTAAATTTTCATTGAAATAATTATTTCTTTAAATATTGCCCAACACTGGCTGTCGTGAGTTTCCTTGATATATTTTGATCAGAGGACGAGGCAGCTGGTTTTCCGAGAAAAAAGAGAAAACGCAGACAGAATGATAAAATCGTTACTGTTCAATAGCAGTAGTGGAATGTGGATTTTGCGCAGGAGACCGCGCACCCTCTTTCCCTCTACCTCCGCGCGAGGGTGAGGGATTCATCAGAGAGTGTAGATCTTTGAGGCGAGCTGTAGACCGTAAACCAGTCAGAGAGTATTGATCACACAATGGTAGCAACGGTGGATTTCAACCCGTGTGGCCACCGTTCAGCAGATTAAGCGCTCTGATATCATACGAATTCAATTGAATTCAAGCAGATGTCCACATACAGTTAATGGAAATTTTCGAATAATTTATAATGTATAATTCAACAAATTTTTAGAATTAATATAACGTGACAACTTCTTTTGAAATTATTGTATAGAAGAAACTTATTGACAATTATTAAAATACTACGGATCTTTATGCAAAATAAAAGTTGACTAAATTTTTAGAATTAATATAACGTGACAACTTCTTTTGAAATTATTGTATAGAAGAAACTTATTGACAATTATTAAATAATCTGTGGGTCTTTATGCACAATAAAAGGTGACTGCATCGATTGCAAGAAATAGACACTAGTTTGAATGTTATTTCTTCCCTTGATGGTTCTAATAGAGAATAAATTATATATTGATATCTTAAACTTTTAAAATTTTTCAACAATTTTGAATTTCATTTACTCAATTTTGCTATAAATGCATAAAGATCCACAGTCTAATTATTAAAAATACATCATATCTCTATATATAATAAAATTGTGTCTGTCTGTATGTATGTCTGTATGTTTGTAACGGCATCAATTGAGAACGGCTCAACGTAGAAAGCTGGGGTTTGAACCATTAGACGCGGCATTTCTTCGAGAAGGTTTAGGAGCAAAACGAATTCAAAAAAGTCTATTCGTTCAAAAGTTGTGACGTCATTAGTGAACAAAGACATCTTTTTCGCTCTCTTTTGGGCACGTTTCTGCTTATAACTTTGATTGGTAGCACCTATGTTCAATTTGAGAGAGAGAGAGAGAGAGAGAGAGAGAGCGAGAGAGAGCGAGAGAGAGCAAGAGAGAGAGCGAGAGAGAGCGAGAGAGAGAGCGAGAGGGAGAGAGCGAGAGAGAGAGCGAGCGAGAGAGAGAGCGAGAGAGAGCGAGAGGGAGAGAGGGAGAGAGCGAGAGAGCGCGAGAGAACGTTTCTGCTTATAACTTTGATTGGTAGCACCTATGTTCAATTTGAGAGAGACAGAGAGAGAGAGAGAGAGAGAGAGCGAGAGAGAGCGAGAGAGAGCAACAGAGAGAGCGAGAGAGAGCGCGAGAGAGAGCGAGAGAGAGCGAGAGAGAGAGAGCGAGAGAGAGAGAGCGAGAGAAAGAGAGAGCGAGACAGAGAACGAGAGAGAGAAAAAAAAGGGGATTAAGAAAATTAAAAAATAAAAGTTTTTTTTTATTTTGACAAAATCAAAAGACTACATACGTCATGTGGTTGGGCATACCCTATATGCTTCCAGTTAAGCCTTTCGAAAATTTCGTTATTTTTGCGGTAGGACGCACCGTTCCCGAGATACAGCCATTTCTTAATTTTTTTTTTTTGAAAAAATCAAAAGACTTCATACGTCATGTGATTGGGCATGCCCTATATGCGACAGAGAGAGAGAGAGAGAGACAGAGAGAGTGGGAGATCTACAGAGCAACGCGTAAAGCGAAATGGAATTGAACGAAAAAGATTATCACAAACACGCTCAGCACGTACATGCTTTTAAAAAATACTGTGCCACAGCAACGCGTGGCGCGGGAAAGTTAGTACTATAATATTATTAAGATTACAAAGATGTTTTCGTGGAAAATAATTGAATATGTTTCTCTACTCAAGCACGTATTATGATAAAAATCGCTTAAAGTCTAAATAAATTCGATCTCGTTATTTTTATAAGGTGACAGCTGACGATAATTTATTTTTAGTTTTCGGTAGGTTCAGTATTCATAATAGGTCCAAATTCCCATCTGTTATTTCTTTTAATAAGTTATTATAGTAAGTTATTTAGTAAAATAATTGATTCTAATAATTTATTTACGCAAGGTATATACATACAGTGGGATACAAAATAGAAGAACGACAAGACTGCGGATGTTTGTAATTAAATTTTAAAATTAAAAATTTATAAAAGATTTTATAGAGATTGGAATTAAATAACGTATTACTGTCTTGGTTAAGAATATAGAATGAAAATCAAATACTATTATAATAGAGGTTATAATTAGACCGTGGATCTTTATGCATTTATAGCAAAATTAAGTAGATGAAATTCAAAGTTGTTGAAATATTTTAAAAATTGAAGATGTCAATATATGATTTATCCTCTATTAAAATCATAAAAAAAGGGAAGATATAACATTCAATTTGGTTTCTATTTCTTGCAATCGATGCAGACAATTTTTATTTTGCTTAAAGATCCGCAGTCTAGTTATGATAATTCGTCAGAGTTGTACTAATTTAAATACATTGTAATTGAATTGCAGTGTATTTTATATATACAATACAGTATTTGAATTACATTGTAATTGCATGTATAATTCGAATCTTATTTAATTGCTAATTACGCGAATCATGAGTGTAATCGAAATACAATGTAATTGAAATATAATGTAATTGAAATAAAATGTAATTGAAATGCAATATAATGTAAATTACTCGCTTAATGTGAAAAATATCTTTCATTTTCATCCGTGTTTCTTCCGTTTTGCATTCACAGACAACTTAATTTTATGTTTACGTTTCGAGCATGTTTTCTTATGCGACGATAACAAACCTTCGAAAATGCAGCAATCTTAGTGACAAGATGTTTTGTGGGGCAGGAAGAAACTGATACCGTTTGTAACATTATATTCACTTTAATATAAAAAAAACTTTATATATACAGAGTGTCCCAAAACGATACCGTTAGCCGGAAATGGGAGGTTCCTTGGGTCATTTGAAGCGACATTTTCCAAAGCAAACATGGCGTCCGCGGCTTTGTTTAGGAGTTATTAACGAAAAACACGGACCAATCAGAGCGCGAGCTAGACGCCCGCTGCCTGGCGAGCCGGCAGGCGAGCGTTGGCGGTACGCCGCGATATCGTAACAAACAAGAGTTTCTCGAGTATCTCCGATTTCGATGAGCTTTGGATATGTTGTCAAGACCATGATTCTGAACAACATTTCCCTTTAGACTTTTTGCCTATCGGCTTTAGTTTACGAGATATGTAATCGCGAGAAACTTTACTTGTCAATTCATATGGCTGTCATTGGATCACTCGGTGACGAACTGCACAGATGTCTTCAGGTATACGGCAGTACCGAAAGCTAAGGGACGTACGGCCAGGTCAACGAACTGCACAGCTGGTGATAGATAGTTGGTATACGACAGCCTAAGGCCTAAGGAATGCGCGGTCATGTCAACGATCCAGACTTTCACTTTCATTTTCGAATCGATAAATAAATCGTATGTTTATTTCACAAAGATGCCTTGAAATTTTTGCACCCACACGATCACTGTTCACAGTTGTCAACACATAGTTATGTACTAATAACAATTGCCGTATCCCTGTAATGCTGCACAAATCACAACAATCAGCTAATTCGATCACTAGCGGATCTCCTGCATTTATAGCAAAAATGAGTATGTGCATTTTAAGACAGTAGAGAGATTAAAATAATTTAAAAACACACAACAATGTATTATTTTCAACTTGTCAAAATGATTACAGTAAGAATCAAATATCTGTCTGGCTCCTGTCCCTTGTAATAGCAGCAGTCAACTTTCATTTTGCATAAAGATCCGCAGTCTAGTGATTAGTTTAAATATCACTATCAAAAACACACCTAATAGCAACCGTAAGCTTTGAATTGACAAGTCTTTGGAGATGGTCTCTCTACCGCGGCTCGAACGATACTGATTTTCCGCAAGATTTTTCTGAAGAATTTAGGAAGGGCATTATGCGTGTCGAAATTCGAAATGCACGCTGTAGCACGTTTACGAAAACGACGGGACGGTTAGACGAAAAACAGGATACGAGAAGGACCGCTAGAATTTATGACAATCACATGTTTCCTGCAGATTGGTACGCAGAGTCGGTGGGTAATCGTTCGAAAACGTTGCCTGTCCTTCTTTTAGAAAGTTTCTTAAGGGAGATACAGGACAATAGGGATGCTACGCTGACCTGGCATTTTTAGCTCTAGCTGAGTAAAAGGACGGATGACGTTTTCGAACGGTTACCCACCGACTCTGCGTACCAATCTGCAGGAAATCAAGCAAGTATCAAATATCCCCACTACATACCGCTGTACCTGGGAGTCTAGCGCACTCTAGCGGTCACCAGAGAACTACTACCTATCTATCACACTTTTCTGAGGGAAGTCGGAACACCTGTATAATGCACCGTGACCATGAGTATCGAGTATACAGAAAAAGCGCGGGAGTGACCGGCAACGGTCACTGAGAAAGGCAAACGAACGGGAGGGAGTGCGCAGCGCCCTCGTAAAGCGTGGGACGAATAGAGGAACTTCTATCATGTTTAAACAAAGAGAGTTCACTAAAACTAATTTAAAACTTGCTGACAATTGCCATCAGTGAATATGACCGCATAAGTGATTAGTGCCACATGAAGAATATTCTTGTTTTAGGTCTTTCTTATATTAAATAGTGTTACTTTTTTCTGTAGTAATTTTGTCCTACGTCTTCCTACAATTTATATTTCTTTTCTAAAACGAACGTAATAAACAAGTTTATTTTTCGCCATACAATATAAATTTATGAATAATACCACGTTCATCATTGATACTAATCTTTCCCTTTTTCCACCTCTTATTCTTCTTATACATATACAGGGTGAACCACAAATGTGTCACTAAAATTGCTGCATTTTGGAAGGTTGGTCATCGTCATATGAGAAAATATCCTCATAAACATAAACATAAATATATGTAGGATACAACAGCTTTCGGTTTAAACGACTTTAATGAAACAGATCAATTCGCATTCGTGGTCGGAGAACGACTGCTATAAAACAGCGGCAACCGCTCCGGAAACAGAGGAAACCGCTCCAAAACAGCGGATACTCGGTCCTCCTCGTCTTCACGCGCATTCACACGCATTCACACGCACTCACACACGCCAACACACACGCCAACACACTCAGAGGTGTCGCGACTGAACAAGCGCCGATCGCGGGATCCTTGGGTGTATAATCCATATACCCACATATATTATAATAATATTCAGTTGTCTGTGAATGCTAAACGGAAGAAACACGGATGAAAATGAAAGATATTTTTCACATTAAGCGAGTAATGTACACATTGAGTAATTTACATTATATTGCAATATTTAAATAAATAATTATTTAAATAAAAATTTAAATAACAAGTGATTTGTTATTTGGATATACTCAAATAAACAGCAAAAATAATTACTTATTATTTGAACAAGTCTAAATAAATTATTTAAAATAATAAAGTTAATTGTTATTTACAAATATAATTTCAGTTATTATTTGTACTGACAAATAATAAACGAAATTGTATTTTTATCTATTAATAATACTAAATCATTATCTATTATTCATAGTCATTAAACAAATTTTCTTTCCAACTGTCCTCGGCAACGATACTAATATTAATGTATGTATTTGTTTATTTGTTCACTTACGGGTTACAAAGAGACCCCGTTCCCTTTACAATATATTATTCTTTATGCTTTTGATTTTTGTTGCACAAAATCTACATCTACAATTAAAATATTTTTCTTTTTCTTCGCTTCTCTCTCTCACACTCTTTCCTCCATTCACCTCTGTCTTCTCATTTCTCTCTCTCATCTTCGTACTTTCCTTCTTGTATTTCTTTTCTCTCCCTCTTCCCCATCATCCACTCTTCCCCCCTCCCATCCTCAGCCAGTATTTCCTTCACTTTCTATTGTATCCCTATTTCCCTTTCTTGATCTCCCGTACACCTTTCCAGTACGTGCTCCCACGTCTCATCTTCATGTCCGCATCTTCTACATTATCTCTCCTTTTCTTCCTTCCAGTATCTTCCTCCCCTCATCTCATTCCCTAGCCTGTATCTTGCAATTCTTTTCCATTTCTCTTCTTTCATTCTTTTCTCTAAGTATACTGGCCTATCTTTCACTCTTATCTCTTTGAACCACTTATTGGGTCTTTCTCCTTCTCTCTTATTTCTATCTTTTCCCACTCTTCCTCTCTCCTTTCTTTATCACCTTCTTCTAACTTTCTTCTGTTCCCCCTCTCTTCTATGTATTTCTTTCTTCCTTTTTCCCATTTCGATAACTTCTTTCCTCCTCTAGCACTCTTTTCTATTTCTTTCAGACATTGTCGGGCCAATTCACTTCCTTTTCCAGCTCTTAACCTTTCCTCAAACTTCCATGCCCTCTTCGCTCCCCTCGCTCTCATTTTTTCTCTTTTCGTTTCCTCTCTTACCATGTACCCTGGTGTCGTCCACTGTAGCACTAGTACCCATCTAATATATCTCTCATGCATCGTTTCCACTTTCTTTCTTTCTTCCCAGCCCCATATCTCCACCCCGTATGCCATCATTGGCCATACCAGTGTGTCAAAAAACCATTCCCTTCTCTTGTACTGGTCTTTAAAATATCTTTTCCCTATCCCCCACGCACTTCTCATTATACCTCCTCCCTTCCTTGTTCTTTCCTCTATCTGTCTTTCTTGACCTCCGTTTTTCTTAAAAATATAGCCCAGATATTTTATTTCCTCAACCTCTTCTACCGATCCATCTCTCCACTTCTTTTTCTCTTGCTTTTTTCTTTCAAATCTTATTATCTTCGTTTTTTCCTTGTTCACCTCTAGTCCTTTCTCCTTTATGTACTTCCTGAATTCCTCAATCATTAACTTCATACAACTTTCTTCTTTCGCCAGCAGTACGAGATCGTCCGCATATTGTAGCATAAATATCATCTTCCCTCTTATCTCTACCCCTCCTTTCCTTCTCTTCTTCATCCTTTCCTCTAGATCCGCCATAAGCAATATGAATAGCTTCGCGCTTAGTAGACATCCTTGTCTTACCCCTCTTCCTACCCAGAACTTCCCATTTCTCCTCCCACTTTCACTTTTGCCGTTGTCTCTCTATATACCTCTTCTACTCTTTCCCTTATTTCTTCACTCACCCCTCTTTCCTCTAGTGCCTTCCATAGGATTCCCCTGTTGACACTGTCAAAAGCTGCCTTCAGGTCTATAAAACACCCTATCATTCTACCTTTCTTTTTCACAAGCTCTCTGTTTATAATATAGTTCAGTATATATACAGTAAGGAGCATAACTGAACCAATAACCACAAGTTTTGTATAAATCATTATTTATTGCTAGGAATATAGAAGAATAACAAAAGATCAACATCAACAATTATTTTTATCATAGATAGAAGTAACTTAAGAAATTTTTTTCAATAATTAATGTCTCCTCGTTTAGCAATGACAAAAAAATAGATTGACTCGGTTTTACACCGGTCCGTACAAGTAATGTTTACATGGAATGTTCTAATAGTATGTTTACATCTAGCACTTTGGTATGTTTACAAAATATTAGCCTACGTCTTAACACTCTGTTCTTCGCAATCAGTCGAACGGAAAAGCACGCAAGTGAAGTAAGAATAAATATGAAGTCAATTGCTCCAAATTGTTTAAAAAAAGTTATTTCTCTTTTGAATGGCGGCTTGTCAACGCATAAGACGGCGAAAACTTGCAGTGTTAGTCAATCGACAGGGCAGAGAATAAGAAAAAAATACTGTGAAAGTATATTATTAAATGTTGGAGGAAGACCAAAAAAATTATCACCGCAGGATGAATGAAGGATTACACGTGTGTGTAATCTGTGTGTGTGGTGAAGCTTCAAGTGCCATTATGGCTGCAAAATTATTAAAAGAAGATGCGAATATACAAATAAGCCAGTGGACAGCACAAAGAACCCTCAAAGGAGCTGAGTTTAGAAGCATTAAGAAAAAATAGAAGCCAATGTTATTGAAAAAAATATTACATGTCATTTGGAATTTGCTACAAAATATCAAAACTGGACAACTATTGACTGGGAACGGGTTATTTGGTCAGACGAGACTAAAATTAACAGAATTTGTTCAGATTGCATGTCTTGGTGCTGGATTCGTAAAAAGGAAAGGCTTAAACCACGACATGCGAAACAAACGTTAAAGCATGGAGGCGGATCCCTAATGTTCTGGGGGTGCCTAACAGCATTTGGTGTTGGATCACTGCACCGAATTAATGGCATCATGAATCAGTACATGTACAAGGATATTTTACAAGATCATCTCATAGATGCTGTTGAAAATATGCCTTTTGAAGAAAAAAATATAATTTTCATGTATGACCGAAATCCTAAGCACACTGCTAGAAGTGTAAAAATTGGCTCAGTACTAAAAAATTTTCTCTTCTGGATTGGCCTGCACAGCCCCGACCTTAACCCCATAGAGAATCTATGGAGTTTACTAAAAAGACGAGACTTCGGGATTCATATGATTCCCAACCAACTTCAATCACAGATTTGTATGATAGAATTCAAGAACAGTGGGAACAAATATCTCCGGATTATTGCAAAAAATTAGTAGAAAGTATGCCAAAGCGAATTAGTGCAGTTTTATAAGCACAAGTTTTGTGGACGAAATATTAAAAATAAATAATATATTAAATATTGCCAAGTATTGGAGGTGGTGCAAAATCGAGTCAATCTATTTTTTTGTCATTGCTAAACGAGGAGACATTAATTATTGAAAAAATTTCTTAAGTTACTTCTAGCTATGATAAAAATAATTATAATGTTGATTTTTTGTTATTCTTCTATATTCCTAGCACTAAATAATGATTTATACAAAACTTGTGGTTATTGGTTCAGTTATGCTCCTTACTGTATGTTGTCAATTGTCCCTTTCTCCTTTCTGAAACCCGTCTAGTTCTCTAGCACTATCTTTTTCTCTTTTACCTCTCTCTCCAGCCTCTCCTCTAGAACTATCGTATATATTTTATACAAGGTGTTCAATAATGTCACTCCTCTATAACATTCCACTGATCTTCCATCTTATAGGCACCACTACTCCTGTTTTCCATTGTTCTGGCCATCCTTCTCCCTTCCACACCCTGTTACATATTCTCCACACCTCTCTCCTTATATTCTCTCCTCCGTATTTCCATATCTCATTTCCCATCTCATCTTCTCCTGCTGCTTTCCCATCTTTCAATTTTCTTATTATTCTTTCTATCTCTTCTATTCCTAACTCTTCATTACACCTCTCACTTCTCTTTCTCCTGCCGCCTCCTTCTACCTTTGTTTCCACTCCTCCTAGCAGACCCATAAAATACTCCTTCCATTTTTCCATTTCTATCTCCTTCTCCATTCCTTTTCCGTTTCCACCTCTCATTTTCCTTAGAAAATCCCAGACCTTTCTTTCTGTATTTGCTTTCCCTGCTTCAAGTAATATCCTTTCTCTTTCCTGCTCTTTTTTCTCTTCACAAAGATTTTTGTATTCGTTTTTCATTCTTCTGTATTCATCTCCTTCTTCTTCCCCCTCATTCCACCTCCTTAATGTCCTTCTTAGGTCTTTCTTTCTCTCTCTGCACTCCTTATCCCACCAGCCTCTTCTTTTCTTCTCTTTCTTGCTTTCGATACTCCTTATTTCTTCCATTGTTTCCTTGATCTTCCTTTCTAACTCTCTTAGTCTTTCTCTTATACCTTCCCCCATTATTTCTATTCTCTCTGTTTGATTTCTAAATTTTTCTTTTATAATATTTCTTTTCCTTCTTTCTTTCTTCTCCGTCTTCTGCTTTCCATCCTTTCTTTATTGTTATTACTAACGGTAGATGATCCGATTCTACTCTCTCTTCTACCACCATACTTTCTATCTCTTTTCTCGTTCTTTCGTCCCCTACCACATAATCAATTACCGTTCTTCCTCTCTGGTGTACTCTCCTCTCTCGTCACCTTCTATCCCTCCATTCATTATTTCTAGTCCCAGTTCTCTTATCGTTCCTATCAGCTTCCTCCCTTCGCCATTTACTTTTGTGTCCTTTGACTCCCTACTGCTTTCCTCATCATCTTACTGTCTTACTTTCCCTCCTTCCTTGCCTGTCCTCGCGTTGAAATCTCCTCCTACTATTCTCTTTCCGTCTCCTCCCTGTTCCCACCAGTCCCTCAGTGCTTTCATTTTTCGGTCAATATCTTTGTTTATATACACCCCTAGTATCTTCCATTCTTCATCTCCTATCTTTATCCTTCCTTCTGATATTCCTTCTATTTCTTTTGATTCTTCCCAGCCCTTCTTTTCACTCACCAATTCTTTTCTCATTCCTATCATCATTCCCCCTTTCGCTCTCCCTACTTTGCTATCCCTTAACGCCCATTGCTTTTTCCATGTATATCCTTGCGGCAATCTCCTTTCCACACTTTCCCACTTCTTTCCTTCTACCCATGTCTCCACCGGGTAGTGGGGACTATTATATGCCACCGTTCAAGATCCTTCCAGAATTCTTCATCTTTTCCTATCATTTCTGCTATGTTCCAAAACTCTATTTTCGTTTTTTCTCTCTTCCCTTATTTCTTCCTTCTTCTCCTCATCTGTCTTCCTCTCCTCTATATTCCTTTTCTTTACTTCTCTCTCACCTTCTCTTTCTCTCCCCATTCGTTTCCCTCCCCGTTTTTCAGTATTTTCTCTTTCTCATCCCATTTCCACATTTTTCCTTCTATCCATATTTTCATATACCCTATTTTTGCCATTTTCCCTTTACCTCTCTCCTTTTCCATTATCTGCCTTAGCCTCCATTGTATGTTTCTTTCTTCCCATGTGAGGTTGTCTCCTATCCTTTCCTGTCTCCCTGCTAATTTCCTCTTTTCTGTCATTATTCTTCTTTTCTGTTCTATCGTCGTCATTTTTACTACTACCCATTCTCCCTTTCCTATTCCCTTTCTGCCTTCTCTTTTTACTTCCTCGACTTCGAACTTTTCACCTATCACATCTAGTAACTTTTGCACTTCTTCCTTTCCATCGCTGCCATCTTTTATCTCCAACCCTTTTATTATTACGTTCCTTCTCCTTATTTCTCTTTCTTTTCTTTCCAACTTCTGCTCAACTTCTTTCAGTCTTCTCTCTATCTCTCCGCTTTCTCTTTCACTTTGTTCTCTCCCTCTCTTTTTTTCTGGTTCTTCAAACCTTTTATCTATTTTGTCCTCTATTTTCCCTTCCAGCTCTATCTTTTTCACTCTCTCTTCTACCTCTTGTAACGATTTTCTGTCTCTCTCCCTTTCTTTCTCCCTCTCTTCTTTCATTTCTGTCATCTGTTTCATCATTCTCATCACCTCTTTCCATCCCGTTGCCGCTTCACTCATCTGTTCACTCGTTCCTTTTAATGCCTCGTTTATCTCCTTCCTTATTGTCTCTCTAATGTCCTCTTGCCCCCTTACCCCTTCCTGCCCGCTTCCTCCCTCCCTCTTCTCCGGTGATTTTCCTGTCTTTCTACTCTTTCTGAACGGATCCACTCCCTTCTCTTCTCTTTCTTCATTCTCTCTCTCTTTTCTCTTCTTATCCCATCATTTTCCAAGGCCCTCCATTTTTGATAAACTGTTACATCTTGTTCTTTCCTTTTCTCTTATCTTCATTAACTTCTTTGCTGTCTCTCTTTCCTGTTTTTTGTCTTCCATTCTACTCTTTTCTTTTCTTATCTGCTCGTCTACCTTCTTTACCGGCCTACTGCCTCTAAGCTTCTTTCCTTCTCTACACGATGGCGCTTTTTTTTTATTTGATCAATTCTTTTTTTTTTATGTCTAACTATATAATAATCAATGGTATTTCTGTAGATTCACATGAAGAACTTCCATGTGAAATCTGCATTTTTTCGATTTTTTTGAAGTTTTTGATTTATTACAAGCAGGATTTTCACTTTAAAAATCTGAAACCAATTGCAAAGTATGTATTTGGGTTCTTGACATGTGTCAGATTTTTCTCAGAATTTCTAAACATCGTTAACTAGGAAAAATAGGCCAAAAACTGATTTTTCGATTTTACCCCATAACTACCCTCCCGATCGAGATACAGGGTTGAAATATTGCACAGTATGTTTTTTCTTGGTGCCCTATCGAATGACCCATCGTCGATACAATTCGGTTCAAGAGCATTTTCGACTATCTTATCCGGCTATACCCTTTGTTGGACCGAATTGTATCGACAACTTTTTATTTATGAAAATTTCGCTTTCATCACGAAAGAACCGTTGCACTAATAATATGCATACTAATAATTTATCTGTATCTATACCTAATAAGCAAGAAGTTTCACTTCGATCGCGCGTGGACTCCATGCACACGATTTTTTTACGATTTTTGCATGAGGCCGAGCGTTATGCAGAAGAATAACTTTGTCATGTCTTTGCTTGTGAATTGCCTTGCTTGTGAATCATTCCCATGGATTTCAATCGTACGGAAACTGCTTGTTGCATAACTCCCAATGATTCTGCAAGCTCCTCTTGCGTTTGACTCAGATCTTCATCGAGTAATTTCAATTCTGTGTCTTCGAATTTTTTTGCCTGTCCAGAGCGAGGCTTGTCTTCGAGGCTAAAACCATTCTTGAAACGTCGAAACCATTCCCTACATGATTTATCAGTTGGTGCATTGTCACCATAAACTTCTACAAGCATTCGATGCGCTTCAGCTGCACTTTTCTTCCAATTAAAGCAGAAAACTAAAACCTTCCGCAAATGCTGCTTAGTTAACACAAAACTTGACATATTCAACACAGTAAAAAACAAAAGTTTTGTATGAAACTCAAAGCGATATAAACTGAATATTATTGGTAGATGTCTAACCTCTCTGAAACCACTGAAATCAGCTGTCACTATGAACATTCATAACAGCCAGAGCCATCTTTTGAAAACGGACCGAACTAACTTGTACACCCAATACAAAATACAAAAAATAAGAGAAAACCAAAAACTATTTATTTGATTTTCACCTCAATCCAAATAAGAAATAATCTTTTATTTGCAAATAAGAAATAATAAATAGATCACTTTTGGCATTACTTAAATGACTTTTATTTACATAAAAAGTTTAGTTAATATTTGCAATTACAATCACACGTTTATTTATTATTTATTATTTACATAAAAATCTGCCCAGTTCTGCGTACAGGATTCAAAGAAATATTTTTGGTCTCGAGTGCCATAGGCGTATTTTTCAATATTTTCGTTTCGATCAAAATCTATAAAAAAAAGTTGCCGTAAAATTGTTCTTGACCTTGAATTCCAGGGTCAATTTTTTTGTCATTGCATTATATTCTAAATCCCCATGATGCGTAGAATAAAATGCAATAAAAAAGAAAATGTGACCTTGAAATTCAAGATCAATGACAATTTTACGATATTAAATTTATCCGTATCTAATCAATTACGAAACATGTAGGTATTGTATGAGGTATTTATATCAATATTTTATATTTTACATAAAATTTAAAAAATCATAGGGAATGGAAATATTCCAAATCGAAAGGAATGTTTAATTTTCGAGTTAACATAGCTTGGAGTGCAAAGAGTTAAAGAAAGAACTATTACAATCAGCAAATTATCAACTCTTGTAGAAACCCCGTGTAGGTCGAATTTTCGTAGGGTAAATCTCTCCTACTCGAAGACTTCGATAAGTGGAAACCTCTATAACTCGAAGATTTTAGTTCTTCCCTTGAGATTCGAATTATGGAGGTTCGACTGTAAAAGAAACGTTTCTGTCACAAGTCACATAGTTCGAATTCCACCGATCGCCAACAGCGTTTACCGGTCAACTCGTGATTTCTCCGAAGCAAAACAAATTACATCGAAGTTATACGTGATTCGACAGGTGTACTGCGAATAATAAATCGATCGCGTTGCTTTGCAGTTATGGTTTTCAGATATCTCTGTTAAAATGACATGTAGTCGTGACACGTTGCAACGTCGAACGACCATCTGGAAAGGATTTGTGTAAATCGATACGCAGGTTTACAAATGGCCAGTATTCTGCCATCGTGTGACATACGATCACGTATTGTTACTCGGATTGCAACTATGTCAATCGTCGGGTCGATTAGGTTTTTGTAAAACTACGGCGAGAACAGTTGGAAACATTTTTACAAGTGAAATATAATTAGTAGCCTCAGCAATACAAATCAATTAGTTTCTAACAAAATCTCCTTAAGTAATTGAAGAATGTCAGCATGTACAATTCATGGGGGATGAATAAATATAGATATATACATAGAACAGATAAAAATATATAATATTAGGGTGGTTCTTATTTTATACAGAGTGTTTCGTAACTGGTGGTACAAGCGAAAACGGGGTGATACTATATGAAAAAATAAGTCGAAAATATAGAATAAAATTGTTTCACGAGAGGCTTTGTTTTCGAGAAAATCGACTTTGAATTTTCGCTGGGTACGCGTGGTATGTATGAACATAATTCAAAGTCGATTTTCTCGAAAACAAAGCGTCACATGAAAAAATTTTGTTCTATATTATCGATTTATTTTTCATGTAGTATCACATATCACCCCCTTTTCGCTTGTACTACCAGGTACGAAACACCCTATATATATATTTATTTATTTTTTACGGCACCCTCTGAATTGTTCGAAATATGTAATTAAAAAAAAATCTATGCAAAGTTTGACCGTCCACAGATAACGGAAAACGTGCCCCAAATGGATTAAATATTCAAATAATTAATTAAATGCTCATGAAATCGTTTTTCTCGAATATCTTCTAAACTATTTACCATGTCGAAAAATATGTTCAACAAAACCTGTAGATCTGGACAGGCTGCGTCTTTCATGTCCTATTATCTTTTTCCGTAAAACGAACGGTTTTCGAAAAAATTGAGAAAAACGTCGGAACAGAATTCAATAATTTTTTCTGAAATTTGAAATACGTGTTCTTTTTACCACTTTTTTTTTTTAACTTGCTGAACTTATTTTTATTAATTGCAGTTTTTTGCCGCAGATTCTATATATTTTCTTTCTCTTTGAGTCTTAAAAATTTTTGTCTTCCAAAGAGAACTGCGTTTAGAAAAATCCTGTAAAATGAACCATTAAATAAATATGAGCAAATCCGTGGGACGTTGTCCGGGTGAGGCAAACAATACATATAATAACGCGTTGATCGGCCAAACAACGCGACGCGCGACGCTCGGCCGGCCCGGCCGGTTGGGCAGCCGCGCCGACCAACGCGTTATGGCATTGCTTGCCTCGCCCGCGCCCGGCCGATTCTGAGACACGTCCCACGGATTAGTTCATATTTATTTAACGGTTCATTTTAGAGGATTTTTCTAAACACAGTTCTCTTTTTAAGACCTTAAACCTTGAGAAAGTGGAACTCAAAAATTGAAGTTAAAAAAGGAACACTTGTTTATTGATCAAAGATAATGAAACCACATTCCAATTTTCAAATTACAGAAAAAATTTTGGATTTTGGTTCGACGTTTTTTTTTCTATTTTTTCAAAAACCGTTTGTTTTACGGAAAAGGGGAATAGAGCATAAAAGACGCAGCCTGTCCGGATCGACAGGTTTTGTTAAACATATTTTTCGACGTGGTAAATAGTTTAAAAGATATTCGAGAAAAATGATTTTATATCATTAAATTAATTATTTTAATCCTCTATTACATTCCGTTCCCAATTGGGGACTTCAATTTCAAATGTTCTATAGTAAATTAAATAGATAATACTGAAGACTCTGAGCATGTTGGTTCCAACTGGGAACATTGCGCTTATGAATAAAATCGCATATGTATAAAGTTTCCATACAAGAACAGTCGTAAAATGCAATAAATAACATTTTCTAATAAAATTTTATTATTTATTTCATGACCACACTCATTTTTAAGTAGAGTAACAGCCATATATATTTTTTTCAACTCGTCATAAAAATTCATAACATAAATCTACAAAAAAAACATATATTTTAAATTTTCATTAAGGGCCCAAATGAAAAAGTTTTAAAAAATGCATTTTTTATTTTTGCATGTAACCTTGTAAGTTATAATTTTTGGGGAAACCTTTTTGCATATCATTTCAAAAACCAATGCTTCTAATTGATTATAAAAAATCAGGTCGTTTGGTACAATTATAAAAAAGTTTTAAAGGACGTTCGAATACTTTCGTGGCTCACTGTATATGTATAGATTTCTACACAGTAAATACATATACATATGTATTCCATAGAAACAATGGATTTTAAGCGAACAAATACTGCTTCTGTTTTTAAAGTTGCTAAAATTTTAAATATACATATAGTATAGTGTTATTACTCAGCAATAACGTAGCTGCTGTTTCTAATATATCTAATACATACACAATGGTAATTTTTAAAATATTTGAAATTCAGTTCAATATATTAAAAGAACATATTAAAGTTTAAATTTTAAAGATTTCTTTAATATTTTATTACTCCTAAAAAGTGCATGTACTTAACGTTTAAATAGTGACGGTAGAAATATGGATACGATTCACAGTAACAGCGTTTGCGATTGACAACACGATATTGATTGCGGATGTTACTCGTTCATGGTAAGAAATTCTGCCTTGGCACTTGCGAAATAGGATATTTTAAACGAATTGCATATTAGTATCAAGGTTGATATGGCTGTATTGCAGTTGTCGGAACAGTTGTGTAACCCAACTCTTTGCCATCTTTCTCGAAACACGATTTGATTCGATATCGAACAAGGATACCTCGAACGCGAGCTGCTCGACGTGATGATTTCACACGCGAGTTCGTTGCCACGTAATATTTTCAGCAAAGTCAAGCAACTCGCTGTTGTATAATTTTTTCTATCACGTTTACCTGTCTGCGCATACTGCGTGTAATAAAACAATAGGATACTTCGTCTATTTTGATGTTTCGCATAATCTTTGGTCGTGCGCAATTTATACGACAGATTTATCGTCGCATATACAGTGAACCACGAAAGTATTTGAACGCACTTTAAAGTAGTATAGATTTTTTATAGCCGCTAATCACTTATGCTTTTTTATAACTGGACCAGACGACCTGATTTTTTTTAGCTATTAGAAGAACTGATTTACCAAATGACATGCAAAAAAGATTTTGAAAAAATTGCAATTGCTAAGAATTACATGAGAAAGTAAGAGGTACCATTTGTAACTTTTTTATTAGAGCCTGTAATGAAAATTTAGATGTATGTTATATATATCACAAACAATGCTGAAAATTTTATCGAAATCGGTTGACGCAGAAAAAAACGACACGCATCGAAAGATGTAAGAATCTGTGGATTTTAAGAGAAACTTAACAGAAACTGGCCAAAACTTGCGAAAAACTATGATTTTCACCACATTAACCACTTGTAGCTCTTGAGTATGTTAACGGATTTTGATGAAATTTTCAGCATGTAACTAAATAATTAACATAGATCTACAAAACATATAATATTTTAAATTTTCATTAAGGGCCCAACTAAGAAAGTTTTAAAAAATGCTTTTTTATTTTTGCATGCAACCTTGTAAATTGTAATTTTTGGAAAATCGCTTTTGCAGATCATTTGGTAAACCAATGCTTCTAATTGCTTACAAAACATCAGGGCGTTTGGTACAATTATGAAAACGTTATACTGTTTTACAGTGCATTCGAATATTTTCGTGGTTCACTGTAAATTTGGAAATCACTACTGTAATTCTTATATGTCCCTCATTTTCGTATCTCAATACAGTCACTCCCATTAACCCTTTGCACTCCGAATTATTTTTCAATTTTGTTGCCAACAATACCCTACTATTTGAAGCGTTTTCTTTGAAATTTACTTCAAAGAACAGTTCCTTGACTGCTACTTATTATAATTAATTTTGTTTACTAATTACAATAAATATAGCTCTCAAACTTTGTTGTAATTAATATTTGTGGAACTTGTATTCGTTTTTAACTAAAAAATAAAACAATTAAGTAAATAAAGAAAGAACCAAATACATATAAAAACTCGTTTTATTTACATTTTTCTTTCTCTAAAGTCGAGCATTCGACAAAGGAGTGCGAAGGGTTAATATTCGGACGCTCTAAAAAAAAACGATATCTTTTTAAATGTTGGACTACAAGATTTGAACTTTTTTGAGAAGCTAGAGCAGTTAGTTACTGCAGATTGTGAACAGATATTTTTTCTAAAATTGGTCGGAATTGTATAAAAAATACTTTTTTATGTATGGGCCTACATTGAAAATTTAAAAAATATGTTTTATAAATCTATGTCAATTATATGCCGAGTGAAAGTTTCATCGAAATCGGTCGATGCGGCAAAAAACGACAGACATTGAAAGATGTAAGAATCCTTAGATTTATTGCAGTTAGGTTAATCGTCGTTTTTTTACCATCTTTAAACGTTTGTAGCTTATTGCAACGTCGATCCATTCTGATGAAATTTTCAGAATATATTTCATTGATACATACAGTGACTCCCACTAATATTCGGACACTCTTAAAAAGACGATAACTTTTTAATATTGTACTATATGATTTGAACTTTTTTTAGGAAGCTGAAGCAATTTGCTATAGGATGTGAAAAACATTTTTTCAAAAATTGCGATTGATCGGAATTGTAGAAAAAATACTAAAAGTTGCATTTTACAACTTTTTTATGTGGGCCTATATTGAAAATTTAAAAAATTAAAAAAATTTGTAGATATGTCAACTAAACATATTCTGAAAATTTCGTCAAAATCGGTCGACGTTACAATGACCTACAAACGTTTAAAGATGGTAAAAATTGCAGATTTTCACGATTTTTAGCCTGACCTTCGGAAACAAATATTCTTGCCAGATATTTGGTCCATTGACACCATGCACATTACATAACAAATATTTTTTGCATCACGATAACCTGAAGATATATTTAGGTAGCCTTACTTTAACGAATCACGCAACGGAAGGCCAATTTTCGAAGATCAAGGTCATTTCAAGGTCATATTATCATACATATCTGAACGTATTTTTCGATCAGTTACACGATGCAATAAAAAAAAATGTAGTTATGTACCAAAAAACATCGATGACCTCGACAACTCCGCAAAAAATGACCCTCGGAAAAAAATATTCGTGCAAGATATTTGGTCCATTGACACTATGCACATTACGTAACAAATATTTTTTGCATCACGATAACCTGAAGAGATATTTAGGTGTTCTTATTTAAACGATCTCCCTGTATATGTATGTATATATACAGTAAAATAGTTTACAAAACTCTAAAGTCGTTTTTGAAGAGAACGGTTGATTTCTGACTCATGGTTTCGTTAAGACTTGCTCCTCGTGACCAGTACTAAACGATACAATAAAAAAACAATTTGACCTTGAAAATTATGCTCAAGGTCAATTGTCCGGTCACTTTTTTCGACACATCTCCACCGATCCAAACGTGTAGAATCACCTGAAGAAGCCATGATAGTGTTTTTTGTTACAGCCTGTACATTCTATTATACTTTACCAAATATTTTCTATTTGTATTCTTCTATCTCAAATTTCTTCGATACAATTAGTTGTCTTTCTGGTTGCATTGAAAAAGACAAGGCTTTAACTTTAACGTAGGAAAAACACATTTGCTAATTATAACGAGAAGTCACTTCAAGTAAATACAAATTAGCTTGTAATTACTATAATAGTGTGTAACGTCACATTATATAATATTCTAGAATTAGCTTGTAATTATGGCGACAAGCTCGATATAGTAAATAAAATGTGACGCTTCATGTTGGTTTATCCTAACAGTGTACAAATTATTAAAAAATATAAAGATCTGATGAAATCTGAGCTTTTCAATTTAACAAAGTAATTATTATTCTTATTAGCAACATTATTTGATTAACAAGGTTATGAATGCCTACAAATCCTTGCAACAAATAGTACTGTTCGACCACTTGCAATGTGTCAAGTGACATTGTCATTTAATTGAATGAAGCGACTGAATTTCCAATCACAAAATAATTGAATACAATGTAATTGAATTACTTTGTAATTATAATTCGTAAAGTAATTCAATTGTAATTCAACACAACTCTGATATACAGGGTGACTCACCTAAGGTTGGTACCTCAAATATCTTTGTTGTTTCAAAAGATACGTCAAATGTCTGCAGGACAAAGTTGAATGGTAAAATGGGGCTCATACGATACAAAAACAATTTTTGTTTTTATGTAATTTTTTTTAGAGATATGAAGGTTATCTTCATTTTTTTTAATGGAATGTCCTATTTTTTATACCATAAATCGATAGAGTATCAAATTCTGCGTATAAAAGTGTTGACCTTCATATGTCCTAAATCTAATAGTTAACGAGATATTATCCAAAGAAGAAAGAAAATTATTTCGTTAACTATTAGATTGAGGACATATGGAGATCAATACATTTTCAATCAGAATTCGATAGGGTATCGATTAATGATACAGAAAGTAGGCCTTTGCATTAAAAAAAATCAAAGTGACCTTGAAATCTCCTCTATGCCTCCACCCACGCAGAAAAAATTTGTGTCACAATATGCCCCCCTCTAGACCGTGTTAGTTTTGTATACAGGGTTCGGCAATAACTATGTCCACTTTGAATATTGCCGTTATTTGTAATTATATGAAAAAATATTGTATACAAAACTTACGCAGTATAGAGGGGGCATATTGTGACACAAATTTTTTTCTGCGTGGGTGGAGGCATACAGGAGATTTCAAGGTCACCTTGATTTTTTTTAATGGAAAGGCCTATA
>CM052247.1:1723559-1746404 GCA_028455795.1 Lasioglossum marginatum
GATTTTTTAATTTTCTTTAATTTTTTGTAGGTATGATTTGTTTAATTGTATAAACCAATTTAAAATACAAAACAGTTTCAAAAACTGTTCGCTGTACACGGATACGGAAAGCTGAGAAGTGATACTGAATGATAAGAGCAGAATTAAGAATACATAGTCAACAAACACTGCGTTTTGCTGGACATTGACCCTAGAAACCACTTGTTCAAACATGATTTCCGAGAAAAATCGGACGAAGTCGGGTATGATTTTTGCGTATTTCTGTAGAGTCCGTTTTTCGGAATAAATCCGAACTTTTTTGTAACGCGACAAAATGTACGCAAAATGCCCACAACGTTACTGAACGTCAAGTGTTAAACATTAATACAGCCATTTTTTATTTCATTCATATTTTTCTCAGCTGAAATACACCTCATAAGTAGAAAAAAATTATGCAACAACATTACCAAAAGATGGAAACTATTAGGAACAATTAAAAAGAAAGATACGGTTTCGAGTTTAGATACATATGCCTATCATATCACTGACATGTCATGGAATGTCCCCACATTTACTTGTTCCAAAAAGCCTAGAAAACGATCCTATGAGCTCTCTTACTGGGAAAAAAAAGTTTGAATTTTTCGTCCATGTCGAGAATTTTACGTCGTCCCACTGTGCGGTGGCTGTACGTAATAATGGTAATAATAATACATTGCGATATCGAGAAGTCTGATAGGAAAATAAAGATGCTCATAGAGAACTTTATTAATGAGATAGATAATATTACGAAAGTATGGAAGATGTAAACGTCAATGTTTTCTGTTGCTTAATGGAACAAAGTACCATTGTTTGGAATATTCGGCAAACCGACAAACTGAAACCAAGAGTGTCCAAATTAACATTTGATGGACTACTTGACGAAAAGATAACATTCCTCGAGGGAAAGGGAAACGAAAATTTCTGTTAGGTTTCTTCAAAATGTTTTTAAATCTCCAAATCTCCGCATACTATGCCGGAGTCATTCGTGTCGTGACCCGTCGCGGCAGCGGTGGGGATGAGCTCGAGCGACTATTAACACATTACCTACCGGTGATCATTCCATAATTGTTGAAAGTATATGGTTCGTGGCTGAGGATTTTTTAAAAGAATCCTTCAATAGCAACAGCAATTTTAATCATAAACCAACAACTCACCCTCAATAACAAAGTCCAATCATTTCCTTCGGGATTATTGTGTAAAAGAAGATTTTTAAGCTTCCATTTGGGGCAGCACAATTATTGAAAGCCTATTAATAGGCTACCGGTAGATAAAGTACAATTTTATTCTGATATAATACGACATTTTTTTATTTCGAAATAAAAAAATCGCTATATCCCCTCTTCTTCTTTTGAAGTTGTTCGCTCGACTGCTTAGTGCCAGAACGGAAGGGTATAAAGGGTATAAAGGTTCTATCCTTTTCCAAGGAAAGACATTGCTGAAGGATTGTATTGGAGCTCGGCCGTCCACTTTATAATTTGCCTCTACATTCGAAATACGACGAAAGCCGGTCCCGGAGCCATCGTCTTATATCGGAATAAAACTGTACAGTGCGTATTAGAAGTTTAGACGCACCCTATTATTTTAATAACAACGTACCCTCTGATGAATCTTCGATTGCTTTTTTTTATCGTATTGTGTAAACTTTAGACTGATGAGACTAGATGAGTCTCGAAGGATATTAGGATATGGAAGGATGTGATACATGAAGCGAAAGTGCAGTAAGAAAAAAGATATAAAATTATAACAAGAATATACATATATATATATTGATGATGTAACAGAATGACTAAATACAAAAGTGATGGAGAAGAATGGAATTACTTGACGGAAAATGAACAGTCGATCGAGAATATTATCTGTATCAACGGCTTGATATAGAAAGCGAGTATGTCTGAATGCGACAGCAGATGCTACGATGTACAATATGACAAGAGGACGAATAAGCAGACAGGGCGCTTGACGTAGCCCTCTTTATATTCTGGTGGGCCATCGGTTTCGGAAGGCACAGGAAGTGGGGACTTTGAAATTAAACTAGATTCGCAGGACTTTCTTTTTGTTAAGAGTGATGGAAAAAATGCATTTGCGCACACCCCTGAAGGATCGGATGTTTGGATCCCCCACTACCCACTAAGAAAGCCATCACCCAGGACTTACGCTCTTTCCTCCCACAACTCAGGTTCTTGTGGGGAGCGGCCGGGGCCCCGCTAGGTTCGCAGGCCTAGGATTGCACCAACATTCGTTAAGGCAACGACCTAACAAACGAGTGTAGGGAAAAGTTGTTTAGAATGATGATCTTAACTACATATTTCATGGTCATGAAAATCGATGGAAACGATCAACTGCTAAATAATTTTTGAATTCTTCGAACGTTTGTATTGTCTTAAATTACGTCTAATAATTTTTGTTATAAACGCATAAAATCCTGCTTATCACAAACATATGTATGTATACAGGCATGATCAGTAGTATCTTGAAGATATTGAAAAAATAATACAGGAAATGCTCTCATGTAATGTCCTACTCTCCAGACCTACGATGGAGATATGTAAACTGACCTACTTGTTTCTGAATGACTGTGCGTTGAAGATTTAAGAAAAAAATACATCTTTAAATTGCTTGTGTAGTTAGGCATACGATTGTTTATAATTTATATTGTATTATATTAAGCATCATAATGTATTGAAACGTCTGTATAGTACTGCAGAATAATCTCTTCCTTGAGATTTAAATTGCATTAATAAAAAACAAACAAAAATACGGGAAATGAGCTTGAGTTTATAAATATTGACAGCACTGTACAGGTATTCGAAGGTTTGACTCGACTGGCACGTGCCTGTATCGAGGTACAAAAGATTTATCACGTGATTTCTGGTAGACGGGATACTGGCGGTCACTTTTGAAACCACAAAAGCGCATCGACTTACTGCCGCTTGATTCATTCTCCAAGTGACTTTCGCGTGACACGTGTTTTGGCGCAGGCAGCTCCACAGAGTATCGGTTTCGACGACGCGAGGACCATCTTCTTGTCTCCAACGGTGGTGATCAGTCGATCAATGTTTGCCTTGAAGTGAACGAATCGTGAATCGTGAATCGTGATTCTCCTTCGCCTGCTACTAATTCTTCGTTAATTCTTCAGCTGTGCCGTCGATATGTCGTTCCATGCAATTTCAACTGTGAAAACAACTTTGATTTGTTGACTCCAGAAACGATTCAGTTAACACTTTACCTAGTGAAAGTCTATTAATACTTAATTGGTCGCATGTCCTTTCTGGGATTGTTTCGTTTGTGAATTTTCTGATAATTCTTGTGACTGTACATGTGTACATGTGTACATTACGCCCAATATATTAATTCAGGAAATTAGATGTTTAAACCTCGTTTATGTCCAGTACTAAGTCATTTTCATAGGTTTTCTATCCGTTTTTGAATAATCAGCTAAAATTCGCTTGTCCAGTGAAGGATTAGTAGGACTTTCAATGATAGTTTGTTGAATTCAAAACAAACATAAAAATCTCCTTTTAAATAAAAATTGTAGAAGAAGTTTTCTTCTAAGAAATCCTTAACGGCGAGTCATAGATTTAAATAAGGCTGACTCAATTCTTTGATAAAGATCAACCTTTTGCAACTTTTCTTTTAAATCTAAACAAAATGTATCAATCAGGAAAGTTTGAAAATTAAACAGTACGCAGCGAGAAATATTACAAATAAAAATTGGTAGACAATTTAATTGACTAAAAGACTAAAAACTGGTGGGCAAATGGGTAGAGGAAGTGTGAAGGTCGGCCTTGCTTTCTCAAATGTAATCATCTGTTTTTAATGCACTAGTCGATGTAGATTGATATTTTCTTTAAAAATGTATTAGCATCTCGTGTAAATGATTAGTTCTGAGACGTATTTTAATTTGAACATTATTAAGAAAGAAATATTAAAATATTTCCTAAATTGATAGTTTTCGGATATGTATGGTTTTATATGAAAAAGCATGGCACCATTGCTGGATTAAAAATACAATGTTTCAAGGCTTAATTAAAACACAACTACAACAAATGTAAAAAATCGTATCGCAAGTACTAAAAAAGAATAACTATACAAAATTTCATCCAAATCAGCTAATTTATTTTTTTAATTACTTTTGTGACTCCTGTGTGTTTTAAACATTCTATTTTACCTGCTTAAAGTTTTCAGCACAGCTTATTTAGATGTAATATCTTTTTATTTATTGAATTTATTTCTTAAATTTGACGATAATGATTGTATAGCACCTATCCACATAAACAAATTATTGAAAAATTAATTTTATTGACCTACCTAGGTGAATGTCACCACTTGATATGATAACAACTGCAATTTAGTTGATTGATGTTTCTGTCTAGACAGAAACTACTACTCAAGTCTTTTTTTATCATCTATTTTTGCTTTTCTCTGTCTACTTCTTGAAACATCGAGCAACATTTTATTTTATGCTTTAAAAATATAAATATTGAAGTTAAAGAAACAGTGATTGACAATTATTATTCATAGATCAATGAATCCGCAGATATTTTATGACTAAAATGAAGTATAGATTTTTATTGTATTTTGTTTGACTTGCCAAAAATCACAGAAATTAAGGAAGATTAAACGATCTCTTTAATGTGGATTATACTGGCGCAGATAACATTTCAATGAGTGCGTTTTCCGTCACAGCTAACAAAAAAGCTACATATGTCAACATAATAACATATCCCGTGGCTCTATTGTTCATATCTCTTTTATCTATTTGGATGTTAAAAAGTTAATTGAATGGCTATATTAAAACAATATATGGATTTGAAACTCGTTTATTTGTTGAAATATAATTATGATTTACGGTTTTTCTATCCTTTCAGAACAAGTGCTGTGTATTTTTAGTAAAGTTGTTAACTTACTTTCACCATTTTCGTTGGAATTGTATGAAACTTAACGAATCATAACAAATGTTACAAATATAAAAAGATTATCTTTATGAAATTTTATACGTTTATAGAAGAATTTATAGAAACAAACATTCAGTACACTTCAACATTTTCAATCTACATATAGCACATTTATTAATTTTTGACGAACATTCCTGGGATCGAACCTGTAGCGCCGATATCATTAAATTCTTGTGCATCTACGATCGACATAAAGGAAAATTAAAAAAAAAAAATTTATTCCTGGAATGTTGGAAAGAAGGAACATTCTTGTATTACATGTAAATAATAATCCTGCGCATTAGGTGCGACACAGAGTCGCGAGATTAATATGTACTTGTGTCCCCGCTCTACCTTCCCTTTCTACCAAGCTGTTCCCAATACTTCCGCCACGGCCCGGTTACGAGACGCGTTCCATATCTGTCGTGCACGTGCTAGTAGGGCAGCTCTTATTTACTCTTGTAAAAAAATTTTGTCAAAATTTCTTTTACGGCAACCCCCCCCCCTCTCCCAGAGTTGTCCCAAATAATTAAAAAAAAATCTGTGCAAAGTTTGAGTGCCCACAACTAACGAGAAAACGTGCCCCAAATGAATATTGAATAAAATAATTTTTCTCGAATATCTTCTAAACTATTTACCGCGTCGAAAAATATATTAAACAAAACCTGTAGATCTGGACAGGCTGCGTCTTTCATGTCCTATTACTTCTTTTCGTAAATCGAACGTTTTTCGAAGAAATTGAGAGAAACGTCGGACCGAAATTCAATAATTTTTTTTGAAATTTGAAAATTGAAGTGTGGTTTCATCATCTTTTATCAATAAACATTGACCAAATATGTGTTCTTTTTTTGAACTTGTTGAACTTATTTTTTATTAATTGCAGTTTTTCGCCGCAGATTCTATATATTTTCTTTTTCTTTGAGTCTTAAAAATTTTTGAGTTTCACTTCCTCAAGGGCCAAGGTCTTCCAAAGAGAACTGCATTTAGAAAAATCTTCTAAAATGAACCGTTAAATAAATATGAGCAAATCCGTGGGACGTTGTCTGGGTGAGGCATTCAATACGCCGCGCCGAGCGAGGCAAGCAATACAATAATGCGATGGTCGGCCGGCTGGGCCGCCGCGCCGCGCCGACCAACGCGTCATCATATTGTTTGCCTCGCCTGGCCGATTCGGAGACACGTCCCACGGATTTGCTCATATTTATTTAACGGTTCGTTTTAGAGAATTTTTCTAAACACAGTTCTCTTTGGAAGACCTTGGCCCTTGAGGAAGTGAAACTAAAAAATTTAAGTTAAGAAAAGTATAAAAAAGAAGATATTTTTCGCTAATGTTTATTGATAAAAGATAATGTGAAACCACATTCCAATTTTCATATTTCAGGAAAAACTTTTAGATTTTGGTCTGACGTTTTTTTCAATTTTTTTCAAAAACCGTTTGTTTTAGGAAAAAAAGGAGTAGGTCATAAAAGACGCAGTCTGTCCGGATCTACAGATTTTGTTTAACGTTTTCGACGCGGTAAATAGTTTAGAAAATATTCGAGAAAAACGATTTTATGAATATCAAATTCTCCTCGTTTTTTTTACTTATTTAAATTAGTAATTATTTAATTAGTACACGAAATTCAAAAGTCGGAAATAAAAGGTACCTTAATATAATTGAAAAAATGAGCGTACTACACAAATATCTTTTCGATCGACTTTGTACGGATAGGCAGAAAATTTTTAAAGGATTAATGTCCTTTCGCTGTCGTATATGTATGGTACACAAATCCAACTTTTTTTCATATTCAGCGCCTCAATTTTTAGTGAAAAATATTTTTTCTTATTGGTATTAAGATAAAATGAAAAAGGTTTCTGCATTTCTTCAATTGTTGTGTTCAAAACTAGTTTAATGTACCATTCAGTGACATTACCTATCTCGTGTAGGTACAATGACATAACATTTACGCTAACAATAAGATAGAATATTACAATAATTGTTGATTGCTTTTGAATTAACCCCTTGCCTTACACTATCGTGTCTGACACGTGATGAAGATTCTGAACACATTCTGATAAAAATGTATGTTAATAATTTCCTTTAAACCAAAATAAAATTCTATTTTGGTTTTGTGAATATACAACTATTGGAGAACATATAGGCATACAATTTATATCAATACTCTCCTTTTTTTAGGAACTTACGATCTACAAAAAAGTTCTAGTCACTAAAACCGTAAATAAATCGTAAGGCAAGGGGTTAAGTTGAAAAATATCTCCTAAATTTTTTTGACAAGAGTAAATAACGAGCCACCATAGTAATATATATTTTGTAGCTTCATTATGCACAAAAATAATATTCCTACTCTCTTCGAGGCATTATCAATCACTTAAAAGAAAAAAAAATACTGTAGTCAAAAAAGTACTGAAAGATATTATGACTTTTCTTAATAGTATGACAGTTTTATTGATTGTGATTGTGAAGTCTCGAAACTATACAGTCAGTCAAAAAAGTCTCCGTACATTAGGGTTTATACAAAAACCGACTTTTTAAAAAACCGGGGTTCGAATTTTAATGTTTCCATGAAACCGGTTCAAACCGGTTTCGAATTTTTACCGATAGAAAACAAGACATATTTACAACTTAAAATAGAAGATTTTAATTCTTTTTATTTATAATAATTCAAAAATACAAAAAAGGAAAACTTAAGATACATATACGTAATACGTACATATTTTAATATATAAAATTGAAAAGTATGTCTGTATGATCCGATCGATACGATTCGGTCTGACGATCGCGTGCCGATTACCGAGCAGAACCGCTAGATGGCAGCACGGATACACAGTAATATAAAAAAAATCGGTTACTTAGAGAAAATAACTCGGAAAAATTCCCCACTGTGCGCCGTCCGCCAGGGCAACCCGCCCGGAGGACCGGGCCAGTAATACATAAAATTATTAAAATAAAAAATTAACAAAATAATACCCTTAAAAAGTCACAGAAATTAACAAATGTTTTATATTTATGTAAGTTATTATTTTACTTCTTTCTTTGTTTAATAAAATATGACATCAAAAAGCAAAGAACGTCAATGGATTTATTGCTTAGTCGTGTCCTTATTTCGGACACAAAATTACCAGAAATAGGAAAAACTCGGTCATTTGCTACTGAACTGGGCTTAATTGTTTTTTTAAATCTAAATTTTTTGTTCTTCTATTTGTAGCCTCTAAGATCAAAAACTCCTTTAATATTTGGGGACTAGAGAAAGTCACTTCTTCAGGTTCTTGCAGACATTTATTATTTATTGCCATTTCCATAGTATTTTTCATTATAGATATGTCTTGATTTTCTCCTTCGTCACTTTTTTTAACATCGCAGTCATCTTCAGTAGAATAATCTTTATATTATATTATTTATATAATAATGTCAGTTCTGGTAGCTAATGGAAGAAATTCACTAGAAGATATATAAGTGTTGTGTATAAATTAAAAACCGCTTTTTTTACTGAAAAAACCGGTTTTCGAATTGCATAATTTTCTTTTAAAAACCGGTTTTTAAAAACCGACTAACCCTACCGTATACAGTAGAAGAATTAATTTAAAGTTGCATAATTTTAAAGCGAATGGTAATAAATAAATAATTCTTGCGTTATTATGTTCACAAACATAACATTTACTAACAGTATTAAAAAAAAGCTATGTTACATTTGTTTGTTAACAAATGAACAAAGGTAAAAGTCAAACTCAACGAAAACGAGGTCAAAAAAGTACATGTAACATTATTTGTCATAATTTATTAACTAGTGGTCAGTTGGGTCGCGTTTTAATTTTATAATTTCTTGCACCCTCTTTGGGATTGTTTGGACTTTGGACTAATTTTTGCGTTATACTTGGCTAAATATTTTCCAATTTCAACAATATTTTAGATTTTAGGTCTTACTTGTTTTTAATTGTGTATTTTTCCAAATTTCTTTTTATTTCTCCCCACAAATGTTCGATTATATTAATGTCAGGAGATTGTAGAGGTGTATGCAGCCGTTTCGGGACATTGTATAATACCCATTCCTTCACTTTCTTGTTAGCCATGTGCTTAGGATCGTTATCCTACTGGAAGATGAACGACTCGTCGAGATGTAATTTTCTGGCACTGATTTTCAAATTTTCTTTCAAAATTTGCAAATATTTATGCTGATCCATTACGCCGTCAAAAAAAAGCTTTTCCCACCCTTGCTGCCCTCATACACCTCCTCACCATCATGCTTCCGCCTTCGTGTTTAAACGTTGGGAGTAAATTTTGGGGCTTCATCTGTCCATTTGGTTTTCTCTACACTTTAAAATTTCCACCCCAAGTAAAAATATTAAATATAACGTTATTCTAAAAACTTTGATCCTTATTAATGCGTGCCTTTGCAAATTCAACACGTTTTCTTTTATTAACTTTACTTGCGAACGGTTTCCTAGCTGTTACCGGCTGTACGACTATTGTATCCAGCTTTTCTTATATAACATTTCGAATATTTTTAGGCGCTACTTTTATATTATAGTCATTTTCTATCGTACTGGTCAATTTTCTCGTTTGTGGATCACAACGAATTGTTCGTAGGATTACACGTTTATGAGTAGTATCTAATTTGGTGTGGCCGGCCTATACGTTGTAGATTTTGAATAGATTTAGTTTTTGCGTATTTCTCAAGAATATGTTGTACTGAAGAATGCGTCCTTTTTACTATTTCACCTATTCTTCTAATGGGTAATCCATCTTCTCTTAATTTTATAATTAAATCTCGGGTCTCAAGTGGTATTTCCATTTCGGAGAAATTATTTCTCGAAAACGCGTCATTTATCTTTACTAACAGCCAAGCAACTAAATTGTATTTGATCATAGAGTGTTTCTATGAGAGTTGTTTGGAAACATTCAGCTGAACCGTTAACAAAGCAAATAAATGTACACGCTCACAGTCTCTGTACGGAGACTTTTTTCACCTCATTTTTGTTATGCTCATCATTTTCGTTCGTTTATTTGTTAAAAAATGCATGTAACATCTTTTTCTTTGCATAATTAATGTTATATTTCTGAACATAATAACGAAAGAATTATTTATTGATTATCACTTGCTTAAAAATTAAGCAACTTTAAATAAATTTTTCTACGATGTACGGAGATTTTTTTGACTGACTGTATAAGAAACTGTATACAAGGTATCACTTCTACAAGCTATCCAAAAAATGTTGTATTTCCTTGAAAAAAGGTGATTCCTAAGGTCATTTGAAATAACTTTTTCCTTTTTCTTTTACGAAAATGTTCTCCGCTGCTTCGTTAAGAATTCATTAACGAAAACCACGGTCCAATCAGAGTGCGGCTTCTGCAGACGGAGTCCGGCTCGGCCAATGCCTACGCCACTCTCAGCTATAGCCTCGTTCAGATTGGCCCTTGTTTTTCGTTAATAACTCCTTAACGAAACTGCGGAGAGCATTTTCGTAAAGGAACAAGTTCAAATGGCCTCAGGAAACACCCCTTCAAGGAAGTACAACATTATTAGGACATCCTATATAGTTAATATTGCGATAGTAAATCGATTCGATCGCCGTGTTTTTTCGCAGCTGGAGAATTAATAAAAGTTTATATATCTAGAAGAACGTTTAACATCTGTTTAAAAACTGTATAAAAACTGTGTTGAAGTAAAGTGCGAAAGTTAAGTGTAGTCAAGTAATGACACCTAAACTATTTTCGCACCGAAATACAATGGCGTCGACACTTCTTGATTGTTTCGGGTGCAGTTTGCTCTGGGTTGCCAGCGAGTGGATCATTTCCTACGCATTCAAGCTTTGTCGAAATCATACAGCCACGCACGCTGACCTAGCAAACATGCGTTTACTTCCGTTTAGGGAGAAGCTCTTGGAGGACGAGCTTGGAGTAAAAGGTGAGAGGAAATATTTATTAAAAAGAAAAATTAGAATTTTGCAAATATGATGTAAATTTAATGTGATTAAGAAATTCATTTCGTTTGGAAATAACTACATGCTCCTAACTAATTTTGGAGTATGAATGTTTATCAAATGAAAAGTTATGTAAAAATAAATGACCTTTTTGATACTGTCAAATAGTATAACCATTCTGAAATAAATATTTCGACTGAATTTTTATTTTTTTTCTGCAGTAATTTTGGGTCGTAGATTATATATTATTTTTAGAAAGAAAACATTTGTTTAGGGAAGAGTTGAAATTACTTGTAAGTTTTGATAAATTATTTTTACTTGACGACTTCTACGGTTACGTAATATATGTATATGTAACTAGTGTTTCTTGTGAATTCTTCGTTTTTTAAAATAACTCTCTACTTCTCTAATAAAAAGAATAAGTTTAAAGATCAAAGTAACGTTAATAAAAAATTTTGAAATTAGCGATGGTAAACAAAAATTTGGAACGCGAGAACACAGATAAAAATTTGTTTATAGTTTTCAGTGTTGTTCGGTCTCAAGCAAACAGAACGTGAGAATTAGACACAGTCGGCTGCAATAGCACGAGACACTCGACGTGACGCACAGTTTTGGTTACTAATGTATACATATATAGGGTGTTTCGTTTATCTGAAAACGGAATTATCTCGTGACGCACTGAGTTTACGAAAAAAGTTTACAAAAATTGTTCGGTATGAAGGGAACAATCATATGGTGTAATTTTTTCAGGACTCGAATGGTGGAGGAGGAAACTTTAAAGTCAAATTAATTTTTTTAAATGCAACCATATATTCTTTTTGTCAGAACACGATCGCATTTTTCGAGACGAATTCAACGACATATCACATTATATTATTTACTGTTACAATCACCGTGCGTTTACGTGAAGTGAGGTTAGTTTAGCACGTGTTCTTTATGCACGTATTTGTAATATTCCAATTAATAAAAAACGTGTTTGAGTGATTCAGTAACTTCAGCCACTTGTCACGATTGTGTTGGTGAAACTTGTCACTGCCATTTCAGGTAAGTTTTAATAAGTTATATTTATTTTCAGTCATTAAAACATTACTGGCAAAAGGAAAATACAAAAATATTATTATATAGGTTGAGGGAAAATTCTATCGTATTTTAACACTATATCTACCAACACCGGTTAAAATGACTGATTCCAGGTTTTTTATTTTACAATTAGAAAAGTAATAAAACTGATTTCATAAGAAACGACTGTATAGATATTTTTAGTAGCACATATTACAATAGGAGCCTCACAAAGTCTAAATAAAATCAATCTTGTCATTTTTATAAGGGAACATTTACCAGTTACTTTTGAAACTTCGGTAGGTTTAGTGTTAAAGAAAACATTTGCATCAGTTTATAGAAATCCATGTTTAATATTATTCAATGATATAATTTCCATTATTTGTCACAATATGTTGCCATTTTTCAGATAACCTGTCAATTCCTGTTTTCCAATGACTCGCTAGTTAACATGTGTTTTTGATTTACAAGCAAAATTACCTGCTTATTTAAAATACGACATAGCTTTCTCTCCAACCTAATATATTCATGCTAAAATCTTCGCGTTTATTGGACAATGCTTCTTACCAAGAAATTCTAATTTTCAGATGCAGCGAAGGATATACCAAACATCTATTCATCAGAAAGACACAAGTGTTTCTATACAGATGTGGCTTACATTAGCGGAGGACCGTGGAAAGAAACAGTGTCAAAAAATTTTTAATAATAAAATTAAAAATTTATATTTTACAATTGTTATAAATATATATATTATGTTATGAATTATTGTATTGTATTGTATTATGTATTATTGTATTGTACTATGTACCTAATCTATGTATGTGCTTGTAATATATAAAATTTTGAATAAATTAAAATTAAAATTAAATTTTAATGTTCTATAAACGTCCTGTGAATGTCCTTTTAACGTTCTGAATATGTCCAGCTGTACGTCCCAGTGACGTCCAAATAACGTCCGTATGTCCCAGATATGTCCCAGATACGTGCCAGATAGTTCTAGGTATGTCCCAGTTACGTCCCAGATAGGTCCGCACGGGACGTCCTATGTACACTTTGTAACACGGACCTCATTCGGAGATTTCTGGGAAGTATCTCGGACATATCTCGGACATACGGACATGATTCGGATGTCCCTGGGACATAGGAAGGTCCGATACGGACATACTTTGGACATCCATCGGACATCCGAGTGCTGTACATCTACAAAACGCATCTTTTAAATTTTCATTACGAGCTCTAATAAAAAAGTTGTAAATGGTGCTCTTTTATTTTCTCATATAATTCTTAGCAATCGCAATTTTTTCAAAATCTTTTTTGCATGTCATTTGGTAAATCAATTCTTCTAATTGCTTAAAAAAGTCAGGTCGTCTGGTCCGATCATAAGAAAGTTATACTGTTTTAATGTGCGTTCAAATACTTTCGTGGTTCACTGTAATTATATACCATAGATTGGTTGCTAATACATAATGTGCTTACATAATTGTAATATCTTAAACAGCGAAGTCTTTCTCAATTTAGCGAACAAGAAGGCGTTGTGCGATTCGTGACTAGAACACATTCTGGCACATTTGATTGGAAGGACACGGTAGACCTTGACAAAGAGTACAGCTGCGTTTCAAGGCTTTATCGATGCAGTGCAATGCTATTAGCAACTAATTTTCGCACATTTTGCTTTTGTTAGACAGCGGCAACGCCACACGTGGCAATTGAATTCGCACATTTTCGTTCTTTACAGTTTCCTGGATCAATACTAGTTCCATGCTATTATGTAAAGCGTAAAGGATTTTTAGTTATTATCGGTCGGACAGCGTCACAGTGGTTCTAAATCGCCGAAACGTGGCCAAAATCCGAAAAATGAACTTTCTGTGTATCTCAAACAAACTTCTGTCTTTCTCATATCTCAAAAGATATGTCCACGATGTTTGACTGGGTTCTCAGATAATGACTCTATATGTAGAGAAACCGAGATACGATGGTATTATCGTTTATGCTTGCAAAATGGTCAGAGTACAAATATTGCCTTGAATCGTCGCGCAGGTTCTGTATCGCGAACTGCGCTGTCAAAGTACTCAGTGCAGTCAGTGATGGGCACTATCGAGTAAAAACTATCGACTAAAGGTCGGTTTATATAGTTAGGAGCATAACTGATCACACACACTTTCAATTTCTCTGGCTAGAAGAACTAGTTTAGTAAATGACGTCTAATAAATATGTTGAAAAAATGCATTTGGTTGGAATTGTGAAAAACAATAGTAAAAATCTATTTCTACAACCTTTTTAGCTGTGGGCCAATGACGAAAGTTTAAAAGATATGTTTGGTTAACTCGTATAAATTATATATGCTCCAAATTTCATTGAAATTAGTTAATTGGTTTACGAGTTATAAACGATCAAAAGTGGTAAAAATTCCAATTTTTCAAGACTTTCGGCCTTTATACCACTTTTGATCGTTTATAACTCGCAAACCAATTAACCAATTTCAATGAAATTTTCAGAACCTATATAATTTATACGAGTTGACCAAACACATCTTTTAAATTTTGGTTATTGGCCCAGCTAAAAAAGTTGTAAAAATCAATTTTTACTATTGTTTTTCGCAATTCCGACCAAATGGATTTTTTCAACATATTTTCTAGACATCATTTACTAAACTAATTCTTCTAGCCTTATAGAGAAATTGAAGTCGTTTGGTCTATTCATAAATAGTTATCCTTATTTAATACTAAACCTACCACCACCGGTCAGAATGACCGGTTCCAGATTTATTATTTTACAATTATTGAAATAATAAAAATGATTTTATAAGAATTGATTGTATAAATATCTTTAGTAGAGCATGTATTATGATAAGAGCCGCACAAAGTCTGAATAAAATCAATCTTGTCATTTATTTAAGAGACCAGTAACTTTTAGCTCGGTAGGTTTATGGTAGTGATCAGTTACATGATCCTAACTGTACTATCCGCACCGATACGTACCGGATCCGTTCCGTACACAAACACAAAGTATTCTTGGCGAGAATGTCGGACGGTCGGACCGGTGCCGGAACGGGTCCGGTACGTGTCAGTACGGTAGGTATAGACACTACATCATTCAAATACATTGAAGAATATTTGTTTGGTCGGATACGTTCCGTGTCTGCGCGAATAGTATAAATCGACCTTAAATTGATAGTATTTGTTACTATTTTCAATCGACTGGTTTTACTGAACTATCGACTGAATTTTGCAGTGGTGCGGATTATACTATTTTCAGTCGACTGTTTTACTATTTACTATACACTGACCCGAATTAATATTCGAACGCTCTAAAAAAGACGATAGCTTTTTTAATATTGTACTATACGATTTGAACTTTTTTGGGAAGCTAGAGCAATTAGTTTACTACAGGATGTGAAAAGAAATTTTTTCAAAACTTGCAATAGATCGGAATTGTAGAAAAAATACTAAAAGTTGCATTTTACAACTTTTTTATGTGTGTGTGGGTCTATATCGAAAATTTTAAAAATACGTTCTGTAGCTCTGTGTCAATGAAACATATTCTGAAAATTTCGTCAAAATCGTTACAAACGTTTAAAGATGGTAGAAATTGCAGATTTTCACGATTTTCGATCTCTAATGCAATAAATCTAAGGATTGTCACATCTTCCAATGCCTGTCGTTTTTTCCCACATAAACCGATTTCGATGATATTTCCCACAATGCATATAATCGACACGGATCTACAAAACATATTTTTTAAATTTTCGATATAGGCCCACATTAAAAAGTTGTAAAACGCAACTTTTAGTATTTTTTCTACAAATCCGACCATGACAATTTTTGAAAAAATTTCTTTTCACATCCTGTAGTAAACTAATGGCTCTAGCTTCCCAAAAAGGTTCAAATCTTATAGTAGAATATTAAAAAAGTTATCGTCTTTTTTAGAGCGTCCGCATATTATTTCGCGAGTCACTGAAATATGAATATAATGTATATTCATTATACATGGAAATTAGAGATCATGGTTTTGGACATGTATTGAGGATACACGCATCCACGTGTACTAATATACAGTGGGACAGTGGGTATACAAAGTATTCGTACATCTTTAAAAAAAAAAAAAAATAGTATAAATTTTCAAAATTGGACCCAACAGCTTGAGTTTTTTTGACACATTATAAGGATTAGTTTACTAGCTACAACGTAAATAATTTTTCTTTATTATTATTGGTCGCAATTGCGAAGGTAAAAGTAATGGTAACGATTTTTAAATTTTTTACCTGTGCCCGTAATGAAAATTTAGAAGGCGCCTTTGGTAAGTCTAAGTAAGTTATTATACATATACAAAGTTTCATCGAAATCGATCTAGGATGTTATGGAATGTAATTGATTGAAAAAAATAGAAAAATTTTAAGAATCTGCGATTTAACCCTCGGAGTACCGAGGCACAGCGGTCCGTGCCAGGGTCAATTCTTATCCCCACACTCCACACATATATTCACAAATATATACATTGACATTGTGAGTCACAATTTGTGACATACTATCGGTCGAGCTCCCCACCATAATTCACGCAACGCACACAGCGAAAAGACTCCTCTTGCCTCTGTGCCGTCCCGCATACCTACCATCAGCGGCTACGTCACATTTCGTCAATGTGTGCGGCATCGCTCTCGAGGAGCGCGCTGCGATGGGTCAAAAATGACTCCGTCACGGTCTTCGGAGGGTTACATGAATCGCAAACCCCAAATTCAAAGATTTTTACATCTTACAATGCCCATGGCTTATTTATGCATTAACCGATTTCAATGAAACTTTATACATGTATATAACTTACTTAGATTTACAAAATAGGTGTTTCAAATTTTCATTACACGCACAGATAAAAAACTAAAAAATCGTGTCCTCCGCAACTGCGACCAATAACAATTTTTTAAAAATTATTTGCACATTAGCTAGAAAACTAATGCTTCCAACGTTTCAAAACAACTCAAGCTTCTGGATCCAATTTTGAACAAGTTATTCGTTTTTAAAAGGTATACGAATACTTTGTACACCCACTGCATATCCATATTTTAATCCGTGTACAGTAAACGCTCCTTTACTGTCCAATAGCCAATGTATATTGTTAAAACTATACTCAAAACATGTTTATTAAAATATGTTTACTATACTAATTACTTTAACATGACTTTTACTGTATTGACCGAAAATACGTATTTTAATTCTTGCAAATTACTATTTGAAAGGGTATTTAATTTAATACATAAATATATTGAAAGTTTATTAAAGCTGAATACATGTAGAGAAATGCACTGAACAAATACTAACACATTCTGAAAACGAAAGAGAACTCTCAAGATCCCAATTACGATTGATGTGACTTTCTTTTCATTTTTGACTATATAAATAAAATCACATCTTTGATATTCCATGAAGAATGAAATTCATATTCGCTCATACATATAGCGAAATTTTATTCTATATTGCTAAACAATGAAATGTGTTCTTCAATTTTGTATGATAACTTTTTGTTACTAATCATAAATTATGCAGGGTTTCTAAAGTATATATGAGATTTTTAAACCAAAAATGTTAAAAACTTACCATAAGGAGTGAAATAATCGTCAAAATAAACAAAATGACAAATACTAGTCAAACAAATAATACTAAACAAGAGACAATAACTACCAAATGTAATAACAATCAAACACAACAGTTAAACAATAACAATTGAATGCAGTAACAATCAAAGTGCAGGTTTATGAATACCAACAGAAACGTTCTGCTCGGATAAGCGTAAGGCTGTTAAAAAGAAACGAAAACTCCCATGGACGCAGGCAAACGCAACATTTGTTCTCATATCTGACTAATGTGATGTCGCCAATCAAACCCAGCACCATCCTAGAGAATATGAACTATTATTATAAGATGCATCACCGCGCATATTCGAATATCAGAATAAACCGAACACTGTTTAATTGTAATCTCACAGATGCGTAGTTAGAAACATCGCGACTACCAGTTAGAAGGTCACTCGAGTAGGGAAAATAGGTAAAAAGAGGAATAAACCAGCGGAAAACACTCAAAAGGGATTAGGCCCCTTTTCTGAGGACAGCGAAGGACAATAGACCCAAGGACAACTCTCCAAGAAATCCGACAGTTTTCGAGGCAAGCGCGCGCCAATCAGCGAAGCGCCTTCACCCAGCGACACGAGGAGCACTCTCCAAGGTCCGGCCTCCCAAACGGTTGTTATAAAAAGTCGTCCAAAACTAAATAAACGGCAGAATTGAGTTAACCTCTTAATAGCGCACGTCGTTACTTTCTTTGATACCTTACCCGACCACGAAACTATCGTCCGCGTTCGTTACCAAAGCCGCGTTTGAAAGTTTTAATACTTTAGTATTTTAAGGCGTTTGAATCCTCGAAATATCAATAATATAGCAGCTCGTGCCATCTAGAAGCAAGTCCTGCGACTATTTAACTAGATAGAAACATCACACTAGATAAGACTTCAATGTAAACTTTCAGTGTAATTTAGAGTCCATATTCGCCCATTTAACACTAGAACTACCATAACAGTCAAAATGATTGGTTTTACAATTTCATTTTTAAATTCTTACTTTATGTTATATTTTTTTCCGCTGATGATGTTGTTACGTATGCGGACGCGATCGTTGGTAACTTTTAACCTTTCCGGAGATATGTGTCGAAACAGACGGCCTATTCAAGAACAGGCGGCCTATTCAAAAACAGAGTTTATTTGGAATCGATAAAGATTAGGGCACTTGCAGACGATGCAGCAAGTTGCATGATTTCCAAGAAACCCAGTTAATCAGCAGTCCCCACCCTCGTCTAGGCCAAATGGGCGGTATAAAAGGTCATAGATTCTCTTAATTTTCGTGCATTGATCTTAGAAGTTTCACGTTGTACACGTCTAGCTACGTTACGATTTCTCTCAAAGGAAGATCGGGTAGAAGTTCCCCACCAAGCATTACTATATTTTTAACGGTACGTACCCCATCACGGGATCTTGTAGTGGATCGCCTCCGCATTTCTCGATGCGTCAAAATTGAGAATATTAGTCCGTGACACCGCGACATTTCTACACTTGTAGCATATATAGAAAATTCGAGTAGGAAAAAGAAACATAAACGCGGAGCAAGAAGCTTCTAGAAGCTTCTCGGAGGAAGCTTGTAGGCGACCACGCGGGGCAGCGACGCGAGGGGAGCACACGAAAAGCCGAATCGCGCTTAACAACCCGGTTGTTGATTTTCGCGGCCGCGGATAGCAACGAACGGATATAAATTGCAGGTTCGCAGAGGGATTCGGCCTATTTGCTATTCCGAGAGAGAGGACGAAGTAAGGACCACGGCCGCTCTCGGTTAGTAGTATACCTACTCGTACTAGTATCCTACCTCCGGCAGGAGAGAACGGCGATAATACCCGGTCGCCTGTCGGGAGGATGGGAGAGTACAGGAGACTGTTCCTGGCCGCTCGTTTCGACAAGGAGAGTACAGCGATAATATCCGGACGCCTGTCGAATGAGAGAGGACAGAGCACCTCCTGGACGCCCAGGACCCCGGCAGGAGAGAACGGCGATAATACCCGGACGTCTGTCGAACGAGAGAGGACAGAGCACCTCCTGGACGCCTGTTAACACGGAACCTAGCTAGAGTATACGTGTTGAATTTTGAGAAAGAGAGAGAACGATTGTGTTTTATAATTCAAACGTTTGAATTTTATTTACAACCATTCAGTATTTCTTCTAAAATAGCCGATCACAATCATATGTATTCGAAATTGACGAGAAATCAAATCTTTGTTATTAATAAATATATGAGAAAATGTGTCAAACGAAAGTTGTATTGTATATATAATGCTAAAAAAAAGTTTTTTTGAAATCCAATTTTCGAAATTTCAAAATTGCGGAATCTTTAATCTTTTTTTTACGATGACCTTGTACTTTATTTGGATATGTTTATAGAGCATGAAAAGACAAATTCAATGATATATAGGAATGTATATTTACGATGTACTATAATGGAAAAAATCAAGTTTCAAAAAAAAACATGGTAATAAAAAATTTTCAAGCGCTCTGCGGGTTCTTATTGTCCGATCGAGCTGAAATTTCTCACATATCATTTTTTCACCAAGTGTCATATTTTAGGAGGGTAAGACCAAAAAAATTCGAAAGTTGAAAAATTAGGACCATCCTATAGTGTGTACATTTCCTACCCAAAATCTCTCAAACCTAAATTACCCTCGGGTTCCGCATAGCTGCCAAAACCCTCGGCTCGTAACAATGTGATGACTTTTGCAGCGATAATTAAGGGTGTAATATAATAAATATTTTTGTTTAATTTATTCAGAATCAAAATAATTTTGTATCATGACCAGTCATTTTGACTGGTACTTTTCAAAAGTATCCTATCATCTGTTTGCCGATCCCGAAATCGTTTGTTAGATATATTTTTATCACTAAAACTACCGAGCCTTAACAGTAACTGGTACATGTTCCCTTATAAAGATGACAAGATTGATTTTATTTAGACTTTATGTGTGGCCCCTACTGTAATACATGCTCTACTAAAGATATCTATACATTCCTTATGAAATCATTTATATTATTTCAATAATTGTAAAATAAAAAATCTGGAACCGGTCATTTTGACCGGTGCGGTGGTGGTAGGTTTAATGTTAGATAGATTTATCGATGTTTTGTTATGAAATTGTATCGCACGGAACGTCTTATTCTGGCGCTACAACATAAACATAAACACAGCTGCGATGTAACGTAAGTTACGTGAGGGTTTTTAAAAGTTAATTTTAAATAGAGATAATTATTTTACAAAGTTTGACAAGAAAAATATAATCCACATAATCAAATTATGCATTACTAATTAACTATAATTAAATTAAAAGTATATTATTTTAATGAGACAATAAATTTGTTAACAAATTTGTTAACAAATGTTTGGTAATTATAAAAATTTAGTACAAACGAGAACACGTGTAACGTATTTAGTATTTATTTATGTATTTAAGTATACTTACTTCATATTAGGGGATATAGAAGGATATGATTAAATAAAGAAAAAATGACGTAATCACAAAAATTGTTAACAAAATTGTTAACAACTCATTAGAATAATATACTTTTAATTTAATTATAGTTAATTAGTAATGCATAATTTGATTATGCGGATTACATTTTTCTTGTCAAACTTTGTAAAATAATTATCTCTATTCTTTACATACAATAAATATTAATATCATTACGCTACGTGCATTTAGTTGAAATTTTTTAATTCACACATATATAATTTATACATAATATATATGCATGTATGTTCGTAATAATATGTAGCGCTTGTGGGATTCATCGTATGCATAGTATGTATACATAGATTGTATACCTATATAGATATAGATATAATGTATAACGTTTAAAGATGGTAAAAATTGCAGATTTTCACGATTTTCGGCCTACAACTGCAGTAAATCAAAGGATTCTTACATCTTTCAATGCCTGTCGTTTTTTTCCCGCATCAACCGATTTCGATGAAACTTTCACAGTGCATATGATTGACACAGATCTACAAAATGTATTTTTTAAATTTTCAATATAGGCACTAGCTTCCCAAAAAAAGTTCAAATCGTACAACATTAAAAAAGTTATCGTCTTTTCAAGAGTGTTTGAATATTAGTGGGAATCACTGTATACATATAGTAATAATGAGATTATAGACAAAGAAAATGTTCAGGAGTCCTCGGAAAGTGAAGTAGAAAATATTTTGAATTTACCTGAAAGAAGACGTGCTTGTATGCCTTCAAGTTCTGAAGATGAAAATGAAAGTATACAAGAGAGAGAGAGAGAGAGAGAGAGAGAGAGATCATCAAAATGATTTTTCGTAGACGGAACCAGTTGGAAAAATACATATAAAAGAAGGGTTTACTGCTGCAAGATTACCACTATATAATATTTTCAAAGACATTTTCTGCCCCATATTCTTTTTGTAAGATAGTAATAAATCAATAAATATACAAATATTCTCTCGTATTACGTGTTCATAAAGACCAGTCATTTTAACTGATTTTGGTAGAAATAGCTTCGTCTTAACAGTTAGTAGTTTTAGTGTTAATAAAGTTTTACTCTATGGAACATTGATAAGTACTGAAAAGTTCTTCGATTTTGTATGATTATTAACCATGATAAATTATATGTATAATATTTAAAAACTAAACATAAAGGATTGAATAATCACTAATATACAGGGTGGAAATTATAAAGCGTTACAATCGAAAATCTCCAAAAATATTAATTATACGCAAAAATGTTTCAGAGTTGTTCAATACCGAGGGGGACATCATGTGGTGGAACTTTTATTTTTCCCGGTGGACACACCAAGGTGAGATGAAGGTCAACTTTCTTTTTTTAAATGGAATGATACGTTTTTCAATCCACCATCAAATAGTGCGTTTCAAGACGAATTCAACGACCTATGACTAAAGGTCATTCAAGGTCAAACTTGCAGGGAAATGTAGAAAAGGTGTGATCGCTTTATTTGTATTTTACTTCGTGCCTTCGAACTTTCACACTAAAACGAGGACTGTCACACCAAAAACTTCACTACAAGATTGACCTTGAGTGACCTTGAGTCATAGGTCGTTGAATTCGTCTTGAAACGCACTATATGATGGTGGATATCATTCCATTTAAAAAAAGAAAGTTAACCTTCATCTCACCTTGGTGTGTCCACCGGGAAAAATAAAAGTTTCACCACATGATGTCCCCCTCGGTATTAAACAACTTTTATCTGAAACATTTTTGCGTATAATCAATATTTTCGGAGATTTTCGACTGTAACGCTTTATAATTTCCACCTTGTATATATATATATATATATATATATATATATATATATATATAT
>CM052247.1:1756498-1865166 GCA_028455795.1 Lasioglossum marginatum
TTATTTAATGTCTTATGGTATGGAATTTCTGATTACTTTTCTTTTTTATTTATAACTTAATGAGGGTTTTCTTGAAACTTTTTGTTGGGGGGGGGGGGCGAAATTTTGACCGCTTAGGGCCCCCACTTGCCTTGGTCCGCCACTGACAGCAACGCAGTATAGGATCACAGCAGTTTTTCCATATTGAAAACCTTTATTTTACCTTTGTTAAGAGGAATTATAGTATAGATTTTTGTTTATTAATAGCTAAATACAATTATAAGCCGCAAATCTGTTAATGGATTATAGTCAGTAACTTTGTAAAATATAATACTTATTATTGTTTGAATATTTGTAATTCTTTAAATAAAACAGTAATAACACATTTTTGTTATTTCATTAAATGTCATAAAATTCATTCATTCAAACATTATGGATTACACTTGTTTGAAAGCATGAACAGCCTGTTTTCAATTATTATTCATTATTCACACGAGTTTTCAGACAAAAAAATGTTTCCTACAAAAAGTAATCACTACTCAGTCTTCTACAAATCTCGAAACAAAAAATTTCAATAATTTTCTTTTTTAATAAAAAATTGGTTTAATAAAAGTGGTCACCTTGATTATCTATTTGTAACAATATATTCTTTATTCAATAATATTATAGCTGACGCCAAGACGAATCCAACCATATATTTAATGTGGTCTTTATGTTTTGAAATAATGGTGAAATAGGCGTGAACATCTAGCGCGTCGATCTGGCTCAATGTGCGGCGTGGCGCGGCGGAATCCGCGCGTTTTCGACCGAGCGATTTTTGTTTTCGATTGTTCAACCACGTGGACACGTCTGAACGAATACATAGACGCTAATTGCCTGGACACTCTGAACGGGCTCTTAAGAATAAAAAGAAATATCTACAGGGTGTCCCAAAATTGTTACTTTTTCGAAAGAGATGGTTCCTCAGTTAATTTAAAGTAACTTTTTCCTTTGCCAAAATGCGGCGCGCGGCTTTGTTAAGAAGTTATTAACGAAAAACATGCACCAATCAGAGCACGGCTGCAGCGGAGGGATCCGTCTCAGCCAATGCCAACGCAACGCCATGCTCAACGGGACGTATAGCCCCGCCCTGATTGGTCGACGTTTTTCGCTAATAACTCCGTAACAAAGCTGCACGCCGCATTTTCGCAAAGGAAAAAGTTATTTTGAATTAACTGAGAAATCAATCCTTTCAAGAAGGTACATTTATTAGACATCCTGTATATTAAGAAAGAAAAAACTAAAATCGAACGTTTAATGTTGAATGTTTGGAAATGTGAGATCAGATTTTAAATAAATTGTTGTTCCATTTACAACATCAGTTACTTAACCCCTTGCCGTAACATTTCCTTTACAGTTACAGTGATTAAAACGTCTTTATTTATTAAAATTTGTATTTTTTATATGGCTACATTCAAATCAAAGTTTATTTCAGTTAAAAAGTTCAGTTAAAAACTTTTTGTTAGACTTTGTTCAAAATCTTCATGACGACTGTGACCCGTTAAAATACGACAAGGGGTTAATTGTGTCAATCATTAATTATTGACACCGCTTATTGATAGTGTTTTTTCGTATCTATAGTTTTACCTCGTTCGGTTTAGCTAATTTATGCTATTGATTTCTTAGCGTTATTCTTTGATTCCGTTCATTATTATGTACTGTGTGTCATAACGAGGGCGTTTGTCATACAAGCAAGTGCATGCATCACTTTTTGCCATGCGTGTATGGTAATCGGCCGTTTGACGAGAACATTAGGTACGCAATAACGAGTGACAATATGTTACACGTACCGATGCAGACTTCGAGGTCACGTTCGTAGCATACATCTACAAAGAAAAATGTCGAAATTTTTCCAGCAAGAGACGCACGGTTTCATTTACGATATCGTCTCTTGCGATTCAATTCGAAAACGAAACGATCCTCATCGCAGTTTTTATTATCGTAACACTAAATAATAATTTGCAAGAAAAGAAAATGCAAATCATTACATGTAATACATTTTACATGGTGACAAACGAAATACATATATTCGTTTGCATGCGCCTTCGACTCGAGAAACAAACAAATTTATATCTAGAAAGTTTTAAATAAACCAGTAAATATAATAGTACAAGGGTTGTGACATGTTAGCAAATAATTGTATGTACTCGCAATGCTTGTTAATACGAAAACTACAGGACCCATCAAAATGACTGGTTCCAATTCTCGTTCAATAAGGTATGTTTATTGACAAATATGATTATTGAGATTGTGCGAATGCGCGCATTCATGGGAATTATTTAATTAATAATAATAATAATATTAGTTTAATGTCATTAAGGCGGTAGACTCGTTTCCAGGCAAGGTTGCGGGATTCGCGTTCTTATTTCTCGATAATACAAAAATGGGGTTTTTCAGTAGTCAAAAACGCTAGATAAAAGATCTAGGGCGCTATCGCTCTCAAAAGTCCTATTTTTTCGTTTACGAGGCGTAATTTGCATTACTCGGCAGCATGTAGCTATGAAAATAGCTACATGCGCGGTTGTATGCTTCTGAATAATGCAAATTACACCTCGTAAACGAAAAAATAGGACTTTTGAGGGCGATAGCGCCCTAGATCAGAGTTGGGCATTAATCGATTAAAATTTTAAATAAGATTGATTGATTAATGTGTACGATTAAAAAAGGTAAGCATTGAAAAATGGACGATTGATTCAATCGATTGATGAAGTTAATCGTCAATCGTTGATTAAAAAAAGAAATCATCAAAAATCGGAGACTGATTTAATGAATTGTTGAAGTTAATCGCCACACGCCACACGGTCTATCCATAAATTGTAATTAGTAGGCACATAGAGATCGTATTATAGACCAAATGACAATATACTACACAAACTCAGTTTACATTTTTTTCAGTGTGCATACAGTTTTGATTCCGTATTTCATTTCGAAATTTCAGCAGTTAATCATTAATCAATTATCCAATTGACGATTACAATTGAAAAGAATGTAATCGTTAACCGCAACTAACGACTAAAGTAGGAGTTTAATTGTTAATTGCGATTAACGATTCAAGTAGAAATTTCTAGATCGAAATAGTTAGATCGTTCTTTTATCTAGCGTTTTTGACTACTGAAAAACCCCATGTTTGTATTATCGAGAAATGAGAATGCGAATGCCACATCCTTACAATCCTGAAAAAAGAAGTCTACTCCCTTAAATATTAATTCATCAATACTAAAATTAAAACTAAAATTAAAACTAGATTATAATGTAAGATGAAAACTTCGCTAACTATAGGTGAAGCTTGTGTGATACATATTCTATGATAAATATCAATTAATATTAATTTATTAGCGAATTTTCCAAAATACAGATAACATTAGATAAATAGTATGTGAGAATCTGAAACTTCCTATTTGTTTTGTAGAAAGTTTCACCTTGCGTCTGAGTGCACTAATGCACTATCAAATATTGTCGTTCTGCATATTAATTACATTTCTTTATAAACTAAAGTCGTAACGATTCTATAGAACATTATAAACATTTAGACGCGTATAAGTAATATTTTATGCAGGGGAACATGGTTGGCGTCCATATTCTCAGGTATTTTTCAATTTATTTTGGAAATTTAGAGTAAAATTCAATGACACCATGTTACATAATCAACCGATTTAAACTTTTAAATATGTACATACGTATGTGTGTATGTACAAATTTAGATTAGCATTCAAATAACTGTGTTTTCTGTTATTGTACTCTCGCTGCATTTATCGTGTCTTACTGAAATGCGGGCGTCTAACCAGTCTTAATTAAATTACAAGCCCTTGTGAAAACTAGTTTAATTTAATCATCCGTGTACAGTCAGACCTTGTTAACAATATTCTGTAAAATTTTAGCAAACAAAGCAACCTTCGCTTTCGGCTAATACTATCATCAACAAGAGTTGTGCTAATTTAAATATATTGTAATTGAATTACGTAATATACTTACATTGTATTTTATATACACAGTATTTGAATTACTTTATATATGCATTGCATAATTCGAACCTTCCACTTAATATAAGTGTAGAGTAGATAAGAGTAATGTACACATTGAGTAATTTACATTATATTGTATTCCAATTCCAATTACATATATTGTATTTCGATTACATCCATGATTCGCGTGATTAACAATTAATGTGAAAAATATCTTTCATTTTTATCCGTGTTTCTTCCGTTTCGCATTCAGACAATTTAATTTTATGTTTACGTTTTGTATCTGTCCTTGTTCCGTGACTGTACTGCGTTCATCTGTTTTCATTTTAAAACTTGCTGACAATTGCCATCAGTGAATATGACCGCATAAGTGATTAGTGCCACATGAAGAATGTTTTTCTTTTAGGTCTCTCCTATTAAATAGTGTTACTTTTTTCTGTAATTTGTCCTATATCTTTCTACAATTTATATTTCTTTTCTGAAACGAACGTATTACAATAAACAAGTTTATTTTTTATCACACAATATGAATTTATACATAATAATACCATATTCATCACTGATACTAATCTTTTTTTTTCCACCTCTTACACGGTACTTCGTAATTGTACAATGCGTATTAGAAGTTTAGACACAGTCTACAGTGGCCGAGATTTCCATAGTTCTATACTTATGTCTTGGCAATTTTGGTTCATTTATAAAAAAATAAATAGGCTCTAAGTATTTATGTTATATTAAAATGATTATACTACAAAGATATCTGAATGGTTTCAAAACAGAATTTTCATTCAAGTGATAAAATTAGAAAGTATGTATTTTTGATGAAGGTTTTTTCTATAGTTCCACTTAATATATATAATACTTTATTTATTTCACAAAATCAACATGTTTTATTTTATAATTAGTTAATATTGTATATTGCTACCATTTTTCAAAATAACTTGAAAAACTCGGTTAATCATACTTTTAATTAAGGTTTGTAACGTCGATAAATTCATACTACCCTACGCTTGTCTTATACTACTTTTAAGTTGTGCAACAGTAGCAAATTGTTTTCCATTTGCGTACGCCTTGCGAGATAGTATCAGGGGGTGTAAGCTGTAATGGAAATAATTTGACCACTATTTTTCGGCCCTGCGCCACCGGCGGCGCTGGAGTTCTCCATCACGTGATGGGGGCGCATGCGCAGAACGCTTACTTTGCTCTGTATCTGTACCCACGTGATCCACGCTGATCCACGCTCATCCACGATCCACGTGTTGCGTCTATTGGAATTGTCCAAAGTGAATCGGAGTGAAAAAGTAGCTATGGTTGCAAAACTGTGCGCGGTTCTTAATTGCCCCGGCAATTATACCAAATTATATAAATTTTCTAAGGACAGAAAAAGCAGTCAGGAACACCATTATTCGACGCAGCATGTAATCATTATGAAAAGCGTACGTGTAAACGTAAAAAAAATAAGTTTATAATAAATATTTAATTTTATTTGAAACTGTATTTTATTTGAAACTGTATTTCTAGCCTTTTCATTGTAAGATTAAGTGTACGCGTGTACATTAAAGTATATATAGCTACGGTATATAGAGTTGTGTGAGTCACGCGAGTATCTGTGTATAAGTGACTTAGCGTTTATATCTATATATACTGTCATTAGTTCTGCTCTGGGACACTGGGAGCGCTAAAATACTGGTCACATTTTTAACACGGCAGCTTATGCCCCCTGGATAGTATTCCCCAAAGGTTCTCTATGGGTTTAAGATCCAGAGATCGGGCGGGCCACTGCATTAATTAATTAATTATTTTCCTTTGAAACCATTCCTTGCTGACTCTTGAAGTGTGGACGGCTGTATTATCTTCTTGGAATACATAGTCATCCAAACCCATTTCTTCCATGAACGGAATTAGAGCGTCTTCTGAAAGTTCTGTATATTTTTTAGAATTCATTTTCGTTGATATCCAACACATCGGGGTCTTTGCGGGAAAGCTAAATGCAGCCCAAGCCATGACACTTCCACCACCAAAATTTCAACTCATGGCAATGTCATGTGGTCTACTCAAATTGTGCCAATAGTACTTAAAACCATCTGGTCCGTCTAAATTAAACTTTTTCTTATCCGAAAAAATTAGTTTCTTCCATTCTTCATTCCACGACCTTGCACAGTGGAACGAATTTTAGGTGGCCATTTTGGGTGGAAATAAGTCATGTCAGAAAATAGATATAGCATTCATACATATATACTTCTTTGGGAATGTTGTTGTGACTGACTCTAATTGTACCCATAATAATTCATTTAACAGCGACATAAGCATAGAAATCAATACGTGAAAACTTCGAACCGTAATACAGCGAAATCGTACGTTTATATTCGTTACAAAGAAAATTGTGTCAGAGCAATAAATAAGAATCTTTAAGCTTCTATGCACGATTTTCTATATTAATATGAGTAAATGTTTACATTAATGTTCACAAAGTTCGTTAATAAAGTCATTTACAATAATTTTTAGACATTGTTTAAGTACCAGTTTTCTATGCCGTTTTGTTTCACCGACCCTTGTCGTGACTGAGAGTCCGCGAAATGACAATGCGCAGGATCGAGTGCGGAAAATGGTTCAAGGGAACGCTCGGGAATCAGGTGTAAAACACTATAGAATCACCGAACTGAGTCTTCAACCGATGTGTTACGGTTTCACTGGCGTCTTTATTTTATTTACAATGTCGTTGGTCACGTAAGATCACGTCCCGAATTGTTCTCGCAGAGGAGAGATTGTTCTTAAAACACTGGTTTCTCACAGGGGAGACGACACCGGTCGGTTTAAGATTCGGAAAAGGCGTTAGATAATTGAATTCGCGTGTGTTCTCGCAGAGGAGGTTACAACTGAACACATTTGAACGGGCAGGGAGGCCTATTTACAGATATTGATGGATGCCTCCACCCTATACACGGGAGCTCGCTTCGAGGTGTCTAATCGTCGCGTAAGCGGCGAGACGTCAAGGCGGTATTCGCGACATCGAGTATACAGCACCGTTGAAAGTGTCTAACAAACCGCCCGCCTTGCGTGGTCGCGCAACAGAACCAAAATAAAAGAAAAACTCTGTTTTTCCCGACGAGCTCCCTACACACACACACTTTACTTACTAACTATATACAATACAATTCGCGGCTGGGTGACACCTGGGCCGACGGCCGGCCGCGATTTTTGCGTCACGTGGTCATGACGTCGCTCGCTTGACAACCGTGGCTTCTGGCGAGATGGTAGCGCGAACGGTGACGTAGCGCCCACTCGGGGGACGCGTTAATTATTTACCGGTAACCGGCAGACACGGATGATGGGTCGTTTATACGTTGAGGACGCAGTTTTGACCTCCACCACTCGTACCTGCCCGTCTTTATCTGGGAACGTTTTTGTTGACCCTCTCTAATTCCCATTTATTATAAGGTAGTAGGGGGTTGTCTAATAGGACAACGGCTCCTTCCTTTATTCCCTCCTGTGCGGTCTGCCATTTGTACCGCGACTGCAGTTCCTGCAAGTACTCGCGGCACCGTACTCGCCACAGCAGCTCGTGAAATTTCTGCACTTGTTCGTGACAAGTGCGATGTCGGCTCGTCCACTACCGGAGGAATCGGACAGGAATTTAGTGGACTACCGGCCCTGGCGTAAGGATTTCTAGACATTTCGGGTCGTCTCGCACTCGAGTGATCGGACGCGAATTTAAGATGGCCTCCACCTTGCAGAGTAGTATGGTCATCTCTTCAGTGATTGGCGCGAACGACCCCATTATTCGACGAAGATGATGCTTGATCGATCTAACTGCGGCTTCCTGCATCCCTCAGTGGTGAGGAGCACCCGGGGATAGAACCTGGATTCGAAGAGTTGAGCATCGACCTTTCAGTTCCGGCGAATTCACAATCTCGACGAAATGTCGAGCGAGTTCGCGCTACGAAGTTCGTCCCATTGTCGCTGGTGATCGTCTGAGGAACACCACGTCTGGACGTGAAGCGGTCGAAGGCTGCGAGGAAAGCAGCCGTGGAGCAATCATCAACCAGCTCTAGATGGATCGCGTGAGTAGCAAAGCAGATGAATACTGCGATGTACTTTTTGTACGTTCGTTTTCCGCGCCCTGGTGCGTCCCTCACTTGGTATGGACGGAGGGGACGGACGGCAACGTGACGTCACGAGGTCTTGCATTACTTGCATGGCAGTTTCCGCCCGCCAACGCGCGCATTTGACGCATCGATGGATCACGCGGCGGATCGAATTGCGCAGCCCTAATATCCAATATTTTTGGCGAGTCGTGTACGTGGTGATTTGAGTTCCGCCATGCAAGGAGAGAAGATGCGATTCCCGAATTATGTTTCGGCAGTATCGCGGGGTGCTTCGTTTCCCAGGGCAAAAGAGAGTTTCCGAGTCTCCCACCTACGCGTACAACTCCGTATTGGTCTGTGAAGGGGTTGAGCGGTAAGAGTGACGAGCGATTGGGCAACGGTTCTTTCTGGTCGAGCGCGGAGATTTCGGTTGCGAATGAACTGCGTTATATTATTCGCAGTATTGTTCTTTCCGCGTCGCGTAGCTCAGAGGCGGTGAGGAACGAGGGGAGCGCGGTGCTTGTTTGTTTTCGCACCGTATTTATAAATCGCCGCACGTGACAGAATACGCGGATCAGGCGTTGCCAGCTGGAGAAGGGAGATAGAATATCCCAGTCCTTGTTGATTGTTGTGTTATGGACGGCGATCTTACATCTCTCCTCCTCCGTTTCGTAGGTTTGCTGAACGGGCCAGTCCTCTTCGTCCCTCTTCAACCACGACGGACCCTCGATCCACAATGTCGATGACAGCAGCGTTTCGGCGCTTACGCCGCGCGAATTTAAATCCGCAGGATTGCAGTGCGTCGGCACGTGTCTCCGTGCATTCGGCAGCGTGGTGTGGATCTTGGACGACTGTTGGCCACCGTGGTCTTCCAAGCAGCGGGATGTTTTCGCAACCATGCAAGGACAATCGTGGAGTCCGTCCAGCAAACTGTCCGATTTACCGGTATCCCGATCGAGTGGGTCACGTGAGCGGCCAATTCGGTCAACATGATGACTCCATTCAACTCTAAGATGGGAATGGAGACCGTTTTTATCGGGACTATTCGCGATTTGACTGTAAGCAGCGTTGTATGCATTTCGCCGGTGAGAGACGTCACACGGGCATAAATAGCACACGAGAAGGCGGCGCGAGATGCGTCGCTCATCAATCCATGTAATTGGATTTCGAGTGAGTCAGGGGCGTACTGAATCCACCGCGGAATCCTCATTGCGTTTAAATCGCGCCAGTCCATGCAGAAGAGCTTCCAGGTTTCGTGGATGTTGTCCGATACGCAGTCATCCTGCTGATTTTTTCGAGCCATTATTGCTGCATCAAGATTTTCGCTCGAACAACTATTGGAGACAACCATCCCAGAGGGTCGAATAACGTCGCGATCTCCGAGAGCAGTTCGCGCTTCCTCATTTTCTCCTGTCTGACCGCGAGTTTTTTTAGATCAAAGTACAACTCGTCGTCCGAGGGGATCCATCTTACGCCGAGTACTTTGAGTTCCGAATCATGGAATATTCGCAGATCCACCGCGTGTGAATGTGTGGTGTCGGGACTATTTCGTAGGGATTCGGCGTCGTTGCCCGCCCACTTTGCCCGCAGGTTGAATCCACCTCGAGATAACAGCTGACAAACCTGTATTCTAGTCTGCTCGAGTAGCTGTTTGTCCGGCGCACCCATAAACACGCCGTCGACGTAAACACTATTACGGAGAATCAGGGCCGCGAGGGGGTATTCATCCAACGTGTTTACCTCTTGAATCACGCGCAGCGAGAGGTACGGGGCGCAGGCGGTTCCATATGTCCGTATTTAATTCGAACGCCTCGAGATTGCCGTTAGATTCGCTTTTGCACAAGATATATTGGTATTTGCGATCTTGTGGGTGGACGAGAATCTGCCGAAACATTTTTTCGATGTCCGCTACGAATACATATTTATGCAGTCGCCACGCGAGCAGTATTCGCGTAATCTCTAGCTGCAACTTCGGACCATTATGGAGGATGTCGTTTAAGGAGTACCCGCTTGACGTGTGGCTCGACGCGTTGAAGACTCGTAGCTTTGTGGTCAAGCTTTCCTCGCGTAAAACGGCGCGATGGAGAATGTAATTCCTCGAGCGGTCGACGTTATCGAGACGGGTCATGTGGTCGAGCGATTCATACTCGCGTATGAATTCGCTATATTCGCGTTTGACCGCTTCTTTGTCGCGAAGTTTCCGGCTCAGACGTTCAAGTGACGCGGTGGCTCCTCGGAGAGAATCTCCGAGGAAGTCCTTGGGGACCGATTTGAGAAACGGCAATCGCACAATGAATCGGCCGTCAGCGTCGCGCGAATAAGTCGTCTCGAAGTGCCGCATTCTATCTCCAAGGGAGTGAGGGTACGCGCTTCGGGGACCGCTTCTGTCTCCCAAAAACGAGCTAACGCGCGTTCCAGCGGATCAGTGGTGACCCCGTGATGCGTGGTGACCGCGAGGCGAGGGGGTTCCGCTGAGTTGATGCATCCGGACAGGATCCAACCGAGGGCCGTATTTTGCGCGATCGATCCTTGGTCCTTGGTGCGTCGAACGCCAGGTCGGAGAATTTGCGCGAAGATATCCGCGCCTAGAAGTATTTCTATGCGTTGTTTGGACGAGGGTGCGGGGTCCGCGAGCGCGAAATCGGATAGGGCGCGGTAGTTGTCCACTTGGACCGGCGGCGGTACATATTGGGAAATATTGTGCACGACAAACGCACGAGTTGACAATATGGATGACTCTTGTTTGGCGGGGCCTATCCGAAGGTGTACGCTGTAATCGAGATTGTTCGTATGCTCGCCGCCGAGGCCTGTCACTGAAATCGGTGATCGGACCTTTCGCAAGCGCAGTTGTTGCACAAGATTAGTCGACACGAACGATGACTGCGACCCCTGATCTAAGAGCGCGCGGGCTATTCGCGACTGGCCGTTCGGCGCGAAGACTGTGACTATTGCGGTAGCCAGTAGGACGGACGCCGTTCGTGTTGGCTTCGGCGAAATGTGTCGCGACGCTGCTACCGGTTCCTTCCGAATTCGAGGGCTGCGCAGAGGCTTAGGCCGATATGGTTGGCGGAAGAGTCTGCACAGGGGCAAGCATCTCTGATCGCGACGGCTGAAACGAAGCTGCCGGTTTTCGGTAGCCATTCGTTTTGGGTCTGCTGGGGGCCCTGGTTTCTCCTCGATGTAGCAGTGTGTGGTGCTTTTCTCCACACTGTCTACAAACGTTTGTGCTTGGGCAATTCGACACGGTGTGACTCGCGCCGAGACAGTTTATGCACACATGTTGATTTTTTAATGTTTCGAACCGAGCTAGTGGAGAAAGGCTACGAAACATGCTGCAGATAGGGGAAGTCCTACCTTCTTCGATCATGTGCGAATTCGTTTTTTGTCGCGAAGTTTTCGAAGGGCCCGCGGAAGATTGAAGCTGTTGCGCCGGTAGATTTGACATATTGATCGCCGCGGTTTGTTCGAGTATGAGCTTTTCCATTGTAGTGTATTTCGGATAGGTTCGCGCATCGCCGAAGGTTTTGTTCCACTCCGTTTCCATTTCGCGATCGAACTTGCTCGAAACGGAATAAACGAGGTGATCCTCTTTCGTGACCCTACCTAATTTGTACAACGCCTCGAGAGTGTTACGGTAATGAATTGTGTACTGATTCAGCGAGTCTCGCTACGACATTTTTATCGATTTCAGTGAATAAAGTTTTTGCATCAATGTATGAACAATTACTCTTTCATTATCATAAACCTCTTTCAGGCGTTGTCAGCCGATCTGGAAGGTCTCATCTGATACGTCGAGATGCTGTACCGTTTCGAGTGCTTCGCCTGACAGAGAGCTAAGCAGGTATTGGAATCTTTCTGAATCCTTTAACGTATCATTTACAATTACCGCGGAGTTGAATCGCGATTCGAACGATTTCCAACACGTATAGTCGCCGTCGAATTTCGGGAGTTCGATCCGGGGTAATTTTACGTGTGCGGGGCGAGTTACCGTAGCTGCTGGGAACGCCATGGAAGAATTCGCCGCAGGAGGTGAGATAGGGGGGCGTAGATGAGACATCTGCTCCCGGAGGTAGGACTAGCCCTCGAGGTACGCGTCCTCCATCCTGTCCATAATGTTGGCCTTGAAGTATGGAAGGTCATCCTTCGTCCTGTCCGCCTTTCGGTACGCTTGGAGGTAGCCGTTGAGAGAGGAGATTTACGTCCAGGTCTCCTGGTACATCGTTAACCTGGAGTCCAGGTACTCCACCGTAAAATTGTCTACTCCTTTCTTTTTTGTGTTCGCCAATATTTTTGTCAGCTGCGTGAACGCTTGTGTTTGGCGCTCAAGGACAGCCTCGAAAGTCTCCGTGACACTTATATTCATTTTGAACTGGTGTTATAGCTTGAAAGTCACGACACCTGACACGTTTAAAAACGACGGTTTGATTTCAACTGCTCAACCGATTCCGAACAATCACTGTCTTTTTCCGCGATCCGGCTCGAAGGACCAAAAACTGTTTCACCCTTGTCATGACTGAGAGTCCGCGAAATGACAATGCGCAGGATCGAGTGCGGAAAATGGTTCAAGGGAACGCTCGGGAATCAGGTATAAAACACTATAGAATCACCGAACTGAGTCTTCAACCGATGTGTTACGGTTTCACTGGCGTCTTTATTTTATTTACAATGTCGCTGGTCACGTAAGATCACGTCCCGAATTGTTCTCGCAGAGGAGAGATTGTTCTTAAAACACTGGTTTCTCACAGGGGAGACAATACCGGTCGGATTAAGATTCGGAAAAGGCGTTAGGCAATTGAATTCGCGTGTGTTCTCGCAGAGGAGGTTACGACTGAACACATTTGAACGGGTAGGGAGGCCTATTTACAGACATTGATGGATGCCCCCACCCTAGACATACACGGGAGCTCGCTTCGAGGTGTCTAATCGTCACGTAAGCGGCGAGACGTCAAGGGGGGTATTCGCGACATCGAGTATACAGCAAGACCGTTGAACGTGTCTAACAGTTTAGTTGACTTTAATAGAGCAGAACTAGCAAAGTCGGCCGAATACGGTCTTGAAATTTTTTTGCATTAAGTTCAAACTGTACAGAAGAGATTCTGACAAAAATCAGCTGCTAATCAGTGCTTATCCGCCCGCCACAACTTTTTCAAATTTTTGTAACACCGTACAGTGATGGCCCGAATGGGCATTCTAGGCGTTTAAACAGAGATTATTGGTCAAGAAGAGACTTAATCTCCTGATAAGAATCATTAATTAGGGTCGTAAGAGACACTGCACTATACATATAATATTATAATGACGTAATTTCATTTGTTTTCCATTTATTTAACTATGTTCTACCAATCCGACTATCTTGAAACTTTCAGATATATTAGATAGGTAACAGAACATCGTTCTTGAATTTTTTGGTAGGTGTCACTCAAAGGGTTGTCTACAACCTCCACCCCTAAAAAAAAATTTCTTTTTCTGTCCTTCATAATTTGCTCACAATTGTAACAAAAATATATCAAGTGCAAGAGATAAGTTCGAGTATTTTTGTTTTCTTAATATCTTTATTAACAACCGAAAAAAACAGATAAAGTTTAGGGCATTTACCCTCATATTACCCTTAAATGAGGGGTTAGCGATTTCAAATTTTGGGGATCATTTTTCAACCTAAAAGCATTGTTTTGCTCACGATATCGATAAAAATTGTCGTGGGGGCTGCTGGGCCATACTTATCCTGATAGACAGTTTGCTACGAAAAAGTGTAATAGATCTCCTGCTATGACCGGAACTTCCGTCTAATACCACAAGTAACTTAGTTGACAGCGACAGTGATATTAGCTCAGAATTATTGTTATATTGTTATATAGTAGTTATATTGTTATATTTAGATATTATTGTCATACTTATTTAATATTAATATTACACACACGTTTATATAATTTACATAATATTTTTTTACATAAATACTATTTTTAAACGCTGTACATATGTTAAATCTAATTTCATGACCTAACACAAAATTTGAATTGGTTTCAAGAAGCTGATAGAAGCACCTAGATTAGCCATTAAGTACACGATAGCGCGTGTAAGTTCAATTTTCTTAAAAATTCCTTTATATTAACAATCGAGTGCTAAATTGATGATACTTTATCTACAAGAAATTACATATAATTCAAATATTTTTTTCAAAAATTTCTTCAAAAATTTTTTTCACGGTTAAAATTACCATAAACTCAAAGATTGAGATCTCTTTACTATGACACCACATACATTGACATCACTAGCCGCATTTGATGCGTAGGATTTTTTTCCATCTGAAGTGGCCATTCGTTCCACTGCGCATTGTATAAGTTTTAGCAAAAGCGAGTCTTGCTTGTTTATGATAATGCGTTAAGGCTTTTTTGAAGCCTTTTTAGTCCATACGAAGCGCTTACTTTTCTTAAGAATTTGTTGGACACGTCTTTGAGATATTGGGAGATCGAAATCCATTTTTATCTACCGCGCTGTTGCATTTTGATTTGATGCAGCACGTAAAATTAACGAAGTTTGCCTTCGACTCAACTTTTTATTCCCACCCTTCGGATGATTTATGCCGTATAAATCACTTAACTTAAGAACATAATTTATGACATGATGGGATTTGTTTATTGTTAAGGCAATTTGCTTGTTAGATGGTCCTGCATCTTTATAAGCCTTTAACTTATCCCGTGACATGTTAAGAAAAATCGATATAAAAAGAAAAGTAAATCAAGTAAATAAGTATATCTTTATATACAGTACTCAGTTTTCTACACAGTACTCACACTGTTAAAGATAAAGGAATATATCAGCTGGAACTATGGTAATTTCGCTGGAATTCTCAATAAAATATCAAATATCACTGTAATAATCGAAGCTATATGCAACGATCGAAATACCAATCAAGAAATCAGTTGTAATCGAAAAAGTAATCACGTTTACTCGGTAACAATGAAAAACTCAGTCGATAACGATCAAAAACAGGAAAATTTTTGGTGGAACTATGGAAATTTTGACCACTGTATTATTTTAACAAAAACGTACCCTCTGATGAATCTCCAATTGATTTATTTTTATACGTTACGTTTTGAATACTATGAAAAATTATGATTACTACTAAAACTATTCATATATGGCACTGCAGGGAAGAATTTGTAGCCAATCCTTTGAAAAAGGGCCCTATCAGAATTTTAGACGCCTTGCTTTTCTTGTTGTTTGTAACTCCATTCCATATCGTACACCAGTGGCTATATTCGATATAAGAGTGAAGTTAATAAAGTAACAAGGGACTCAGCATGAAGATAGTTGTAGAATTGGTTGTTTGAAAACGAAAACTGGCTGCTCAATAAAACTTTGGTGGATCAACCATAGCGCAAAAATTACAAATTGTGAGTATGTAGCGGATTCTGTACATGGAAAAGGGACTTTCCGGACGCGGAAATTCTTCCTTTCCCAAGTACACTCCGTTGGTGGCCGGCCCATTAAAGTGATGATGGCCAGAACCTTGACCGGATCACTAAAAAGTCCTTGACAGTGACGGTTACCAGATGCGTTCATTGGGGGAAGAAACATTCTCTGTGTCCTTGAGGGACAAGGGATCTTCCTCTCGGACGTCACTGCCTCGGCCACTAAAAAAAGGATCCTTCGACCAGGCACAAAGCTCGCGACATTCTTAGAGTCCTAGAGTTTAGAGTATACAATGAACCACGAAAGTATTTGAACGCACTTTAAAACAGTATAACTTTTTTTCGAATTGTACCAAACGATCTGATGTTTTGTAAGCAATTAGAAGCATTGTTTAACTAAATGATCTGCAAAAAAGATTTCCCAGAAATTACAATTTACAAGGTTGTATGCAAAAATAAAACAAGCATTTTTCAAAACGTTTTTATTTGGGCCCTTAATGAAAATTTAAAATATATGTTTTGTAGATCTATGTTAATTATACACATCCTGAAAATTTCATCAAAATCGACTAACATACCCAAGGGCTACAAGTAGTTAAATGTGGTGAAAATCATTGTTTTTCGCGACTTTTGGTCAGTTTCTGCTTAAAATCCACAGATTCTTACATCTTTCTTTCTGCGTTTTTTTTCTGCATCAACCGATTTCAATGAAATCTTCAGAATGTGCATAACTAACATAGATCTACAAAACGCATATTTTAAATTTTCATTACGGGCTCTAATAAAAAAGTTATAAATGGTGCTTCTTTTACTTTCTCATGTAATTCTTAGCAATTGCAATTTTTTCAAAATCTTTTTGCATGTCATTTGGTACATCAATTCTTCTAATTGCTCAAAAAAAGTCAGGTCGTTTGGTCCTTTCATAAAAAAGTTACAACGGTCTCGAGAGTCTCGAGTCGTCACCGCCGCGCCGCGCCGCGCTAAGATCTTTATGCCTTTTGGGTCTAGCTCAGTTAGCGTTATAGTCAGACATTTGTCGTTTTTAGTTTTCCCTTATCGTTATTTGTTATTGTTGTTCATCGTTGTTAATAAATCTTGTATTTATCGTTGCCCATTACACCGCGTTAACCTGAACTCTCATTAATTACCCGTCATCCTAAAAGTATATTCAGAAATACGAAAAAAAACCAATTTGGAATATAACATGTTTTTGGTTGCAGCCACATTTCTGGCATCTGTTAGATTAGAGACGATATATCTTAAATGTTGGCAGATTTTCGTTGGGCCAATGTAGTATTACACGTTAGTTAACCGACTATAACAACTGTAGGCCCAAGGTTGGATATTCGTTGGCAAATTGACATAATTTTTCGTCGTAGGCCCTATGTTGGGAATTTGTAGGCAAAACCGCTAACTATATACCAACTAACTCGCAACCGTTAGGCCCTGTACTAGAGCTGACGGTACGGCGCGCGGCGTGCCGTCAGCTCGCCGACCGTGTACAAGCCGATTTTGCTTTCACAGTTGAGCTGACCGTCCGCCGCTCCGTACGCATCAGTGTTTCCGATCAGTGTTCCGATATGGTGCAACTTTTCTCGCGCAAGTGCGGCCATTTCGGCCTCAGTACGGTAAGATTCTCGAGTATCTATTGTCGATAATTATATTTTCATTTACAGAGGAGGTAAGGTATCTATTTAATCTTTTTAACTTCTTCTTTTAATTTCTTATCAACGAAGTTTTTAACTTCTGGTGGTACCTTATTCTTATTTTTATCACCAGAAGTTAAAAACTTCGTTGATGAGAAGTAAGTTAAAAAGATTAAATACTTACCTTACTTCCTCTGTAAATGAAAATATAATTATCGACAATAGTATCTATATTCGTCTATGCATACGGCGGACGGTCAGCTCAGCTGTGGAAGCAAAATCGGCTTCTACACGGTCGGCGAGCTGACGCGACGCGACGGTACGGCGCGGCGTACGGGTACTTAGTCCCGTTTCATAGTCAAGCGTCCATCGTCCGCGCTCCGCGCGCGGAGCAACTTACATTGCGGACCATCCGCTGAACTGTGAAAGCTCCCATAACAATGTAGTGCAGTTTGACGTGGTATAGTATAACGAAGTCTATCTAGTGTTAAAGTTATCAATACTTGTTAAGGGTAGCGTCTGTTTGACTGACCTTGACGAAATGACAGTCGCGCGTGACTGTGTGTGAGTGCACACACCGCTAGACCACGTATACGTACGCGAGGATTGTAAGGGTCCGGGATTTCTCTTCTGATATCTCAATACTGCAAAGACGGGATTTCTTAGTAGTCGAAATCGCTAGATGAAAGATCAATCTGTAGGGTGCTATTTGCCTCAAAAGTCCTATTTTTACGTTTACGAGGCGTAATTGTCATTATTTGGCTGCATATCGATAGCCATGATAGGCGGCAGCACTGTCGCCTGTCACATTGCTTCTCGCGGATCCGCGACATGCTGCCGAATAATGAGAATTACGCGTCGTAAACGTGACAGTAGGACTTTTGAGGCAAATAGCACCCTAGATTGATCTTTCATCTAGCGATTTTGACTACTAAGAAATCCTGTTTTTGCATTATTGAGATATCAGAAGAGGAATTCCGGACTCTTGCAATCCTCGCGGACGTATACGTGTCTAGCGCTGTGTGCACTCACACACATTCACGCGCTATTGTCGTCTGCTGGAGTAGACGCTAGCCGGGATTCCGTCGACATGCTCTACGAGCCTGGCGAGCGATCGTCGCTTGTTCCGAAATGGTTTTGCTCACAATCAGACCGTCGCGTCCGTGTCCGATCAACACCACCTATATTGGTGCTGGTCCGATTCGGACGCCCTCTTGCTTTCGGGATCGCGTAGCGTAAACGTGGTGGCGTACTGTCAGCCTTTAGTTCTCTGGTATCGTATTAAACGGGTAGACTCTCGTTTTCAGGATTGCAAGATTTGCGGGATGCGCGACTCATTTCTCAATAATGCGAAAATGAGGGGTTTCAGTAGTAAAAAGCGCTAGATAATAGATCAATCTAGGTCGCGATCGCCCTCAAAAGTCCTATATTTACGTTTATTCGCTACTATACAAAAATTAGAATTCACGGAAAGATCCGTAGTCTTGTGATTAGATTTTCGTGTTAGAAACTGCTGTCTGCTGGAACGATGCTCTTGGAGCAAGAGATATTTTTGCTAAAATTATTTGACCCCGATAGAAACCGCAGCTCCAGCTCTTTGACTCCTACGACTCTAATTTTAGCGAACGTGTGATTCATTCAGTTACAAGGGGTCTAACAATACCCCGCAAGCGTCAATGATTTTTTTAAGCCTTATACTTGACACGTTTTAAGGAAGGTACCTCTAAAAATCACTCTGCACAGATTTGATATTGGTATAGACTTTATATATTTATTCATTTATTATTACTTTAAACCGATTGGTTTATTTAGCAAGTATTGTTACATGTAGCTTGCATTACATAAATGTTACATTGTTTTTATATCCTTACGGAACATTGTTTGAGAAAATTTTAAATTATTTTCAGGTCTTCTATATCAGGTTTACATAAGAAGGAACTAATACAAAAAGGAAAACAGTACTTGCCTTTAAGAAGCTTTGTTTCTAATGCATTACGTTCGTTCTCATAGTCAACCCATGAAGCGTTTAAATTATAATGATTGGAACGACATCTATTAACAAAAACTAAAAAATCTCTGGAAAGTCCAAGTCAAGGGTACCATGGCTTACCTTTGTTCTTCTCATAAAATCTAAAATAGTTCGAACCTTTAACCCTTTCACTACCGTGGATGAGATGTCTCGCTTCTACGATGTTAAAGAAACGATGCTATGGACATAGATGCTATGGACGAGATATCTGCTCGTCATCATGATTTCGTCGTACAATGCTACGGACGAATTATCTCGTGTATCTTTATTACTGATAGGAAGTGCTTCCATTGTAAGTTTGATACAAGTAATCGATTTTAATCCTTAGCACTCGAGTGGTGACTTAGAGTCGCCACTAAAAACACTGTCCAACAGCAAAAATGTTTTCATATAACTGTTGGGTGGATCTTTGGTGGATCTCCTGTTGGTGGATCTAGAGTTTTTTGCGCTGATTCCGAATCTGTCCTTAATTTTTCTCCTACACGCACAGTTTTTGAGAAACTTGTATTAATATTGGATATCACTGTATTCAGGAAAGTCTATAGAATCTTTTGCTACCAAGAACAATTCAATATCTATTATAATAACATCACAATATTTGTTTAAAGTTGAAAAATAGGTTTTTTTTTCAAAGTCAAGTTTCTCAAAAACTGTGCGTGTAGGAGAAAAATTAAGGACAGATTCGGAATCAGCGCAAAAAACTCTATAAGATCCATCCAACAGTTATATGAAAACATAAAAAAAGTTTAAATTTGTTGGGCAGTGAAATTGCTGTACCATTATTCACAATATTGTTTACATTATTAACTACGTTGGGATCTAACCAATTACTAAACATTTGAGTATTGCTTCATATTCAGTTCCATATTCATAAAATGAAAAAATCATATAAAATGGAATTATTCTAGAGTTAAAATAGCTCCGAGTGAAAGTACTTAAAGATGATAAATATTAAATACTCCATATTTGGCGCAATTAAAGTTTTTAGTGTTTAATTTGCATGGAATGCTTAAAAGCATGGTGAAATGCATAACGCGACGGAATATCTTTTACAGAAAGTTGGCCACTTTTTTTGCAAACTACACATTCTATTGTTGGATGAGATCTTCTTTTGTGGGTTGTATTTTTGTCTATTAGCTCTAGATCATCTATGATTTCAATTATCTCTCTGCATTCCATACAAAATAAACAATAAAAACTCTGTGTAAAATATGAGGTATTTTATTGTATATTTATCATCTTTAAGCACATTCCACCAACGATGACATGTCTTAAAAATCGGTTACTTGTGTCACATTTTCAAATAAAACACTTCATATCAATAATAAAGATACACGAGATATTTCGTCCATAGCATTGTACAACGAAATCATGGTGACAAGATATCTCGTCCACGCTAGTCCATAACATCGTAAATACGTACGACCCGACAGCATGACAACGAGATATTGTATAGTGTATAGTATATAGCATCGTTTCTTCGACATCGTGGAAACGAGATATCTCGTCTATTGTAGTGAAACTTAACTAAAGCTTGCTCTTGGATTAGGACGTTAGTGGACATTCTTGCTTGAAGTTTTATGTCTCTGGATAGGTCAGCAATTGAAGCCTTGATATCTGACGAAGGACTTTCCATGGCCGCTTCTTTTGCAAGTGAATCTACTTTCTCATTATCCGTAATTCCTACATGTGCTGGTGTCCAGATAAACTTAATAAAATTTTGGCATTTGTTATTTGATATAAACTTAAAGTATTTAATTTTAATTTGGTTATTAATGCCACAACTGAAAGTTGGCTTCTGTAGTGATTTGACTACACTTTGAGAGTCGGTGAAGATGAGGAAGTTTGCGGTAGACTTTATGTATGTTTACATTTTTCGAGAAGAAGTTAGACTGTGTCGTGTTTTATTAAGGCTTGCACTTCAGACATTATTTAGGACTTCTTGCAATGCCATACGTACAATACATTGGAATCCTTTTTTACAAACTATTGTAAACTAAATTTTAAGTATGGCTATTGTGAAAGAGCACTTTGTTTACAACGAAAAGTATACACTGTTGTAAAGAGCACATAAAAAAGCATAATATCATAGAATAACATGAACAAGTAAATTTATGTAACAAACATAATAATATTATATTATACATATAAGTACCTACAACACAAAGTAAGTACCTATACTAACAATTGAAAGGAACTAGAAATAAATTATAATTAATGAAAAACGAACAAAAATAATATTTCTTTAACATGAATTATAACAATAAATTAAATATTTCAATGGTGCATAACTAGCACCAATGAATGTACAACGTAAAAATAATATTAACCCTTTGCACTCGGTTGTCCCCTCTGAGGCACCACCAAAAATTGCTGTACCATTATTCAAAATATTGTTTACATTAATAAATATATCAGTATCTAATTAATCACTAAACATTTAGATATAGTGTGAGGTTTTATACCAATTTCATATCCATAAAGTTTCAAAAATCATAGGGAATGGAAATATTCTAGATCAGAAGAAATGTTTAATTTTCCAGTTAAAATAGCTCCGAGTGCAAAGGGTTAATTTTTATATATTGACTGAAAAATACGGTTGTTCATACTGTTGACTAGTTTTTTCAAAGTTTCTTCAGTAATTTGATTCCACGCTTCAATAACAGCTGTTTCTCGCTCCGTAATGTTTGAAAATTGTCGATTATTTTGATAAATATGCCGTACCATGATACCCCATTTCAATACATTGATATCAAACGTTTCAAACCATGCTGTGGTTTGTCGACTTTTATGAATTGGAGCATTATCTTGTTGATAAGTCCATGAAACGTGATCGTTTGCACAAATAAGAGGCAATAAATGATTTTAAAATATTCCTATATACTCCGCACTATTCAAGCAAGGTGAGCTTGCTACTGGAGCAGAATGCATCCTTCACCATAAGTGTGCCTCCACCAAAATTACGCTTCGAAAAGTGTTTTGGTTCTTTCCGAAGGTCCCTCCGATATGAATGAAATCCATCTGGACCGTCCAAATTGAATTTTTTTCGTCAGAGAAAATAACCCAAGCTAAATCAACACCACCATTGTATGGGTGGTGTTGGTTAAATATGGAATATTGAATGAGAAGCTAATATCTCGATTTATGAATGTCTAAACTTAACTTACTTTATTCCAATTTCGACTCATATTTTCTCGTGGGTATTCAAACCTGGCTATTTTCTGGCGTTTCAAAGTGTAGGTGCATACATCACCTTTTGTCTTGTAGTGTTTAAAGTTCAAATTATGTTTAAAGACACGTTGGTCAGGCCAACGACAAACGTCGAGATCACATTCCTCCACAATTTCTTCACAGGTTTCTAGCGTATTGTTCGCAACTTTTGCTTTCAGTACAAGGGGATAACTTCCTCCTTTCTTATTTTTCCTATACTTGGTAGGATTGCGTAAAAACTTTAGCATAACTTTGTGAGATCGCCCGAGTTTACGTGCGATTTCACGTATTCCTACTTCTTGATCTCTATATGCTATTATTGCACGTGGCATTGTATCAATTAACGAAAAAACCTCGTATTTGCTACAAAAATTGCAACAGGAACCCTTGGAGTGTATTCAAAATGAAGCTGGTACTATTGTTGTGCACCGTTCGTCAAACGTTTATCGATTATATCTTGACATGTACAGTGCGTATCAGAAGTTTAGACGTGCCCTATTATTTCAACAAAAACATACCCTCTGATAAATCTTCGACTGATCTTTTTTATCGTATGTTTAGAATACTTTGAAAAATTATGATTACTACTAAAACTATTCATATATGGCACTGCAGCGCAAGAATTTTTAGACAAAATATGAAAAAGGGCCGTGTCAGAAGTTTAGACAACTTGCTTTTCTTGTTACATATTTGTAACTTCATGTCGTTTCGTTTCTTACAGGCCGAAAATGTTAAACATGTTAGTGGTGCTATAGTTATGTTCCGCAATGTAGTATTGTATAATAATATTATATTCGAACCTCCTTTCTTATTTTGGCCGTCTTCATTTGACAAGGCGCAACCTTGGTCGAGGCTTCTAAAATAGACGCATTCACGTGTTTCCCGGAAATCGTGATGAATTAACACTTGTTAATTATTCACTCAAAATGCAAAATGTTATTAACATGTCTCACGATTATATCTTTGTTTGAAAGGAGGCATGTGATAAATGATGAAAAATACTAAATATCTTTTGAAAAATGACGAACGGATTGCTACCGAAGAGTGAGTTTGTCCATTTCGTTTTTTACTAACAGTGAATGTATAAAAGTTTGGATACGAGTATCTAAACGGAAGATAAAGACTTGTTTTGAATAGGCTTATTCATTCGTGAGAATGGTGTTCGAGGTGATATTCCTGTTTCGATAATTGTATATTGCCTATATAATATAGCATATGCAGGTTGAAACATTAAGCGCAGAAATATATTTCAGTAAATAATTAGAATTATTAATAATATATATATATATATATATATATAATATTGGTCATATTAATATAGCATATATTATGCTTAAAACTGATTGTCATAAATAGACAGCGAATCTTTATGCAAAATAAACATCATCTACCTGATCTGCGACAAACTGGAGTGAAATAGAACTTTATAATACATTTATATTAAGTACAATATTTTTACTGTTTTAAATAACATCTATTCATTTTTGTCATAAAAATCCCCTGTCTAGTCATAAAGTTAATGTCATTAAATATAAATTTATCAATACTAAAATTAACTAGATTATGATTATTATATATGTATATGCAGTGGGTGTACAAAGTGTTCGTACACCGTTTAAAATAGAATAACTTTTTTATAATTATACCAAACGACCTGATTTTTTATAATCAATTAGAAGCGTTGGTTTACTAAATAATCTGCAAAAAAGATTTTCTAAAAATTACAATTTACAATTTGCATGCAAAAATAAAAAAAGCATTTTTTAAAACTTTTTTATTTGGGCCCATAATGAAAATTTAAAATATATGTTTTGTAGACCTATGTTAATTATACACATGCTGAAAATTTCATCAAAATCGATTAACATACCCAATAGCTACAGTACTGGGCAAAATAAAGTACGCACCTCGAATATTTTTACAATTACGTTTATAACTTCGTAGTTTTTACAGATATAATAATTATGTATTTGCACAAAAAGAAGATTTCTTAGTCTACTTTTAAACTCAATGAGAAATAATTCCAAAAACATGAAACATCGTACATTAGTCGAGCCCGTTACGTCTGTTGTCATATTTTCCTCGGACAAAATAAAGTATGTACTAGAGTGTTTATTTACTTTCAGCAATAATGGCATGTAGGATACCTTTTACCAAATAAACGTATTAATAAAGTTTCAGTTAGCCATCAGTGCTCTTAGAAGCAAGATTGTATTATTCCATTGCGAATAACATGGAAACGAAACAAATTTCAAAAGGGGCAAAAGGGGCTCTCCAATAGGAAAATCGATGAAAAGTATAATGTTAGTGAAGCAGCGGTCAGAAAGATCTACAAAAAATTTGTAGAGCTTGGCACAGTGGCCGATAACATCGGTCGCGGATGGAAGAGGAAGACAAATTCAGTCGAGGATCGTAGAATTATCCGGGAAACAAAGAAAAATCCGACTGTTACCAGTCGTGTAATCAGGGAAAATGTGCAACTCAACATTTCTGAACGAACCGTGCGCAGGTGACTTCGGGAAATTGGGCTGCGGAGCAGTTTTGCACAGCGTCGCCCTTTAATTCGAAAAGTTAATAAATTGAAACATCTCCAATTTGCAAAAAAATACGTTGATAAGCCAGTGAACTTCTGGAAAAAGATTATTTGGAGTGATGAGTGATGAGTAAGTATGATCTGTTTGGTCATAAACAACGAACACGGGTTTGGTTGAAGCCCGGTGAAACATGGATAAACATGTCCAAACAACTGTCAAGCATGGAGGAGGCAGTATTATGGTGTGGGGGTGTTTTGCGTGGTCGGGTGTGGGAAATCTCGTCAAGATCGATGGTATTATGACAGCAGACAAATACATTGACATCCTCAACGAGAATTTAGAGGAGTCTCTGCTAAAGATTGGTCTGGAAGATGACTTTATCTTCCAACAAGATAACGATCCTAAACATACCGCACATAAAACTGCTGCTTTCTTTCGTGCTTCGAGGATCAAAGTGCTAGATTGGCCAGCACAATCGCCGGATTTAAATCCAATTGAAAATCTGTGGTCCATTTTGGACCAGAAGGTTGACAAGGGTAACGTAACGAATAAATTGAAGTTATTCGAAGCTTTGGAAAAGGCGTGGGGAAACACCGACGAGCAGCACATCCGGAATCTCGTCGAGAGCATTCCTCGGCATTTGCAAGAGGTCATACGAGCAAAGGACGGCCATACAAAATACTAGTTCTCAATTAGAACTTAATTTTGACTCTTATTATCACATGCGTACTTTATTTTGTCCAAAGAAAATATCCTTGTAAATGTAACGGACCTGTCTATTGAAAAATGTTAAATGTTTTTGAAATTATTTTTGTTAAAACTTAAAAGTAGACTAAGAAACCTTCTCTTTTGTGCAAATACATAATTATTATATCTGTAAAAACTACGAAGTTATAAACGTAATTGTAAAAATATTTGAGGTGCGTACTTTATTTTGCCCAGTGGTTAAATGTGGTGAAAATCATAGTTTTTCGCGACTTTTGGTCAGTTTCTGCTTAAAATCCATTCTTACTTCTTTCGATGCATGTCCTTTTTTCCAGCGGCAACTGATTTCGATGAAATTTTCAGTATGTGTATAACTGACATATGTAGATCTACAAAACATATATTTTAAATTTTCATTAAGGACCCAAATAAAAAAGTTTTAAAAAATGCTTTTTTTATTTTTGCATGCAAATTGTAAATTGTAATTATTTGGAAAATCTTTTCTGCATATCATTTCCAATGATATATGATCATAAACCAATGCTTCTAATTATTTACAAAACATCAGGTCGTTTGGTACAATTATAAAAAAGTTATACTGTTTTAAAGTGCGTTCAGAGACTTTCGCGGTTCTGCGATTCTACACTGTATGCGTGTATGTTTATAACACGTAATAAATAGTATGTCAGAATCTGAAACTTATTTGTTTTGCAGAGAGCATTATCTTGCGTCTGATTGTGTGTGCACTATCGAATATTGTCGTTCTGCGTTTTCATTTTGCATTCAAGTGCACCTTATCAGAGGGCAAGATAAGCGTTGTTTGTGTAAAGGAGATGTCAGTGTTTCGAAGTAGAGATATGTAGTAAGTAGTAAGCGTTCCACGATGCCTTCCTGCCTCCTGCTACACTACGCCTGGCAATTGCTGTTCCGAAAGTCGATGACGTAGAATCGGCTACCCCCACTCGGCCGGCCAGCGCGAGAGAGAAATACGAGCTCGCCTTACGGAGCACCAATTGCCCAGGCGTGTGCTACACGTTTCCTGTTTGCGAATTCAGTTACAGTCATCGCAGCACATAACAAATTCATTCAAAACAATACCCAGAAAAGAATGAAAACAATTTGATATTTCGTAATAAATCGCTATCATTCAAAATTAACGTGAACAAATCTATATGATTTATATAACTTGAAAATTAATCGAATTGAACAAATTTCAATATTTCAAATATTATCCTCTTGTTTCAGAAATATTGTTTTTTATCCACTACTTTTTATATCACTTTTCTCATACTTTGCTAGAGGATATATTGCATTTAATAGAGTATTGTAACTATGAAGACTACAATGTCAAAACAAATGGCGGTTGCGAACGTGTTAATTAAAAGAAGGGAAATAACATTGAAACATGTAACAATTTTCCTCCAAAATATATAAATATACAAATAACACACACCTCTGTAATGACAAATGTATTCAAATAATATTACAAAATCTAAATAGATTTTTGTAAATACAAGAATACCAACGTATTTTAATTTTTGTTATTCTATACTTTATACCATTTATACATTGTAGTTTTCAAATTAAAATTCTACAACGCAAAAATAGTTTGTTCAAAAATATACACACTCAAAATTAAATTTTGAATTAGATAACAAACATAGGTATGAATGATCTAATCTGCTACTAAAGTATGATTATTTATTAGACCATGGATTTTATGCATTTATTGCAAAAGTGGATAGGCGCAATTTCAAAGAGTATAATAATTAAGAGAATTCATGAGTATCAAGAGTATAGCATTTTATTTTTAGCTTTCTGAGGTTATTACAGAAGAAAAGAAATTTCTATTTTTATTTTGTATGAAGATCAGAAGTCTAATGATTACTTATGATACCACAACAGAGAAAATGATAATTAGACTGCGCATCTTTATGCAAAATAAAATGTTTGCACATCAATTACGATCTATAGAAGCCAAGTAACAATTTCTTGTCCTCATTAATCATTTTTATATGTTAAAAATAGTGTATCGACACTGTTAAACTTATTTAATCTTTTTACTGTTTCGAATTACATCTATTCATTTTTGTCGTAAATGCATAAAATCCGCAGTCTAATGATAATAAAAACTGTATTTAAATAACACTTTAACAAAAGTTCACTTCGATACGTTCCGATACTAGTTTAATTATAATGTAATAAGACAAAAATAAGTAAACAGCTAGCGCTAAAATAAAACTTTATTTAAAAATCGTTTTATGCAAGAAAATTTATACTTATTTATATAGTGCGGAGCTTGTGCGGCGGGGCTTGGGTCTATTTTAACTCAGCACTTACAAAGCATCATCTAGTTTCTTAACTTTCTCTCTCTCTTTGTACCAGCTTGCATTTTTAATTATTTATACGTAATCTTAATGCATCTTGCAATAAGAGATTAAAGAATATATTAAAAAAAAACAAATATTTAATAAAAGCAAGATAGGTTAATACACTCACTTAAATCTTTATTTAAGCCCTTAAAAAACATGTTTAATTGTATATTGTCATTTAATTAAGATTAATTAGACGCACCCGCATTTCAGCAACGTACGATCAATGCAGCGAGAGAAGTAGAGAAGACACAGTTGTTCAAATACTATAATAAATACGTACAGTGACTCCCACTAATATTCGGACACTCTTAAGAAGACGATAACTTTTTTGGATTATCCTATGTTCGTCGACAACTCATTTCACCGACACTGTTTTCATCGACACGATTTGACCGACATTAACTTTCGTCGACACTATGTTTTCATCGACATGATTTGACTGACACTATGTTTTCATCGACAATCCGTGTTTAGCGACAGGTATTTGCTAATGTTGATTAATCGTTATCATTGTTATGTTCTCGATGCATTCAGTTGCTTGTATAATAAATAATAAAGAGAATTACAAACTATTGTTATTTGGATCAAAGTTTTTATTGCTCACTTGTTTTTAATGCTATTACTCAGAATTTCTTCAAATAAACAATCTTTAATAATAGGTACACACAAATGAACAAAAATCATAATATTTCGATGTAATGTAATAATGTGTAATAATGTGTAGAAATGATGTATAATAATGATCAATAAAAACATAGTGTCGGTCAAATCATCTCGATGAAGACATTTGTTGACGATTTGATCATGTCGACGAAAGTTAATGTCGGTCAAATCGTGTCGTTACCCAACCCAGGGTAATCCAACTTTTTTAATATTGTACTATACGATTTGATCATTTCTTGAGAAGCTAGAGCAATTAGTATGTTACAGGATGTGAAGAGAAATTTTTTCGAAAATTGCAATTGATCGGAATTATAGAAAAAATGCTAAAAGTTGCATTTTACAATTTTGTTATGTGGACCTATATTGAAAATTTAGAAAATACGTTTTGTAGATCTGTGTGAATTAAACATAATCTGAAAATTTCGTCAAAATCGGTCGACGTTGCAGTGAGCTACAAACGTCTAAATATGGTAAAAATTGCAGATTTTCACGATTTTCGGCCCACAACTGCAGTAAATCAAAGAATTCTTACATCTTTCAATGCCTGTCGTTTTTTTCCCGCATTAACCGATTTCAATGAAACTTTCACAGTGTATACATATAATTGACACAGATCTACAAAACGTATTTTTAAAATTTTCAATATAGGTCCACATAAAAAAGTTGTAAAATGCAACTTTTAGTATTTTTTCTACAATTCCGATCAATTGCAATTTTTGAAAAAATTTTTTTTCTCGTCCTGTAGCAAACTAATTGCTCTAGCTTCCTAAAAATAATTCAAATCGTATAGTACAATATTTAAAAAGTTATCGTCTTTTTAAGAGTGTCCGAATATTAGTGGGAGTCACTGTACTTGGAAATTTTTATACCTGGCAATGAGTGTTTAAAATTGTATATCGATTCGTTCTAAACGTGGTGTTAGAGTCAGACTCGTCATGAAGATTTTAACAAAGTCTAACAAATATGAATGTTACGTGTTTCTTTTTAGAGGAAATAAAATTTTATTCGTTTGTAATTAATATTTAAGTATTAAAATAAATGTAGACATACAAAAAATATAAATTTTCTTTTCCCTTCTACGACATTTTTGGGAATAAAGACGTTCTAATCACTGTAATTGTAAAGAAAATAGTGCGGTAAGGGGTTAAACCCTGTTCATTTTCCAAAATAAATTCAAAAATATATTGGAAAATATATGGATGTACCAAAGGTACATATGTGCCTCTCTTGCATCAAATATCACTTAAATGTGTATAAATCTCTATAATGTTACACAAAATATGACATTGTACTTGTGAGATTTTATAGTATCGTTATTAAATGAATAACATTTGTACAACTCCTGCGGTTCGAACAGACAAAATTCTGAAAATTAAAAATCTAACTTTCTTTAAGCTTTCATTAAGCTATATATAACTATATATTAGTAAGCGATATAGTTTTAAGTAAGATTAGGCGACGACGAAGCAGGCGCGTGCTGAAAAAATGTAAACAAGCCACGACCATCGCGTAGCGGTGCACGGAAAAAAACATGTAAACAGGTAACGACGAGCGTCATGTCGTAGCGAAACTTTCGTAGAACGCTCGAAAAAACAAACCAAGGCGACGCGATGACCGTGGAGAGAATACAACACAGTGTAATGGTTTATAATATGTATATGGCCGAGCTGTAATAGTTTATAATCTATAGCAGTGATCGGCAAAAGAGACTTGTTAGCCAAAAGAGCCAGCAGTAGAACGATTTATATTCCTTTTGAGAACCTTTCTTTACAAGAATCTCGTTTTTAGAAGTCGGTTCAAACTAGGTACATTATATTTAATCCTTGTTTTTTTCTCTCACGGCGGTGGGGAAATGCTTTTTACCTTTTGCACACCCCCCTAAGATAAAATTCGGGGGATAGTGTAGGGCTCGGCTCTCCCTTAGATGGAAATTGGAGGAACGGGACTTATATCCCTACCCATACCCACTAAAACCTCACCGCACAGGGCCTAACCCTTCTCCACTAAGCCTGATACACCACCACCCGGGGTTCTATTCGTATTATCTCCCGTGGTGGTGGGCAACTCATCTTATCAGGTCTCCTACGGCCTCATTGGGCTTATCCTTTTCCGTAACATTATTATTTAAACCTAAATTCAAATCCAACTATCAGCAACTCGATTTAAATCAATTCAACTTTCAATCATTATACATATTTAAATCTGAATTTAAATTCAACTTTCAATCATTATATGTGCCCATAATTATGAAAGTGGTCTAAGTGAAAATTAATAAAATGAATTTATCCATTAGTTATTTTATATCTCATTACTTTAAACTAAATTAATTCAATGTAATTTTTACGATATTGTGAAAAATTAACCGTTAGATAGTGCTTATTATTTCAACATTGTATGGAATTCATTTAGTGTTAATATCCTTTTCCTTTAAATATCTCGAAACAAGATCACTTGGACCACTTTCATAATTAGGGACAAATATGACTGAATTTAGATATAGCACACTGACTGATTGAATATTGTATTAAAATACCATTGAATTAAAATAAAGTAAATTGATTTCAACATCATTCGTGGAAGAGCCGCAGTCAAGTAGCCACCAAAACTACGTCGAGTGAAGAAGCTATATTCTGTCTGCGTAATTATTTTATAAATTATAGCAAACCTCGTATAATTGTATCAGATCGTAGTTTATGTTTTTCACCACACAAGAGTGTTTTGATTTTTGAAGGAGAAAAATGTAAAACATGTATTAAATGCTACAAGACCGTCGCAGGCTAACGGCCAGGTTGAACGAATAAATTTATTGTTAGTATTAGCTCCAATGTTAGATAAAATGGTTGACAATAATGAAGGAAAGCATTGGTATAAAATATCAATGAGGTAGAATATTCATTGAACAATACTGTCAATAAAGGAACAGGTGAAATACCAAGTCGTTTATTATTTGATGTCGATCAAAAAGGCCATGTGATGGATGAAATTTGAAGGAATATTTAAATAAAAATGTACACAATAATAACACAAATTTAATAGAATTGAGGTCTAGGGTATCCGATAAAATTATTACGTGTCAAAATTATAATGTAAAATATTTTAATAATAATCGGAAGAAACCTTGGAAACATAAAATAGGTGATTATGTAATGTTACGTAACTTCGATAATACACCTGGTATTTCTAGAAAGATAATTCCGAAGTTTAAAGGCCCTTATGTTATTCTAAAGGAATTTCGAAAAGATCGATATTATTGTAGGTGACATAAATGATTTCCAACAAACGCAAAAAAAATATCAAGGTGTTTGGGAAACAAAAAATATGCAGCCGTGGAAAATGTGAAACTTGGAAGGAGACTACTCCATGTGATAAGCGTAGTAATATGATTACAATAATGTGCGTGTTTGTTTTAGTAATAATTGTTCTATAAGCGTTGTAAAATATATTATATTTATAATTGTTTGAATTGTATACCGTTAATATTATTAGTTGTAAATGTTTCTTGTAACGTGAGATCGAGGACGATCTTTTGTCAGACTGGCATAGTTTACTGTAATAGTTTATAATATACAATGAGTGTAAAAAGTATTCGTACGCCCCTTAAAATAGAATAACTTTTTTATGATTGTACCAAACGACCTGATTTTTTATAATCAATTAGAAGCGTTGGTTTACGAAATGATATGCGAAAAAGATTTTGTAAAAATTACAATTTATAAGGTTGCATGCAAAAATAAAAAAAAACATTTTTTCAAACTATTTTATTTGGGCTTGTAATGAACATTTAAAATATATGTTTTGTAGATCTATGTTAGTTATACACATGCTGAAAATTTCATCAAAATCGATTAACATATTCAAGAGCTACAAGTGGTTAAATGTGGTGAAAATCATAGTTTTTCGATCCACAGATTCTTACATCTTTCGATGGGTGTCCTTTTTTTCCAGCGGCAACTGATTTCGATGAAATTTTCGGTATGTGTATAACTAACATAGATCTACAAAACATATATTTTAAATTTTAATTAAGGGCCCAAATAAAAAACTTTTAGAAAATGCCTTTTTTATTTGTGTATGTAACTTTGTAAATTATAATTATTTGGAAAATCTTGTTTGCATATCATTTCGTAAACCAATGCTTCTAATTGTTTATAAAAGATCAGGTCGTTTGGTACAATTATAAAAAAGTTATTCTATTTTAAAGGGCGTACGAATACTTTTTACACTCACTGTATGGTCGAACTGTAATAGTTTATAATCTATGGCTGTTGGCAAGACATTCAAGACAAGGCATTAACAAACAGAAGACAGTAACTCGCTGACCGTAAACCGAGGAACACGAACACTTAATATACAACTTTTATAAAAGCCCTACAACAAGGAGGTACCAGTCATGTCCAGTCATAGCTGGAAACTGGAGAGCGCATTAACGCATTTTGTCAATATCATTCTTTTTCGCGTATCGTTAGCTGGTAATTAGACTGCGGATGTTTATGCGATGTGCAATTTTTGTAGACGAATTTTAAGAAAGCGGAATGAAATTGTGTCTTCAGTGGTAGAGGGTAGCCTTTGTAGATTTGAGACAAATATAATAAAAATCGTACTAAATTCTGTCGAATTTTATATTCTAGCATTTTTTGAAAATTTTCAGGAGTAAGTCCAATAGTGATAAAGCTACATTATAACCGATATGTACATTGTGTTAGGAATCCGTTCACCAAAACCAGATTGTTGTGTTTTGTGTATTAAATTAAATAGTTTAATGATAAAATTCTAATAAAGTTATTCATATACAATATTATCTATTTTACAATCTGAAACACAAAGTAAAATATATTATTTTAATAATCTGGCATAAAAGAAAATACTTTAATCTTATTTACAGTATTGGATGATCGTATAAGTAATACGGATTTACAATTCATTCCTTGATCTAAAATATAAGAGCTTCTATCGTCGAGTTATTAAGACATTAAAAATCAAATTTTAGGTAATGTGGTAAAAGAAATTTCTGTGTGGTTCAATTTATTTTAATACTATGGAAACCCGCATTGTTTATGACTGGACTGCGGATTTTATGCATTTATGATAAAAATGGGAAAACCAAATGCAAAAAAGTGAATACATTTAAAGAATTTAAAAACACTTTTGCATTATTTTCAGTTCCTTGAAATCATTAAAAGGAGAACTGCATGTCTATGTGACTTCTACATGTATGTACCTTGCAATTAATCCGAACAATTTTTATTTTGCATACAAATCAGCAGTCTTCTTATGACTGCATTATAACCAATATATATAATGCGGCTGATACTAAACAATATAAACATACAACGTATCTTGTCATTAGGAAACAATTTATACTCATGCATATGTATGAATTATCATTTTCGTTATTCTCCAAATAAAATATTATTTTAAAAACTTCTTGCATCGAACAAAATATTTGATTTCCAAAGTTGTGCAGCAGTTTAGAATTAGAGATCGTGGTTTTGAACATGTATTGATAGTATAGATGCATTTTAATTTGCATAATTTTCAGAACATTGATATTAAATGGCATTGATATCATTTGTGATTACATTTTGTATTCCGAGCTATGCGTGCTGTATCTTACATTTTTCTTACCATATAAGTACAATGCAAGCACGTTCAAATGTCCACGTACAACTTAATAACAAACTAAATAATAATGGAATTGAATGGTGTTGCCGAATCTTTAAGCAGACATTTCAGATTTAATTACAAGTCGAAGTCTGCAACTTGTAAAACCTGCAAGAAAATATTTAAACATATCAGCAACAGCAGTTGTTCCGGTATAGTGTTATCCAACAGCTATTTTTATACCAAAAGTAGTCGTTTATTGTCAGAACGTCAAAACATATCAGATTCGTCTCTAATAAACTAAAGCTTAGTTGATCACATTTTTTTTAATGGGAGTGGTTTTCAAATTAATTTTTCTATCTATTTTATATACCCACATATCTTACTTTCGCAAAGTAAGTGTATTTAAATATACAGCGACTCCCACTAATATTCGGACACTCTTAAAAAGACGACAACTTTTTTAATATTGGAGCATACGATTTGAACTTTTTTAAGAAGTTAGAGCAACTATATAGTTTACTACACAACATGAAAAAAATTTTTGTGGAAAATTGCAAGTTGTCGGAATTGCAGAGAAAATTCTAATACATACTTGTATTTTTCAACTTTTTTATGTGGGCGTATATGGAAGATTTCGAAAACATGTTTCGTCGATTTGTATCAATTAAACATATTCTGAAAATTTCGTTAAAATCGATCGTTGCAATGAGTTACAAACGTTTAAAGATGGTAAAAATGACAGATTTTCAATAAATCTTAGGATTTTTACATCTTCCAATGCCTGTCGTTTTCTCCGCATCAACCGATTTCAATGAAACTTTCATAATGCATACAATCGACACAGATCTAGAAAACGTATTTTTTAAATTTTCAATAGAGGCCTACGTAAAAGAGTTGTCAAATGCAACTTTTACTACTTTCTTTACAATTCCGACCAATTGCAATTTTTGAAAAAATTTCTTTTCACATCCTGTAATAAACTAATTGCTCTAGCTTCCCAAAAAAGTTCGAATCGTATAATCCAATATTAAAAAAGTTATCGGTTTTTTGAGAGCGTCCTGTATTTAAAGCGAGCGTCCTCTATTTAGATTTAGAGCGATCTCTGTTTAAAATAAATAAAATTGATTACTATTTATTATTTAAAATTCAATTTTACCCAGCTCTGACCACTCGGCGCGAGATAAAATATTCGTTTGACCGAATAGCCGAATTCCTTGTCCCCCATGGCCGCATCGTAAAACAAACTGTATCCTTCTCCCGTCCTGTCGCTCTAAAGCGCCTTGATGACAGTTCAAGGTATCGATAAGGTCTGTTCTCGTAGTCCTCCGACATTCTTCGATGCATTGCCCCGGGACCTTTAGCCATTGTTTATAAATAATTGTCGTCGCAGTTGATAAACGCGAACGCATACGTTTACATTAAAGTGAATCCCACGAGGACTGACTCATTCATGGCAGTCGCCACGAGCACGATCGATCTGTCAGTCGAGCGAGGCTGCTCGTCGTGGAAGGGTAGCTGCGTGCTCTGCAACTCCGTCGACTTTACATAGTTTGTTCTCTATTTTACTTATTCAAAATCGTGCATTAGATAGTGCAATTTTCCTTCAGCAAAGAAACCGAGAATTACTTCTGTCAATCAATTCATTTTTCATACAAACAAACACATTTTTCTGTTTCATTAATTTTAATTTATATAATACAAATATTTTGATATTCTCTATTTAAAGAATTTCTAACATTATGCTTATCGATCAATTCATTTCTATTATAATTGAAACATTTTGGTGAAACTTGCGTATTACATAGTGCAATTTCTCTCGCGTCAGAAGAGTTGGTTAATGAAAATTATTTCTGCTAATCGATTCACTTATTGTAGGATGAAAATATTTTGGCGAAATTCGTTGAAAAGTGGTGCATTGTATAGTGGAATTTTTATGCAGCCAGAAATAATACAAATTTTCGCGTGTTTGATTAAAAATTGTACAGCAAATAATTAAATTTTTCTTGAACAGACAGAGCTAAAATTACACCCGCTACCTAATTCGTTCATTCACAATAATGAGAAAATGTTGGTGTAACGCGAAAAACAATGTGTTGATAAAGTGAATAATTTTATTTGTCAAAGGATTGTCACCAAGTGGAAAAAAGTGTTTCCTATTTCAGTGAGAGCCTGTAGTACCACACGCGCGCGGTGTGTTGCAAGTAAAATCGAGTGACTTGTGTTGATAGTCAATGTTAATTACATAGGCTGCTGTTAATGGATTGGAAGTTTTATTCGTTACATATGCAATTGATTGCCCGAAACTGACAGGATTCTGATGCGTATTGCCAAAATGACAGTTGCTTATAACGATGGTAAGATACATGCGATACAAAGAATGTATCTATACATATGTATATATATGTACTAGTATTATTATGTACATATTATCATTACATTATTATTATTATTATTATTATATACACATTATTATTATACTATTATTATTATACAGGGTGTTCATGCTATTACTAGCCAGCGTTTTTCTTGTAAGTTGTAGATATTAGAAAAAAATGAAAGAGGAAAAAGTAGTAGTGTTTTTTATACGCAACACAATGGCGTATGTGATTTTTTTATGTTTGTACTATTTTGTTAAATATGAAGGTGACTTCATTTTTTAAAATAGAATGTCCTATTTTTTATATAGATCAATAGAGTATCAAATTCTGAGTATAAAAGTGTTGACCTTCATATGTCCTAAACCTAATAGTTAACGAGATATTATCCAAAGAAGAAAGAAAATTATTTCGATAATGTCTCGTTAACTATTAGATTTAGGACATATGGAGGTCAATACATTTTTACTCAGAATTCGATAGTCTATCGATTCATGATACAGAAAGTAGGTCTTTACATTCAAAAAAATCAAGGTGACCTTGAAATCTCAACTATGCTTCCACCCACACAGAAAATGTTTGTGTCACAATATGCCCCCCTCTATACCGTGTAAGTTTTGTATATAACATTTTTTCATATTATTACAAATAACGGCAATATTCAAAGTGGACATAGTTATTGCCCCACCCTGTATAATATGTATATAATATACGATTCATGATACAGAAAGTAGGTCTTTACATTCAAAAAAATCAAAGTGACCTTGAAATCTCAACTATGCTTCCACCCACACAGAAAATGTTTGTGTCACAATATGCCCCCCTCTATACCGTGTAAGTTTTGCATACAACATTTTTTCATATTATTACAAATAACGGCAATATTCAAAGTGGACAGAGTTATTGCCCCACCCTGTATACAAAACTGACACGGTATAGAGGGGGGCAAATAAAGGGGGACAAACATTTTCTGCGTGGGTGAAGGCATAGATGAGATTTCAAGGTCACCTCGATTTTTTTAGGTGGAAAGACCTACTTTCTGTGTCATGAATCGGTAGACCAACGAATTCTGAGGAAAAATGTATTGACCTCCATATTTACAAGAGAAACGCTGGCTAGTAATAGCGTAAACACCCTGTATATATACAGGGTGTCGCGAATTTAACTGGCAAAACTTCAGGAGCGTGTAGGGGACCGAAAAACTAAGACAAAAAGTCTTTTAGAGATTTTTGCTTCGTTTTGGAGAAAATCGCAAAAATTCAATATCTCGTTGTCAGTTGTTCTCTTGAGTACGAACGGTGGATTGGACGTGGAGAAATAGTACCTTGGCCACCCCGATCACCTGATATGACACCCATGGATTTCTTCGTGTGGTGAACCTTGAAGGAGAAAGTTTATTCGGTGCCAATCAATTCAAGAGAGCAATTAAGAGACCGAATCATAGATGCTGTGCACCAAATATCACCAAAACAATGTTTAGCTGCAATTTATCAAGTCAGTGCTAGATATAATGCTTGCATTGTTGCAAGAGGGCAACATTTTGAACAATATCTACATTAAATAGATGATAACGTAAATAAAATGTAAATAAATAAGTACAAAAATGAAAACTTGTTCTGTTTCTTTTTTTGCGATTTTCTCCAAAACGAAGCAAAAACGAGCAAATCTCTAAAAGACTTTTTGTCTTAGTCTCTCGGTCCCCTACACGCTCCTGAAGTTTTGCCATTTAAATTCGGGACACCCTGTATATTATATATTATATGTATATATAATATATATAGAAAAATTAATATATTATTTTAAAATATTATAATATTTATACATTAATATAATTATATAATATAATATTATACTAATTATATTCATATATATAATTATAATTTATATGATAATAATATAAATAATATGGCTGCTCTTGACGGACTCAAAATTTCTGCCTTTTTCCAATAAATTATGAAACTTCTCTAAATTAGGAAAATTATCAATATGAAACTTCGACTGAAGCCGCGCTGAGTACAAATCTACTGAATTACATACCAAATACATCATAATTTATTGGAAAAAGGCAGACATTTTGAGTCCATCAAGATAAAGTTTACCCAGTAATATTATAATATTTTATAATATTATATATTATTGTAATATTATATATTATATATTATTGTAATATTATATATTATATATTAACATTATATATTATATATATAATATTTATAGAAAAATTATTATCTAACAGAAAATCTAATCTTTATTCCTATTCTAATTCAATCTCATTTGCTACTATATGAGATATACAGGATGTCCCAAAAAAACATTTTGAATATTTCGTAAAGATATCGTTTACGATTCACTGTCCAGAAACGTGAACGACTTGAAAAGCAAAATACCACAAGCATGTGCATTAATATCTCGGACAACTAGCAAAAGTTACCGAAAATGTAATTAGGAACACCCGAAATGTGTGTTCTTCCACAAGGAAATGAAATTTCAACGTTACATTTTCAGAGAATTCGTTGTATACAATAACATGATAATGAGTTATTTATTACTATAAATTTTCTTTATTGCAACAAATATTAACACAGAAACGACTCAACTAACAAATGTTTATTCTGAATATGTATATTCAAATATCCGCGTGTATGACAAATATCGTATTTATAAATATTTTATTAAATCTAATCGACATTAATTTAACTAAGTAGGCGGTGCAATTTATTGCTTTATTGTTTTACCATTTATTTTAGTCATATTTATTTGATGAAATATAAAAAGATTTAAACCACTGTTCTTAGTTTCCTTTTATCAAAAGAGCTACGACATATTTTCTTCCTCTAAAAAGTATTTACATATGATATATTTTAGTAATAGTGTAATCATTACATTGCGGATGTTTATGCAATTTTCAATTTTGCTAGTCGAATTTTAAGAATGTGTTACCATATGAAATTCTAATTTCATTAGTACATAGCATTTGTAGATCCAAAATAAATAAAAATCGTACTAAATTCGGTTGAATTTGGTACTCTAGAATTTTTTGACAATTTTTATAATTGCATTATTGTATTGCATTAGCATAACAACACCAGAGAAGTTACCTTACTTCAAAACAAAATGTTTCACAAACCAACATAATGTTATTCAATATCCCAAAGATATGTAGACTTAAAAAACAAGACAGTAACTACTTTGTTCCACTTTGGAAATATTTATGCTAATTCTTTTACAATAACTCCCGTCCATAAGTCACCAGACACTTACTCTTATCTTAAATAAAATGGTAATTAAAGAATACAAGCTTCCAGCTTGATTTGATTGTTTTATGTTGATTAGATGTAGCTATTCTACGATATAATATTCGGATGGACAATTAAATATACAGGGTGGGTCAATAACTATGTCCACTTTGAATATTGCCGTTATTTGTAATAATTGATAAAATATTATATTCAAAACTTACACGGTATAAAGAGGGACATATTGTGACATAAACATTTTCTGTGTGGGTAGAGGTATTTTAGAGATTTCAAGGTCCCCTTGATTTTTTTTAATGTAAAGATCTACTTTCTGTATCATGAATCGATAGACTATCGAATTCTGAGTAAAAATGTATTGACCTTCATATGTCCTAAATCTAAAGTTAAACGAGATATTATTGAAATAATTTTCTATTGTACTTGCCATGTTCTAGTTGAGGGATATCTTGTTAACTATTAGGGTTACGACATATGAAGATCAACACTTGTATACTCAGAATATGATACTCTATCGATCTATGGTATAAAAACTAGGACATTCCATTTAAAAAAAACAAGGTGCCGTGTAAGTTTTGTATATAACATTTTTCCATATTATTACAAATAAGGGCAATATTCAAAGTGGACATAATTATTATGTCCACTTATCCCGCCCTGTATACATGTACTATTTGAATAAATGTTGGAAAAAAGAGATTGAGAAATTGTGGAATGATTATGGACTCTGCTCTAGAAGCCAAATTGGACAACAATTGCCCCGCTTAAATTTAAAAAATTAGAAGATGTCATAATATACAGTGGTTCCCATTAATATTCGGACGCTCTCAAAAAACCGATAACTTTTTAAATATTCGACTATACGATTTTAACTTTCTTGAGAAGTTAGAGAAATTTATTTACCACACAATGTGAAGAGATATTTTTCAAAAACTGCAATTGGCCGGAATTGTAGAGAAAATACTAAAAGTTGCATTTTACAACTTTTTTATGTGTGGGCCTGCATTGAAAATTTAAAAAATACGTTTTGTAAATCTGTGTCGATTGTATGTATTGTGAAAGTTTCATCGAAATTGGTTGATGCGGGAAAAAACGACAGACATTGAAAGATGTAAGAATCCTAAGATTGATTGAAAATCTGAAATTTTTACCATCTTTAAACGTTTGTAACTTATTGCAACGTCGACCGATTTTAACAAAATTTTCAGAATATGTTTAATTGATGCAGATCGACGAAACATGTTTCTGAAATCTTCCATATACGCCCACATAAAAAAGTTGAAAAATACAAGTATGTATTAGAATTTTCTCTGCAATTCCGACAACTTGCAATTTTCCTCAAAAATTTTTTTCATGTTGTGTAGTAAACTAGTTGCTCTAACTTCTTTAAAAAACTTCAAATCGTATGGTCCAATATTAAAAAAGCTGTCGTCTTTTTAAAAATGTCCGTATATTAATGGGAGTCACTGTATACATACTATGAAATAAAAATACTTACTAATTTTTTCTAATGTAAGGAACGTGTAAATTAAATCTGACCAAAAAATACCCTATATTTTCTAAATTTAAATTATTAATCTTATGTTTTGTAATTGTTTAAATTTAAATGGGGCAATTGTTTTTATTGCTCTAACTTCTCAAAAAAGTTCAAATCGTTCGATATTAAAAAAGTTATCGTCTTTTTAAGAGTGCCTGAATATTCAGAGGGAGTCACTGTAGGTCATTTAATAACAAAAAATCGTCTGCATCCAAATTTGAATAAGTGTCCGGTGACTTATGGACGGAAGTATATATTGTATTTAGTAAAAACACATATTCTACTATGCAAACTCGAATTAGATTAACGTAATATTAATGATATAATAATATATTATTAATAATATTATATATTATTTAATATTATACATGCCACAATAATATTAATAATCTGATTTTAGTTCGCAACATGAAATTGTTACAAAAATACAAATAAGTTGTCATTACTACAAAGTCGAAGATGTATTAAATATTATTGTTTTAATATTACCACTAAATATAGTAGGTGTAGTGGCCAGTAATAAAAAGTAACTGATTAGTCCTCACTATAAACAAAAATGACAGATTCTATCATTCACCTATCACTACTGATGTCAGGTAAATATAATAGATCTCCAACGAAAGATATTATAGTATCTGTCGCGTAAACACTACCAAACCTTTGTATGATTTAGATATAAAAGTTCACTTGGTGTTTGAACAGCCATATGCTTCTCAATGAAAATGTATAAAAATAAAAATCGAACTGATTGAGATTGGTCTTCATCGCATGACAATCATTTGAAGAAGTGACTCACGGAAGACAATAAAGATGCGTGAAGTATTACCTCCTCTCTTGGCAGAATGATTGCGACATACACTTCCTTTTTCAGTAACATTGACTCCTAATTCAAATTCAAATACGTACAAATAAAAGAACGAAAATAATACTGTGTCTTTTAATAATTTGCTTTTCAAATTAAGTAACCTGCTTCACACAAGATAACATTCAGTATATTTAATTTAATCTTTAATAAATAAAAGCTAGAGAGGGAAACAAGTTTGCGGGCTCTTTGACCTCATACTAATTTGATTACATTTTTCAATACACATATGAAAAATGTATAAGGATTTCATAAAATAATTTCATACTTCATTGAACTATTATTCTGAAATACAATATTTTTATAGTAATACTAATTCACAATTTCCCTCATTTTATATTATTTATGCTTTATAATTTTCACATTCTATTTTTATAGTGCAAAATTAGTTCCTCAACGGACATTCATATTGTATATATTATGCTATAAATACTATACATGTATGTTCTCGAGAATATTCATAAAAACTAAAACTATATAAAAATGAAACAAGCATGAAGAAAACTGTGACCAAAATATGTAAAAATTTATAAACGGTCACTCCGAATATATTGAAATAAATATTTGATATTAGAATAGGTATAATGATCGTAACAACAAATTTTGCAAATTTTGATATTCTTGTCCTGGGTGTATAGGGAAAATTAAAAAATGTACGATTCCATTAAAAAAGAAGGAAAACACTTTCATGTGATCTTCACGCGCTCTATTTTAGCGCACTTTATTAATGAATATATTTACACCAGATTGTAGCTCCCACAAAACCATTCACTTCTTATCTAAACGATTTTTTTATATAACATACAGCATTTAGAGATTAAAACCGGTCACACTGTACATTTTACTATTTGTGGATTGGGGGTGGTATTGTGTTCCCACACATTCGAAGCGTTAAGATTTAGGATCTTTTCGTCGTATGGTTGTTCTCGAAAGAAATCCTCTTCAGAAACGAATGAAAAGCCCTTTCAAGTCTAGAGTTCAGGTCCTTTCAAAGTCCACGAGTGTTAGGTTCGTTACCTGATTTACGACCCCATCCAAGGCTGATTAGCTTACCATTTGGCAACGCGTTTGGAACGACAAAAAATATATTCGGAGAATATACAGGGTGTTTAGCAAATTTTATCTTGTTACTACATATTAACCCCTTGCCGTATCATTTTCTTTACAGTTATAGTGATTAAAAACATCTTTATCCCGAAAAATGTCGTAGAAGAGAAAAGAAAATTTATATTTTTTTACATGGCTACTTTCATTTTAATGCTTAAATATTGATTACAAACGAATCAAATCTTATTTCAGTTAAAAAGAAAGGCGTAACATTCATATCTGTTAGACTTTGTTCAAAATCTTCATGACGAGTGTGGCTCGTTAAAATACGACAAGGGGTTAAAGGGAGCACCAAAGCAATGCACCGCTGTTTTCCTACAATAACTTATTAGGAAAATTAATATTTTTCAACTTTCAAATTTTTTTGGTCTTACCATCCTAATTTACTTCCTACTTTATTTGAATATAGTTATAGAGCATGAAAAGACAAATTCAACGATATATAGGAATGTATATTTACGATGTACTATAATGGAGAAAATCAAGTTTCAAAAATAAACAATTTTCAAGCGCTCTGCGGCACGGGTTCCCATTGTCCAATCGAGCTGAAATTTTGCATATATCATTTTTTCATATTTTAGGAGGGTGAGACCAAAAAAATTGTGAAAAAAATTTTCGGCTCCTATAGCTAAGGACCACCCTAGTGTAGTTCCAAACAGTCAAATTTTGCAAAGACTTGATAACTATTTTTTTGCGATATGTGGATGGTTCCTTTCAAAATTTTTCTCTTCTTGATGAATAGGTGCTGATGTAAACAAATTTTTAACAATTTTTTTTGTTATAAATGTTGGAGAGTGTGTATAATACATTTGTATTTGGCGGTCTGAATGTGGCGGACTCTGGTGAGTGATGAGAGTATCGTGTGCGCGTCTGTTGTTGAAAGAAAGCGAAGCGTTGTTGAATGGCGTGAATGCGAAACTGTACGAGATCAAAGAATATTAAAAATTAAAGAAGTAAAGGTTTATTGTTAATGTGTGAGCTTTTAATGGTTTTTTCCCACAATAAACAACTTTCCGACAAGTTTCTTTTACGAATGTCCACCGATTCAAAGGTTTAAATTCACCCCTAGAACGGATGGTCGATACTTTCTTTACACCCTGTATAAACTTTTCTACTTTTCCATAACTATTTCCGAATACATATGTATGTAATATGTACGTGTATAGTAAACTGCAGTTATAATAATCCCACGTATTAATTACGGAAAATTTGATGTGAGAATCGATTCGATAACCATAAGAACTGATATACAATGGTATAAAAACAAAATTGCTGTTTCCATCGCTTTAATGTTTATCCCATATTGTAAGATTGATTGTTATTTGAATATGTTTGTATGTTTTCCCATCGTTCGACTTGCGCAAAATAGTCTTCGTTTTATTCCTATAGTAACATATAAGTATCATGATTATACATGTTAAGTTTAAAGTGTTTTTGATAACATAAACAATACTTATAAAACATTTCTTATTAACATCGGCTAAATGAATGCCACAAAAGTATTCGACCGATGAAATTTGTAAAGTTGTAATACAAAACAAACCTTGAATGTGACAAACTGTAAACATTGGCTTTTTCAGTTGGCATTACACTTTATACACTTTCCGCGTTCAATGCTGCGAGTATTAATAAGATTGTAAAAGTTATATTAATATGTACACAAAAAAATCAGAAACAAGCATCACTGATAGGAAATTGATAATTAAATGGCATAATGCAGGCAAAAGCTATGGTGAAATAGCTCAATTATTAGGGAGAAGTATAGTAAACCGTTTATTGCATAGTGGAAAAGTTAAAAACCACTGGAATCCTTCAGGATAAAGTCCGTTCTGGCCGGACCAAGAAATTAAGGAAGATGGAAGAAAATACAATTGTGCGTGAAATAAAAAAAGACCCTACAATTTCTGGTCCAAAACTTGCAACACTACATAGTCGCCAATAGTTTTAAAAAACAAGTGCACCCTGAACTTTGTCGAAGAATCCTTCGTGAAAATGATTTTCATGGTCGTATTCCTCGAAAGAAGCCGTTTATTAGCAAAGTTAATAAGCAGAAGAGGCTAAATTTCGCTAAAAAATATGTCAATAAAGATAAAGATTTTTGGAAACGCGTTGTATTCTCTGACGAAAGCAAATTTAACATATTTGGACCAGATGGATGCCACAAAATTTGGAGATTAGCAAATAGAGAAATGGATCTTAAAAACCTACGTCTAACCGTGAAGCATGGGGGTGGATCGATAATGGTATGGGGGTGTATGGGAACCAATGGTGTTGGAAACCTCGTTATTATCGAAGGAATATTAGATAAATATAAATATCTGCAAATATGTAAAAATTAGGGGTAGTAGAAAATTTTCATTTTCAACGGGACAATGATCCGAAACGTACTGCACATATCGTTAAACAATGGATCATATACAATGTACCCCACGTTTTAGAAACACCCCCACAAAGTCCGGACATCAACCCCATAGAACACTTATGGGCAGAAATCGGCAGACAACTTAGTAAATCTAATACTAATTCCAAGGAAGCATTAGAAACCAAAATTTTTGAAGTTTGGAGCAGTATAAAGAAAGATATTATTGAAAATTTGGTTGACAGCATGCAACGTCGTTTGCAAGCCGTAATAAGTGCTCACGGTGGTCCGACAAAATATTAAAACACTGTAATTTGTTTAAAATGTATACTGCTATTTAGTCGTCCGAATATTTTTGTGGCGTTCATTTAGCCGATGTTACTAAGAAATGATTTATGAGTATTGTTTATGTTATAAGAGAGACTTTACTATAGATATAAAAATGTTTTGTAATTCGTAATATGACTCATATTTTTTAAGCGTGAAACTTTTCATTTCAAAGCGTTCGAATACTTTCATGACTCACTGTAGGTTCTTTTAGAAAAGAAAATAGATTTCAACCAATAAGTATCTGATAATGTTTTACAGTAACAAACAATAACAATAATACTTCTCATCTTTTTCATCATTAAGATTCTTTATTCTTATTCTTGCTGTTACTGTTTTCACAATTTTCTCTTTCAAAATTTAGATTGCACACCTTTTTATGAATTTTTCCCTCCTGTTTCCCCTTATATTTTATTCGAATGTTTTCTTCCTCTCAAGTGTCAGTATAGATTGACGATTATTTTTTCTTTCTACTCGTATTCAATGTGTAATCAAGCTTCCCAATATGCTTACGATTTTTCACTAACGACAGGCTTAATAATTTTAATTAACGATCAGTATGTATGACATTCACAAGAGTCCAATTAGAGGAAAAAAAGAAGAAAAAGAAGGAAATGATAAGAAGGAAAAAATAGTTACTTGAATAAGGAATATTTACATCGTAATTTTAAAGCACTAAGAAAAAATGATCGTAATGCGTTTGAAAAGTTATTTTGTTGATTATACAGGATGTTGATGTCATTATTAGTCAGCGTTTTTTTTGAAAACTAGTTTTTTTTTGAAAACTATTATGATTCGAAAAAAATGAAAGCGGATAAAATTATACTGTTTTTTGCAAGCAATGGTGTCTCTAATGTTTTTTCATCTGCATTATTTTTTTAGAAATGAAGGTGATCTTCAATTTTTGTTAATGGAATGCTATGTGTTTTTTTATATCGTATGAAAGCGTATACCAAAACGAATTCATTCGTATACGTCACACTGATCTACAAGATTATACAATGTCACAAAGGGAAGAAACATTTTTAATATTTCGTAAAGATATTGTTACGTTTTCGCGACGCTCCGTAAGGATTGTCCGTAACTGGGAAGGGAAACAGGCGAGCGGCAATCTGTTTCCAAGCGGGGATTCGAGACTTTCGTTGTGGAAGGGTTCCAAAAAGGCGTGAGACAACGTACAGACTAAATCGCTAGACAGTTATTTATTTTAAAGTTGAATTTATTACAAAAGTAATGTCGAAGATTTTATATAAGAAATGTTAATATTTTCTATTCATAAAAAGAAAGCGCAAAAAGAGAATGAAAAAGAAAATGAAAAATGTTTAATTACATACACATATATATATATATATATATATATATATATATATACGCGGCGAGACCCTACTGGAAAAAGTTCGTTTGAACAAAATTTGAACAAGGGACTGTCGGGAGGCGCGATGGTTACAAGATTGGCGAGATTTTTCAAGGGGAGAGAGACGGGGATGACAAGCTTCGTTAGGGTGGTTGGCCGGCTTGCTGGGACGACTTCCTTGGCAGCTTCCTTGGACAATTTCCTTGTTCTCAGGAGCGGGGGAACTCGTTTCTGGTTCCACTGGTGTTCTGATATATCTCCATAGGTATAGATCGTCTTCTCCAATTGGTTCAAATAGTACTGCCTTCCTCCTCGCCTGGTCCTCTTCTTCTTTGTTGGTGGTAGGGTGTTGGTCATCACGACGGGCCAAGGGAGTGGTTAAACTTTCTACTGTGCTTGCAAGGATGCACCCGTGTCTAGTTTACCACTACTGGACAGACTTCCAAAAGCAGGGCTTGTATGAGCCAAGGGAAGTAATGGTTATACTTTCTACTGTGTTTCCAAGGATGCACCCGTGTCCAGTATACCACCTCTAGCGAGGTCCAGTATATGTACCTCTAGCGAGAAAGTATTTCAAGTGTAAAACCACCTTTTTTTTTCTTTTTTTTTTTTTCAAGGCGGTGGGGAAATGCCTCTTACGCACGCCCTCCCTACGGTGTAGATTGGGAGGGCAGTGTGGGGCTCGGCTCCCCCCTCAGATGGAATCGGGGGGGATCGTCATTGCCTGCGCATCATCTACCGCCATACACCCCCACCGCCCGGGAACCCGACACGTCGGGTACCACCTACTGGTCAGAGCTACGAACCCGGGTGACCCGCTATTCGCATTACCACCTCGGGTTCTTCCTCCGACCCTCGGCCACGCCTGTTCTTGGCTCCTCAAGTGGAAAACCACCTAGGTTGTACCTGGCAGGGTACTAACGTGTCAGGTATAGACTGCGGGGTACGGTGAAAAGGGAGGTAGCGCGGCACTAGGCGAGCTGTGCCTGTGAGTGCGAGGGAGAGCGCTGAGGATTAAGGTACCATTAGGATGTCTTAAAGGAGAGCTATCGGTAGTTCGCTTAGACAAGCCGTGGAGCCCATGGAAACCTTTTTCTCGTGTTCGCACAGCAGGGAATCGTCAACCCGAGCTCGAAATTTATGGGTTTTGGCTCGGGCTTGCCGTGGTTTGCCGCGAGTATAAACGCACCCTTATACGGTGTTGGTGGAGCGGTCGCGTTATGCGTCAGCCGGCAGCGTCAAGGGTGCGATTTCGAGTAGAAATCGGGCGCGTTCCATGCTTTGGTGCATGAGAACGTGACAATATCGTTTACTATTCATCGTCCAGAAACGTAAATGACTTGAAAAGCGAAGTACCGCAAGCATGTACATTAATATCTCGGACAAGACTAGTAAAAGTTATCAAAAATGTAATTAGGAGATCGAAATGTGTATTCATTCATGCACAGGGAAATCATATTGAACATTTACTGTAGCCTCGTCAATAAAGAATACTTGTAAACTAGAGATCGTGGTTTTGAAGGTATATTAATAACATACGTGATTTAGTGCGCGTTATTTTAAGTACACGGGTACTGTGATGAAATGAAAATTTTATACCTGAATTGCAACAAACCATGAGGTAGAAATTTATTTTCTTCGTTAATACGTTTAATTGGTGGAAAATAATATAACGATAATAATATAAAGTATTTTTAAATTCTTCTAATATTTTCATTGTTTTTGTCATAAATGCATAAAATCCGCTGTCTAGTGATTATATTTTGTTTTCCGAACTATGCGTGTTGCATCTCACATTTTTCTCACCATACAATGCGAGCACGTTTAAATTTCCAAATACAACCGAATAACAAACTAAATAATAATGGAATTGAATGGGATTGCCGAATCTTTAAGCAGATATTTCCGATTTAATTACAATTCGAAGCCTGCAACTGCAAGAAAATATTTAAACATATCAGTAACAGCAGTTGCTCCGGAATGGTGTTATCCAACAGCTAAGAATATTGTTATCCCAAAAGAAGGCGTTTATTGTCAGAACATTAAAACATATCAGATTCTTCTCTAATAAACTGGAGAATTAGTTGATTACATTTTTTTAATAGGAGTGGTTTTTAAATTAATTTTTCTATCTATTTTATATAACCATATTTTGCTTTCGAAAATTAGTAACTGTGTCCAAAATTGATACGAATTAGTTAAATATATTTTATATATGTTATTTAAATATACAGTGAGCCACGAAAGTATTTGAACGCAATTTAAAACAGTATAACTTTTTTATAATTGTACCAAACGATGTGATGTTTTGTAAGCAATTAGAAGCATTGGTTTATTAAATGATCTGCAAAAAAGATCTTCCAAAAATTACAATTTACAAGATTGCATGCAAAAATAAAAAAAGTATTTTTTAAAACTTTTTTATTTGGGCCCTTAATGAAAATTTAAAATATCTGTTTTGTAGATCTACAAGTATGTTAGTTATATACATGCTGAAAATTTCATCAAAATCGATTAACATACCCAAGACCTACAAGTGATTAAATATGGTGAATTGTATTACATAAAGTATCACAATGTATTGAAAAACAATGTACGGCAAAATAATCTCTACCTTGAGATTCAAATTGCATTAAATAAAAAAAAAAATAAATGTGGTGAAAATCATAGTTTCTGCTTGAAATCCACAGATTCTTACATTTTTCGATGCGTTCTTTTCCAGTGTCAACCGATTTCGATGAAATTTTCAGCATGTGTATAACATGCATCTAAAAAACGCATATTTTACATTTTCATTACGGGCTCTAATAAAAAAGTTATAAATGGTGCCTCTTTCACTTTCTCATGTAATTCTTAGCAGTTGCAATTTTTTCAAAATCTTTTGTGCATGTCATTTGGTAAATCAATTCTTTTAATTGCTCAACAAAAAATCAGATCGTTTGGTCCGATCATAAAAAAGTTATACTGTTTTAAAGTGTGTTCATATACTTTCTTGGTTCACACTATACGTGAAATAGTACACGTGTATCCGTGTACTTAAAACGACGAGTACCGAAGTACGTGTATGTGAAATACACATGAGATAGGGATTTCTATTGCAAACACATTGGCAGGTTTTATTCAAAGTATTTCTTCCATTTCTGACCGCATGTGACCTTGAAAGTCATTATGTCGTATATGAATGAATTCGTTTTGACGCTTTCATACGATATAAAAACACACATAGTATTCTATTTAAAAAATTGAAGGTCACCTTCATTTCTAAAAAAATAATGCCGATGAAAAAAAATTAGTTATACATATTACTTACAAGAAACAGTATTCTTCTTCCATTTTTTTTAATCGCAGCGTAGTTTTTAGAGAAAAACGCTGGCTAGTAATAACGCGAATACCTTGTATACAATTAGTATATTCAATATATATTTACATTGTTAAAATATCCATGTGTTTTTGAAGTATAATTTTGCGTCATATATCCAAAAATTTGCGATGTTGCAACCCCAAATTCCCCTAGTACAGATTTTCTATCGTTTTATATTTTATACCTCTAGGTCTGACATATTCGGAAAAAAAATATTATTTTTTTACAGGGGTAAGAGGAGACCTTTCTCGTTCTGAACCAGACTCGTTGACATTGTCACTTCGGTCGGTAGCAAAATGATGTGTTAAAAAATCAATGTTGCGAGATCTGCTTTCTTTTCAACGATATATGCGAAGTACACATATTTTTCATATAAAATAAATAATTTCTTTCTTTCCCAGTTATTGTGTTAACCCTTAGCACTCGAGTGGTGACTCAGAGTCGCCTTTAAAAATTGCTGTACCATTATTCAAAATATTGTTTACATTATTAAATATCTTGGTATCTAATCAATTACTAAACATTTAATTATTGATGAGTATATATCAATTGTATATTCATACAGAGAAAAAAATTAATATAAAATGGAATTATTCTGGGTCGGAAGAAATGTTTAATTTTCGAGTTAAAGTAGCTCCGAGTGCAAAGGGCTAATATTCTGTCCGCGACTGCATTTGAGAAATGTCAGTTTTCTTTTTCGATTGATTACAGGTGACAGGTCGCGATGCGTTCGCTCCGAGTCTGAGAAACTACGGCAGAAGATTCAAAAGTGCATACGGAACAGGATTTACACGAGCACAGTAATCGTTCCTTTGATGGCGAGGCATTCTTCTAAAGAAAAAACGTTATTTCGAATTTCACCAAAGGATATGACTCAACGACCACTGATAACGACAGAAGACATCTCGCTACAGGCTGCGGAATCTGCTGGTTCCAACATGGTGGTCCTCGAGGTACGAAATATAAGAGTTTTGGGTAATTATGTAGAAAAAGGGATTCGTCATCGATTTTGACGGTTTTGAAATATGTTTTCGAGGTGTTCATTCTAAACAACTTTTTTCTATTGGGATCTAACACGGGGGCATCGACAATACATATGTATACAGTGAATCCCATTAATATTCGAACACTCTCACAAAACCAATAACTTTTTTAATATTGGATTATACGATTTGAACTTTTTTGAGAAGTTACAGCAATTAGTAATAGGTGAAATACCCTATGCCTGGACAGCAAGTTTACAATCTGAAAAAACATTTTTTTAAGAATTATATCGACATGAATAATTTATTTTCATTTACTGTTTTAATACAACCTGTCATAATACAATCTTTAAGATTAGGTATTAATACTGATAGATTTATGATACTAATATAAACATAAAGTTATTCAAGCTAATACAAGACTAATTATACGTTCATGTAGTTAAATACTTTGCAAACAATGAATTGATTTTAGTCGCAAACACGTGTTCGACTTCAGGCGTATGCACATTGATGCACATTGAGTATAAGCTTATAGTGGGACAGCTACTGTCATCGCGTCCCAGTATGCAGTACTTATATTTCAAAACACACACACACACACACACACACACAGTCCTAAACCAGGACATCTAATATTTGAATTATTTTGAATTAATAATTATTATTAAAGTTAAGTTTGATTGCCAATTTATTTTAAAATATCAATATTATTATGCGCGATAATTATTTTTTGTCTAAGGGTTAAATTATATCATTTTTTCTAATAAAAATTCAAACTATAAATGCACATGATTCGCATGTAAATGGACTATTTTGTATGCTGTTTTCAGATAAACTTTGAATTTACTTTTAAAGGATCTAGAAGACTAAGAATGGTGAATCGGCCCCACCCTGGATTTTTATTGAAATTGTGTGGAAAACATTGGTTTTAGGTTGAAAGATAACCCCCAAAATTTCAAGTCGCTAACCCTTCATATAAGGATTATATGAGGGTAAATACCCTTAACTATATCATTTTTTTTCTCGGTTGTTAATTAAGATATTCAGATAAAAAAAATACGAAAATACTCGTACTTACGTCCTTTATACCGTATATTTTTTTCACAATTGTGATCAAATTATTAAGGGTAGAAAAAAATTATTTAATTTTTTAGGAGTGGGAATTGCAAACAACCCTTCGAGTGACCACTTTCAAAAAATTCAACAACAATGTTATGTTACCTATTTAATACATACCAAAGTTGCAAGATGGTCGGATTGGTGGAACATAGTTAAATATTGAAAAACAAATGATATTACGCCATCAAAAAAATAAGGGTCCACCGGAAAATCAAACTATACCACACGATAGAGCAGACTTTTATCTTGAAAAACCACCCGTTCAAGTTTCCAACTTCGACATTCTTTTCGATCCAGAAAGCAAAATATCTTCGCCCGACATAAGTTGCCGCCCATTGCGCTCAGCACTAGAATGGACGTTCGACGGGATACGGCGGCGTGGCGAACGCCCGCTCGTGTGATGAGCGCAACGTGCGGCAACTCATGTCGGGCGAAGATATTTTGCTTTCTAGAACGAAAAAAACGTCGAGGTTGGAAACTTGAACGGATGGTTTTTCAAGATAAAAGTCTGCTCTATCGCGTGGTATAGTTTGATTTTCCGCTGGATCTTTATTTTTTTATATAAATTGAAAAATATTATCAAAAATTGGTGCAAAAGTGGTGTCTCTCCGTGTTTAATCATTGTTTAAACATGTTTAAACAATAATAATGTATTAGTATTGGATATCACTGTATTCGGGAAAGTCTACAGAATCTTTCGCTGCAAAGAACAATTCAATATCTTTTATAATAACATCACAATATTTGTTTAAAGTTGAAAAACACGTTTTTTTTTCAAAGTCATGTTTCTCAAAAACTGTGCGTGTAGGAGAAAAAATGAGGGCAGATTCGGAATCAGCGCAAAAAACTCTATAAGATCCACCCAACAGTATCTTGGAAACATTTTTGATGTTGGACAGTGCCTTTCGATTCACAGTGCATTCATTGGATTCGTACATTATAATGGCGTAATATCATTTGTTTTTCAATATTTAACTATGTTCCACCAATCCGACCATCTTGCAACTTTGGTATGTATTAGATAGGTAACATAACATTGTTGTTCAATTTTTTGAAAGTGGTCACTCGAAGGGTTGTTTGCAATTCCCACCCCTAAAAAATTAAATAATTTTTTTCTACCCTTAATAATTTGATCACAATTGTGAAAAGAATATACGGTATAAAGGACGTAAGTACGAGTATTTTCGTATTTTTTTTATCTGAATATCTTAATTAACAACCGAGAAAAAAAATGATATAGTTAAGGGTATTTACCCTCATATAATCCTTATATGAAGGGTTAGCGACTTGAAATTTTGGGGGTTATCTTTCAACCTAAAACCAATGTTTTCCACACAATTTCAATAAAAATCCAGGGTGGGGCCGATTCACCATTCTTAGTCTCCTAGTCCCTTTCAATTGATGTCTTTTAATGAAATAATATTCACAGACTTGTAGCTAAGGCCTCAGAATATATAATATAATTATTTAATCTCTTAATTATTGGTTTTACCATAAAAATTCAATTGTCCAGATTTAAGTATCACTTTTGGCTTGTCCAGACTTAGGGCATTTCACCTTACTACATGACGTGAAAAGAAATTTAAAAAAAAATTGGAATTGGTCGGAATTGTAGAGAAAATACTAAAAGTTGCATTTTACAACTTTTTTATGTGTGGGCCTATATTGAAAATTTTAAAAATACGTTTTATAGGTCTGTGTCAATTAAATATATGCACAGTGAAAGTCGAGATCGGTTGATGCGGCAAAAAACGACAAACATTGAAAGATGTAAGGATCCTTAGATTTATTGCAGTAGTTAGAGGCCAAAAATCGTGAAAAACTGCAAATTTTACCATTTTTAAACGTTCGGAGCTGATTGGAACGTCGACCGATTTTAATGGAATTTTCAGAATATGTTTAATTGATACAGATCTACGAAACGTGTTTTCTAAATTTTCCATATAAGCACACACACACATACATACACACACACACACACATAAAATACAACTTCTACTATTTCCAAATCAATGTGTGATGATATCGGCGCACAGGTTCGATCAGTGATAAACCAAAAACAAGCAATTTTGCAAATTAATTAAAAACTCAACGTTTCGATCCTGATGTGGATCATTCTCAAGAGTAAATATTGTGTTTGCTATATCTGAAGAAATACATTTGAAAATTATTACAAGTCTAGTATTTCCTCTGTATCCAGACAACTTGCAATTTTTTTCAAAAATTTTCTTCACTGCGAAAGTATGGACGTATGAACGGTATGGAATAACTTTAGGACATTGAAGAGGGTAGCGAGTGATAAAAAAGAGAAACCAGCGACCGCGACGGTCGACAAAAATGAAAAACTTATTGTATTGTTTAAAATACCAATGCGATGCTAACTTTTTTATTTTCTCACACAATTTACTTCTTATGCAACCTTTTTCAAGATATTTGTCACATTTCTCTAATTATAAAGAGTCGTTGAAAAACCTCCAACGGGCTGTAGTTCCGTTAATTTGCAAAACTCTAGTCTAATTCTTTGAGAACATAAGTTTCGAAATGTTGAGTTGTTTATTTAAACATATGCTTTATGGTATAGATATATTAGATATTAGATTATGTAGATAGATTAAATATATGATTAATTATAAATTATGCTTCACATGTACAGTTAATATGGGTCAAATTGTATATTGTTTGGTGTCATTTTAATCAGAAAAAATTCAGGTACATATAAAAAGCACATAAAAATGTCGTAAAATACAACTTTTAGTATTTTCTCTGTAATTCCGACCAATAGCAATTTTTAAAAAATCTTGATAAATCTTACGTTTAGAGGAGTTTACTCTAGGATGACCTTGATATATGTTGTCAAGATTCTGAGTAACCCCTTAGAAGTTGTAGCCGTCGCTCGTTTTTAATTAAAAAGTTGTGAACAATAAAGTTTGCAAAATAATATAGCAGTTTTGTATTAAGTATTGAAGGCTAAAACGACTGATTGTCTTCCTGAACAAGCATACACGAGAATCCAATGTTTCTTAAGGGGGTAAACTCGTTTTCAGGATTGCAACGGTGCGGGATGCACTTTCGTATTTCTCGATAATCCACAGATGAGATTTTTCAGTAGACAAAACCGCAAGATAAAAGATCAATCGAGGCCGCAATCGACCCCGAAAGTCCTATTTTTACGTTTACGAGGCGTAATTTGCATTATTCGGAAGCATAAAGCTGTACATGTATGTAGCTATTTTTATAAAGCTGCGGCAGCTATGTACATGCTGCCGAATAATGCATATTACGCCTCGTAAAGGTAAAAATACGACTTTTGAGGGCGATTGCGGCCTAGATTGATCTTTTATCTAGCGCTTTTGACTACTGGAAAACGCCATCTTTGCACTCTTGCAATCCGTGAAACGAGAGTCCACCCCGTTAAGTAGTGCGATATTGGCAATTTTATTTGGAATGTTCATTTTAATAACTAGAAATACAATATATTTCCACTAAAAGTTGTGTAGTTAGATGGTAAAATAATCGTCGAATGGTCCATATATGCAACAATGGCAGATAAGGGTTTAATAATCCATTAACAAAGTTGCACTAATCCATATACAAACAAGAAAACATGCCTTTATCTTTGAATAAATATAGGCCGGCCTACCTGGTGACACATGGAGGTACTGCGTAGAAAGAGAACGACTCGCCAAGAAGTCGGAGTTATTCCGCGCCATGCTCATCGGTCCTCTTGCACCTGCACCGAGCGATCCACCGCCTTTGCTGCAGTTGCAGCACGTGGAGAAGCGTGCATTCGATTATCTGTTCAGGTAAATCATCGACTACCACCTGATCCTAATGTTACATCAACGTTACCACGCACACTGTTCTAAAACGTCGAAAAGCTGGCCAAGCATTAAAAGCACTAGAAGAGAACACTAGAAAACTAAAACTGTACTAAGGTTTTTTGGGTCGCTGATCACGAATTTAATGTTAGATTTACATTTTAATCAACCGTTCGCTAAGAAAAAATTAGAATTTTAATAAAATATTAATTTTTTATATTTATATGTGAATATAAACGTTTTTCTACCTCTGAACATTTGTTTAAACGCGAAAGCGAAACATCAATATTTTATGTCCATTGTTTTATGTCCATACATAAAAAAAAAGTTTATATTCTTATAACAATAGGTATACAAAACAAAGAAGTGTACAAATATAAGAACAGCAACACATATGATAAATACTTTTCTTAATCTGTTTATTTGTATTATGTTTCATCCGGAGAATCAGAATCAATACATTGATTTTCTGTCGATACATTCATTAGTAGTTGTAAAACTTCAGATGGTATTCGTTTCTTAGATATTTTAAGTTGAATATCACTCTGAGAAATGTATGTATCCGATCATCCTGTGAAATATGTGCTTATTTGTTTTATCCGTAAGCTCTTTCGACTGAAGTCTGTTCTATATTTTTTAAATAAATAATTTGCGTGACGCTTCCAGCACTTCTTAAAATGTAGGTTTAACTATTAATGGTCCATCAAAATCTTGTGTACTGATGGTGCATGTGGAACCAACGATAGAAGTTAATAAATAATTTTGCCATGTCGATACAATAGGCTTGACCACTTGAGATGTTTTGAACGACTCAACGTTCAGTAACAAAGATTCATTTGAAACTCGTGATTAGCGGCTGTAAAAATCTCCATGTAGGATGCACTGGATAATATAGCGATTTTATTAAAAACATTAAAAATTAATATAAAATTGCATAAGTTCCCTTATTTATTACATTGAAGATGCCTTTCGATAGCAATATATCCTCAATTCAAAAATATTCATATACCGACACCGATTTTTCAATTTTTATTAAAAAATGAATTCACTAAATTATTACTATTATATATTGTTAAATATATAAAAATTAGACTCCAGGAGTAGTATTGTTTATACACTGTCCATGCAAAACGAATATGTTTTCTAGCGTTTCTTTTTTATTAAGATGAAAGTCGGACAACATGACTTTTTTTTTCTTAAACCGTACACGTTTTCAATTCTATACCTGCCCAATTGCTCATCCATGATCACGAGAGTATTCCTACTAGTACAATTTTATTATTTAGTCATCAAGGAACAATTTTCAATGACAAAATTATTCTTTAAAGTGAACAAATTTAACACAATATGAAGAAATAAGCATAACAGTTCACAGTATTTCAATGAAGGAAAATTGAACTAAAGATGTAATTTAGCAATGTTAAAATTAATTTTTGAAGCTAATTTTTATAGTTCCTTGTAGTTTGAACTATTGCCTAACGATATCACCACTCGCATGATCAAAATTCTTTACTTCGAAAAATGGCCCTATCACCAGCTTTTCGGCGTTTTAGGACACTGTGTGCCACATCCTTTCAAAAGAAAACACATCAAGTCCGAAGCAATGAAATAAGACGATGTTTCACATGAAACATTAATTATTATTGCTTTTAATTGTGTACAGGAAATCGTATAAATGGTACCAAAAAAAATTTTTGGACCGATGCTTTTTTATGGGACAAAATAAATAAATGTAAAGAAAATAACTTATAATAATGTAATAGACATGTAATTACATAATGTAATTTACATACTATTCTGTCCTATAAAAATAAAACGATACAACTAATTGACTTAGGACTATACTTACACATACATATAAATTTTAATGAAACACGAAAAACATACAGTTTTTCAGCAATGGATCAAACGATTCAAGCGATCAAGTAGCAAATGATTGGAAATATAGTGTTTCATAATTAAATTGCGGATTTTTGTGCAAATCGCTATTTTTAGAAATTATTTTATAGAAATCACAAATGATGTTTTATTGTAAAAACGTCATTAACCACACAGTTAATGTAAATATTTTCTTTTATGTTATATTTGAAACACTATAAATGTGTAAAAATCCACGGTTTATTCCGAAAACATGACTTAATATTTTACGAATATTACAAATACATATCTAATAATCTGCTTCGTATCTTTTCGTGTTAACATCATGTCGGCCGCGTGTTTGTGGACGCTTGTAATATCCGGTACAATCGCATACTTCTGGATTATTTTTCTGCTTACGTACTCGTTGGTGGTCTCTTGTAAACGAAAATTGGCTAGACCTCGGTTTACCAGAAAGGAGCGTTGCAAATGCAAATTACGGAAAACTGTTTCCTACGACACGCATATACGATCCAAATCAAATATTACCAAGAAATTCTGAAAGTTATCTAGACACGTGCCAAGGGAAATAGTTGAACAATTTCTGAAGTAGTTGTGTTATGTAAGAAATTCACTGATTATCTTGTAAATTTCGCCAAACTCTTTTTCGTTATGATAAAAAGTTTGGTTAAATACTGAAGTTGTCAAGCGTGTTCACTCGCGTCAGTTTGAAGCCGATCGATTTTCTGCGCAGATATCTTCTGGGTGAGCCGATTAATTTCCAATCGGTGACGACGGCTAGGGCCACCCTCGACGCAGCTCATCAATACTTGTGTCCGGAGTTGGTACATCTCGCTGTCGAGTATCTCCAACGGAACCTAAACCCGAGCACTGTACTCGAAATCTATCAAGGACTTAGTCTCTACGCGAGTCCAATACCATCCAACATCTCGAGATCGTTCGATGTACCCACCGCACCACCAGCTTCTGGAGACGATAGTGGCGAAATAGGTATTGTCATCCCCCCCTTTTCTAATTCCCGAAAATGTTACCCTTTTTCTGCCAGCACCGGTCACGTACAATAAAGTCGTGATATTTTTCCGCGACCTTCTACCCAGAATTTATCCAGTGCTTACTTGATTTCGACTCGGGTGTATCGGTGTGAACCACTATTAAACGAATTACAAAACTTCTTTATTTTTCATTATTTTTAATCGGGCTTTCACCAGCTTATTTCTGGCATTTTTCTGATTAAAATGACACCAAACGCGATATAATTACAACTGTATTTAGTGGTTTAATCGACGATGAAAGTTTCGGGCGCAAGGAAGGACAACGTATGGGAAAGAAAGAGACGCGGACAGTCGCCGTGCACAGTTCGAAGGCCCGCGTGTTCCCTGTCCTTCCTTGCGCCCGATACTTTCATCGTCGATTAAACCACTAAATACAGTTGAATTTATATCGTGTTTGGTGTCATTTTAATCAGGAAAATGCCACAGATAAGTTGAAGAAAGTCCTATTAAAAATAATGAAAAATAAAAAAGTTTTGTAATTGGATTAGTAGTGATTCACACCGATATGCTTCGGCCGCGCGATCCGTATTTATATGCTGTCCTTTTCTACGTTCGGCTTCGTCTGTATGTATTCCCGGCGGGGTCGGCGCGGTAGACGCAGTCATAAAAAATAATGTCCCTACACGATATGTCTCCGTGCAGTACACAGCCGTTGGAAAAATATCGCGACTTTACCGTACTTACACAATACAGACGAAACGCGTCACGTGACCGGGCCGCGGCGGAGGCGTGGGGAATAACATCGTAGAAGGGGAAGGTAGCGTGGGGACACAAGTCTTAATCTGGCGACTCTGCCCCGACACTGATATACACTACCGGCCAAAAGTTTGGAATCATTTGTAAAAATCGAATATATCGATAAATTTTGAAATGATCGATCGTTACAATATCAAATATTAACTAGTTGAATAATATTTCTTAACAGATTTCAGCATTTTCTTATGTCCATAATGCTCTCATATCTTTTATACACCCAGTGTAAGACAATGTTTGGAATGGACTTTTCTAACGGGACATCTTTGGCAACTTCTACAAGGAGCATGGAAAAATATCAAATTAGAAACATTCGAAAAACTAATTGTTAGGATGCCCTGAATATGTCAGGCTGTTATTAAAAATAAAGGCGGTTTTTTAATGAAAAAGCAATTTGAAGAAAAATACGCATTCCTTGATATAAAAAAATAATACAAAAGGCTTGACAAGTTCATCTTCCTTGGTTATTCTAAAAGCATTCAGTTCTTCTCGTAAACCTCCTGTTTCTCTGAATTTACGCAGTGATTCCAAAATTTTGGCCGATAGTGTATATGTTACGGTAAATGTGATTAATCCAGAGATTATGTATAATATCAAACTTATAGATGTTTTCGGCGCTACCGTTTCGATCAATTACTAAATAACAATTTTGCAAAATTGTTTGATATTCAACATTTACGATCGATAATAAGAATTATTTTATTATGTATAATTGCCGGTTATTATATATAATCACCACTTTTGGTAAATATGATAAATTATTGAATATTTATCAAATGAACCGGATCGTTTATATCTGTGGTTGTCAAGAAGAACGCCGCACGTCTCATAATTTCACTTCCGAGATATTGCCGTTTAAAGTTTTGATCACTAATGCTTTGATATAGAACATCGGTTAAATTGCACTAGTTTTTTCAGCCTTTCGAATTGATTTTCATGACTTTTTTCTGGTAGATATATAAATTCTATATAGAGCCCAATTAATGTATGCACTCAAATTTTTTGAAATTGTGGCAGGCGTTCTCTTTGCAACCACAGATATAATTCCCAACTCGTAATGGTGAATGTGATAAATATCTTGACTGGTTGAGCCAGTAGAATACAGCGCAGTTTTTTGAATAGTTACTAGTCAGAAGGATAGTTTTTCGTTGGACACTATGGCGCGAGAGGCTGTGCGAATAACAATATTTTATAATTTACAATTTAAAATTCAATAAATGGTTAGGTCTATAACTGGACTGGGTTAGATCAATAGAGAGAGTGTGTGCTATAGGTTTAGAATACATAGATAGGATTAGAATAAGGCCCGTTTCACACTAGAGCTGACGGTACAGCGTACGGGTACGGCGTACGGGTACGGCGTACTGTCAGCTCGTCGACCGTGTACAAGCCGATTTTGCTTTCACAGTTGAGCTGACCGTCCGCCGTACGCATAGAGGAATATAGATATTATTGTCGATAATTATATTTTCATTTACAGAGGAGATAAGGTAAGTATTTAATCTTTTTAACTTACTTCTCATCAACGAAGTTTTTAACTTCTGGTGATAAAAATAAGAATAAGGTACCACCAGAAGTTAAAAAATTTATTGATGAGAAGTAAGTTAAAAAGATTAAATAACTATCTTACTTCTTCTATAAATGAAAATATAATTATCGACAATAGGTATCCAATTTGAATTATATGACAACAGTCATACACAGCCCACAAGGAATGCTTGCGACAATCGCAGCGATACGTCGAGTGATCGTTCGTCAAGTGAAATACGTCAAGTAAACGTTCAAATACTTCATTATGTTTATTTTTAATATGTTTTATATACGAGAATACAATATACCTTCAAACTAGTGGGTTATTCATTTCATCGAAAAGATGATTTCATTAGATTTGTTCACAAAAATCGATTTTTTTTCAAATCCTGAGGTCGTGGACAAATTTTGAGACCAGATTTGAATTCAGCGTGAAAAAATCTACTGGAAATGATGTATAACATGTCAAAAAAAAAATTTGACCGCGCGTAGTATTAGATAAACCATAATTTTCTTGAAATTGTGCAAGTTTGACGAATTTTTTCAAGGTTAAAAAATGCTCGTACCATAATCTCTCTATTTTTCCCATATTATGCAAAGTTTCAGCTTTAATTTAAAAAAAAATCATTGCTCTATCTCATTTCTATCGAAAGTTCTTTGATTTTGACACAGAATTGATCGGATTGTCCCACTGTGCGCGCGCAGCGCGTACGGCGTACGGTCAGCTCAAGTGTGAAAACCTCCATTTCATTCAATGGAACGCTGTGGCGCGTACGCGTAGGAGCCGTGCGGAGGCTCGTCTGCTCGCGGACCGTCAGCTCAACTGTGAAAGGTCCCATAAGACTGTGGGTAATCAGCTACGCAAGCTGACGGTACGGCGTACGGTACCTACACGGCTCCTACGCGTACGCGCCACAGCGTTCCATTGAATCAAATCGAGGTTTTCACACTTGAGCTGACCGTACGCCGTACGCGTTGCGCGCGAACAATGGGACAATCCGATGAATTCTGTGTCAAAATCAAAGAACTTTCGTTAGAAATGAGATAGAGCGATGATTTTTTTTTTAAATTAAAGCTGAAACTTTGCAGAATATTGGAAAATAGAGAGATTATGATACGAACGTTTTTCAACCTTGAAAAAATTCGTCAAACTTGCACAATTTCAAGAAAATTATGGTTTATCCAATATCACGAGCGGACAAATTTTATTTTTGACATGTTATACATCATTTCCAGTAGATTTTTTCACGCCGAATTCAAATCTGGTCTCAGAATTTGTCTATGACCTCATGATTTTTCAAAAGATCGTATTTTGTGAACAAAACTAATGAAATCATCTTTTCGATGAAATGAATAACCCACTAGTTTGAAGGTATATTGTATTCTCGTATATAAAACACATAGAAAATAAACATAATGAAGTATTTGAACGTTTACTTGACGTATTTCACTTGACGAACGATCACTTGACGTATCGCTGCGATTGTCGCAGGCACTCCTTGTGGGCTGTGTATGACTGTTGTCATGTAATTCAAATTAGATACCTATTGTCGATAATTATATTTTCATTTATACAGGAAGTAAGGTAGGTATTTAATCTTTTTAACTTACTTCTCATCATTGAATTTTTTAACTTCTGGTGGTACCTTATTCTTATTTTTATCACCAAAAGTTAAAATCGTTGATGAGAAGTACGTTAAAAAGATTAAATACTCTTACCTTACCTCCTCTGTAAATGAAAATATAATTATCGACAATAGTATCTATATTCGTCTATGCGTACGACGGACGGTCAGCTCAACTGTGAAAGCAAAATCGGCTTGTACACGGTCGGCGAGCTGACGATACACCGTACCCGTACGCCGTACCGTCCACCTTAGGGAACGTGGCCTACTCCGCTTGGAAGCGAGGAATTGAAATAAATTCACTGCTGCGCTATGCTGCGCGTATACTACTAAATAATATACTTTATTCAGACTACGGACGGTGTAGAACACGTGTCTGCCGAAAGCGGCAACTCAAGAGATTAATACGTCTTACTAGTATGACGACTAGGGAACCAATAGTGTAACGCTTACAGTAATACGACTAAGAAACGACTCGTATAACCGCTTAGCAAGACGACTAAGGAAAGAGAATTGACCACTTAACAAGGCGGCTAAGGAACGAGTGCTCATAGGCGGTAAATCGCACTAGGCACGCAGACGAACGATCGTCTAGAGGGGCGACTCGCTATACAGCTCGCATGCTGCTATTGCCAGGCGACACTAGCGCCTTGACAATGCGCGGAAGCGCATGTTGTGTGATGTCGCCAATCACACCCAGCGCCATCCTAGGGAATATGAACTATTATTATAAGATGCATCACCGCGCATATTCGAATATCAGGATAAACCGAACACCGTTTAATTGTAATCTCGCAGATGCGTAGTTAGAAATATCGCGACTACCAGTTAGAAGGTCACTCGATTAGGGAAAACAGGTAAAAAGAGGAATAAACCAGGAAAACACTCAAAAGGGATTAGGCCCCTTTTCCGAGGACAGCGAAGGACAATAGAGGGCAACTCTCCAGCCCTCTCCAAGCACTTCGGTCATAAATCTCGGTCCCAAACGATGGGCCTTGTTTCGAGAAATCCGACAGTTTTCGACCAAGCGCGCGTCAATCAGCGAAGCGCCTTCACCCAGCGACACGAGGAGCACTCTCCAAAGTCCGGCCCCCCAAACGGTTGTTATAAAAACCTCGTCCAAAACGAATAAACAGCAGAATTGAGTTAACCTCTTAATAGCGCACGTCGTTACTTTCTTTGATACCTTACCCGACCACGAAACTATCGTCCGCGTTCGTTACTAAAGCCGCCTCCGAAAGTTTTAATACTTTAGTATTTTAAGGTGTTTGAATCCTTGCCGCAAAATATCAATAATATAGCAGCTCGTGCCATCTAGAAGCAAGTCCCGCAACTATTTAACCAGATAGGAACATCACAGTTGCCCCTACAATGGTTCCTTCGCGTCCGCGCCACAGAGTTCCATGGAAACAAATGTAGGTTTTCACAGTCATGCGGATTCCGCCGCGGAGCAAGCATCTTTATAGGTACTGTGGCGGCCTTGGTGCTGCCCTATTCTGTGTCGAAATCAGAGAACTTTCGATAGAAATGAGATAGAGCGATAAAATTTTTTTAAAATTAAAGCTGAAACTGCAGAATATGGGAAAAATAGGGAGATTATGGTACGAACATTTTTTAGCCTTGAAAGAATTCGTCAAACCTGCACAATTTTAAGAAAATTGTGGTCTATTCAATACCACGCGCGGAAAAAATTTTTTTTTGACATGCTATACATCATTTCCAGTAGATTTTCTCACGCTGAATTCAAATCTGGTCTCAAAATTTGTCTACGACCTCATCATTTTGCGAAAAATCGATTTTTGTGAACAAAGCTAATGAAATCAGTTTTTTGTTGAAATGATTTGATAACCCGCGAATTTGCTTTTCTGCGCGTCCACCGTCAACGTTTTTCAGGACGGCAACATACTGAACGAACCAGAACGTTCAGAAGCTCCACCGGAGTTGTTTGACGAATTGTTTCACCTGTGGAGGTACAGTGAGTTGACTACAGTTCTAAACGGAAACTTGCTTTATTGCGAGAGTCGGTCTTACAGCACGCGTAGCTCGCGTGACCGCTCTTCACGAATTCTGTAGCCGAACTAACTTACAAACTAGCCGTTCGCTCTCAGATGCATTACCACGAAAATCATTCTTTCTCAGTTAACTGATAAAACTCTTCATTTTGAACTTCTAATATCACCGCTAATAAATTTCGTGGATCACTTCTTGCTCTATCAACGTCTGTGTCACCAACTTTACCAGAAGGAAATTTAAGATTTGAAATTTTCAACATTTTCTTTGCCTGTGATTCTAAACCTTCTTTAGCACTCATTCTACGTTCTCCTACTTGTTCTTACCTGCTTAAAATATCTGTCTGGATTAAAGGGACCGCTGGGTTTCATGGCTTCATCTTCTTTTTGAGTCTTAAAGTTAACTTCAGGTGGAGGATCATTTTGCGATGAATCGTTATTGTTCACATCGGGATAATCTTCTATTTCAGTATTGGTGTTTTCGGAAGCGTTATTAACTGTCTTGATTGGAGCCTGAAGCTCTTCTTCGGTTCTAAGATGTTCGATAGAGTCATTCGGGAAAGAAGACGTTTTCAAGCCTACTTTTACAGGCGTCTCAAACATTGCTTCATAAGGAGTACACTTGATGCCTTTATGAAATGCTCTATTTTTCATAAGTTGCACAAAGCGTAATCCTTCGGACCATTTACTAGTTTGATTGCTTTCCAACCAAGAACTTAGCATATTTTCTATATCTTGGTTTGCACGCTCGACCGAACCTTGAGTCTGGCTGTGCCTAGGTTTTCCGTGCACAATTTTCAGATCCGGTCACATTGCACAAGCTTCTTCTGCGATTCGGTTACTGAACTCACGGCCATTGTCACTTTGCAGTATACTGGGTACTCCAAATATAGTAAAAATATCAACCTCTACGGTTACATCTAACCTCTTCTGCGTTTGCATTTTAGGGCACACACACACGCAACTGTACGAACTACGTCAAGTGGTCTTGATAGATCAATATAAATTTAAAGTCATTATCTGGTTGCGACTGCATGTCAATTAGGTCTACCTGGCATCTTGAGTTCATCTCTTGAAAGACCATTGGCCTAACAACAAGTCCTTTCTTCGGTAGCTTTGATTTTTTTGACAAGCAGAATTACATTTAAAAAGTCAAAAATCTCTGGTTTCCGAAGATGAAGTTTAATTCAAATACTACTTTATCCAGCATCGCCTATACTAAACATTCTAGTCCTCGTTCGAGCGAAACACAGAAAGCATTTTCATCTGCTCTTTTTTTACGAGGATGAAAATTGCAAAAACGGATTTTGTCAGAGGAATCAGTCTTTCATTAAAGCTCCATTGTGATTGCAGCTGAAGAGTGCACGCGACTTCTTCTCGCCTGTCTGGACGAAATCGATTCGCATCCGAGGGTTGTCTTCAGCCAGGAATATTTCGAAGAATTGAATGCTACGGAGGTAGAACAATTAGCATGCCGCGACACCCTGAAGTTGAAGAACGAATCCATCTTGTTTTACGCTTTGGAGAGGTGGGCAGCGTCCGAATGTCGAAGACACGGAGTCGAACCATCGGCGAGCAATAAAAGGTCCGCGCTATCCGACAAGGTTTGGTACAGCGTGCGGTATCCTCTTATGACCGATAAAGAGTTCATCGAAGGTCCCATGGCTAGCGGAATACTCTCCAGCGAGGAATCCGCTGCCATCGTTGCCAGAATCCTCGGACATTCTCAACCTCAGGACGGACAAGAGGTATGCATTGATATGTATATTGAAAATTTTAGTATTAACATGGTAAAGTTCATTAGTAGACTCCTTGTTCCAGGATTGCAAGGGTGCGGGTGGCGCCTTCTCATATCTTGATAATACAAAAATGGGGGTTTTCAGTAGTCAAAAACGCTAGATAAAAGATCAATCTAGGCCACAATCGGCCTCAATTTCTATTATTCGGCAGCATGTAGCTGTCGCAGCTTTGTGAAAATAGCTACATATGCAGCTTTATGCTTCCGAATAATGCAAATTACGCTTCGTAAACGTAAAAATAGGACTTTTGAGGGCGATTGACCTAGACTAATCTTTTCTCTAACGCTTTGGACTACTGAAAAACCCCATCTTAGCATTATCGAGAAATGAGAAGGCACATCCCCTTGTAATCCTGGAAACGACAGTCTACCTCTATAATAATCGGATAACGAAACCTTTTGGTAACACATAGAATGTCGCGCAAATTTTCTGTTTGCCACAAGTTTCATCAATTTCGTTCACAGAAGCAACTAGCGTTATTCATAACTAAAAGTTTAACAAACTTTAAGAGTATTTATTCATATATTATTTTCACTACATTAAAATTATTAGTGAAAAATATAAATCTATATTTTACTCTTGCGGCTTGGAATTGATCCACAAATTTTTTACTTTACATAAAGATCCGAAATCTATTGATAACAATTGTTACATACTTGATAATGGAACCTTCACATAACTCTACAATCTAGTTAATTTTAGTGGGTTAGTATTAACGAAAAACACGGTCCAGTCAGAGCGCGGCTACAGCGGATTGATTCTGGCTCGGCCAACGGCTACGTCACGCTAAGCGGGACCTGTCGCCGAGTCGGACTCCGTTAGCTGTAGCCGCGCTCTGATTGGTCCGTGTTTTTCGTTAATAACTCCTTAACAAAATGTCGCTTTAAATGATCTCAGGAACCTCCCATTTCTGGATGCTGAAGGAATTTGGAGACATCCTATATAATCATTGTTAATCAAATACTCTTTGCATAAAATTTTCCTCTTGTTGGTTATCTATTAAGCGTTATTGCTCTACTATAAAATTTGCCCATGAATCGTACAGCTTTTTATTTGTCCACACTTCTATTCGAGTCACATTCTCAAGTGCTCTCTTCGGACACGTATTTTGGATATTCGCAGTATTCACCGCTTCAGCCCAAAGAGCTTGTGATAATCCTGATTGCAAGAGCATACATTGTGCCATTTCCGCTAGAGTTCTATTAGCTCTGTGACTCCATTTGGCTGCGGAGTGTAATCAGCACTTAACCGTCTCTTGATACTGTTGATACCTTCAGCATCAGTCCTTAATTTCTTTACTTTTTTCCCTGTCTCTACGTTAAAGCACTGAAAATCGATAAACTTTAAACACTCATAACTTTTGAACCATTGATCGTCCAAATCAAAACTTAGATTTCTCGCATTTTCTTGTCCAAATCTACTGGATTACATAAGAAAAAGGCAAAAATTTCTGGTTACGCAAGGAAAAGTGCAGCACAAAGAAAAGTTAATTTTTACCATGTCTTTTAAACAAATTATTTTTTAAAAAAGCAGTTTTATTATTCAAAGACGCACAAATTGGATTTTGAAATTTTCGTTTAGACCTAATAGTTTCAGAGATATTCGATAAAATGGATTTTCCACCCCAAATTTGAGGCCTATTTTCACCTCCTTACTATAAATATCGGCGGCTATAAAAAAATTCATGTCAAATATTTTTTCGAGTTCTATATCATACTAAAATTTCATTAGAATCGGCGTATTGTGGTTAGGTAACCTGCCTTGTAAGAGTAAATATCGAGCAAAATCGGAGTAAACCTTGCCGTAGGAGGGAAAATCGTATTGTATTTTTATAGTTTTAAGTTTCATGCATTTTCAATAATTTATATATATACAAATCTTAAAATAATGAGAATAAGAGATTTTGCCAGATGTTTACTCTGAAAGCAAGATTAGGTTCGCTTTTAGTGCGATCGATCTGCTTTCTCTAACGAAGCCGAGGTTTGGTCTCGATTTGGCATGGATTTGGTATGGAATATTGCCACCAAACTTTGCAGGCCAATACCGGAATTAATGCGGAAACAGATGGATCGGAATTTGTAGACAAGTTTTGGTGCCAAGTTCATACTAAGGGCCTGTTCAGACACGGCGGAAACCGCGCGTTTTCGACCGCGCGATTTTTGTTTTCGATTATTCAACCGCGCGATTTTTGTTTTCGACTATTCAACCACGCGATTTTTGTTTTCGATTATTCAACCGCGCGGCTGCCGCCTCTGAACCGCAGGAAATCAAATCCGCGCGGTTTCCGCGCGATTTTATTTACTATGGTTGCTATGAGAGCGTTCAGGTGTTTGACGGAAATCGCGCGGTTTGGACGTGTGTCAACATAATGAGTCGCTTCGATACTGAATTATTTATTGATGAAATCGAAAAAAGGCCAGCGATATGGGATATGGAAAGTTCTGATTATTCCAATAAAGTTTTGAAAAATCGTGCTTGGGAAGAGTTGGTTGAACTATTTGGAGAGGGAGAGGACACAGCAGAAAGAAAGACAATGTTTGGTAAATACTCACTAATATATTTAACAAAAATGTAACACATTACAAATAGAAAACTAAAATTTATCATGTTGAATTTATATTTTCGAATCCTGCCACTCAACGCGACCATCATTTGCAAAATAATTAGCAAATGTGTCTCCAATATCTAGTGATGACGGCGTCCCCTACGTGTATGTACTGCATTTAGACTGTCTATCGGTGCAGTATACAAAGTATCTTTATAGTTTACACCATCCCTAATTCTTACAAAGTTATGTAGAACGCAATAGGCCTTTATGATGTCTTCTGCAAAGTCTACTTTTACATTTAACGGTCTATGAAAAATACGCCACTTGTTCGTCAGAATTCCAAAAGTGCATTCGATGTTACGTCGAACCCTGGATAACCTGTAGTTAAAAACCCTTTTTTCATATGATAAACCTTTCCTGGCATAAGGCCGCATTACATTTTCCATTAAACCGAAAGCCTCATCCCCGATAATAACATAAGACAGTGGTTTTGGGTCTATGTTAGATATTGGTGTAGGTTTTGGTATGTTTAATGATTTTTCTAGCAATCTTTTAAATAATATTGAATTTTTAAATATACTAGAATCACTACTTTTACCATAAGCCCCAATGTCAACATAAGTAAAACAGCAGTTGACGTTACAAACTGCTAAAAGCACTATAGAAAAAAAATGTTTATAGTTATAGTACAAAGATCCAGAATCATTAGGCTTTATAACTCGGATATGTTTGCCATCAATGGCGTAGATACAGTTAGGAAAATTTGCATATATTTTAAAGTCCTCAGCTATTTTCTTCCACATATCTTCACTCGGTTCGGGCATGACTGTCTTTGCCAGTATGTTCCACAATACTGCACACTGCACACACTTGACGGACAATTACAGTAATTGTAGATTTCCCGAGGCGATAGTTATAATGAAGGTCTCCAAATGAACAACCCGTAGCCAAATATCTGAAATAGTAAAATCGTAATCGTATTTTTTTCAGCTTCCACGCTATAATAAGGAACATAAGAAAAATAGAACGGTTGTTTCTGGTTCAGGTTCAAGTAGTAAAGTTTCCAAGTATATATATTTTTCCCGTCTCGGTTTTCTGCAGAAATGCATAGAAAATAAGGAAACAAGCACAAGTTTACAAGAAAGTGAAGAGATAGACGTTGAGGATAGTGATGGTGTTTTGGATACTATCGAAACACGTCCACTTCCAAATAATAGAAAGAGAGCAAAAAATTCAGCAGAGGTTCGTTCGGCAAGTTTAATTGAGAAAAGCATTCAATCGCGAGATAGGATTCAACAGGAAATTCATGAAAATATGTCTAATTAAGACGAGGATTATCTTTGTATAAAGAATTGAAAAATGTGCCGGAGCACAAACGCTTGTCCACGAAAATTCAGATACTGCAAGTAATTCAAAATGGGCAAATTATACCAGCCCATATACCAGCACCTCACATTATACTGTGCCTGATTCAGTATTTTGGCGTGATCAAAATTAATAAAATATATGTATATGTAGAGATATATAAGAATAAATATCATATTTCCATTTAAACTTACCTCAAAGTAATAACGAGTTTTTCTTCTGGTGACACACTCCCCCTCATAATGACGTCAACACTTGAAATTTCTTCCCTAATCAATTCAGCTAATTCATCAAATGATTTTATCGACATTGTGAAATAGTTGAAGAATTTCGGCTCAAACTTTGCGCTATATGTGAGCCGATCTCTTAATATCGGATGCACCCGATACTGTCTTTTTCTATATCTTTTACTTTTTTTGCAGAGCAACCACAAATATATTGCTTCTTCGATATCCATCTTCGTATTGAGCTAAAACTTCGCCCCTCTCCTCCATGTCCGCGCGGTTAGCGCCTCTTCCTGAACGACTGTCAATTTTGACGCGGTTCAAATCGCGCGGTCGAAAACGCGCGGTTTCCGCCGTGTCTGAATAGGCCCTAAATCAAGAGCAAATTACTTAATGTGCGAGAACTCGAAAATGTAGGGATCTCGATGGTCGGGACGGGTTGGGACGGAAAATTTTGGGATTCTCGATTATGTCGAGATTCTCTAAGGGATTCTCGAAATAATCGGAATTCTCGAAATTAACGGGATTCTCAAAATTATCGAGATTCTCGAAAGTATCGGTATAAAAAAAAGAAGATTCAATGAATAAATTTTATACCTCGAAATCTCATACCACGATTGGTTTTAATGTTTGTGTCTTATAATGGTAATCGAATACTGAAAACCCCGAAATCTTCGAGAATCTCGAACATTTTCGGGAATCTTGACACAATAGAAAATTTCAAAATTTTCGAGAACTCCTCTCGATCTCGAAAAAATTTTCGTCTCGACCCGAGTCGACATTTTCGGGTTCTACTATAGTGGCGCTCAAAAAACAAAATGTGTAAAAGGACCTCGGTCCGTTTATAATAAATATAATAATAATAATAAAATGGATGATGAACAGTATTACCTGTACCGCAGAATGATATTTTACTGCCCGAGTATTTAAAAATTTAAAGATTTATATTATACGTAATGTGAAATCGTTTCGTACACATGTTGGAGGTGAACCACACTTCCTTATCGAAAGTGAGCCCATATCTTATTACTGAAAATAATGTCCCTGATTACTATCAGGCACTGCTCTTTTATCTGTCCTTTTATGTACTAATCTTACTAATCTTACTAGATTGTTCAAATACAACTTTTACGAAATGCGGTTATTAAGTATAAGTATTTCAGTCGGCGATAATCTGTCGCGTGGCACACTAGCATTCGGATAAAGCTTTTTTATTCTTCGAGTAACTGAATCGTGTTGAAATTATAAGTTTATATTAATCTTCCATTAACGAAATTGTCCGTGACAAATTCAAGTTGTTATTACGAAGTGTACGATGATAAGCAAGACGCAAGAGTTACAAAAGTCCAGTGTACGCTTAAAGAGATGCAGAAAGATGGGACTGTCAACACTCGCACGTGTAACAAACTCATGTTTTGTGGTAATCAATCATCGAAAGTTAATACGTCAATATTAACTATGACTAAATCGTGTAATTGCAATTAAAAACGGTTTCACTCGTTCTATTGCGTATTGTCACTTTGTGGATCAAACAATTAATTTTGAAGTAGCTCGTATATTTAATATTTTTACCAACTAATTTAATATAATGAATTACATTCATGAAGCTTAGTAATAAATGAAGTACATCCAGTTATTTAGAGTATTTAAAATTATTTATAGTAATAGTTATCACTAGACTGCTGCATTTTTATGCATTTATAGAAAAATTGAGTAGACAAAGTTTAAAATTGTAGGAAAATTAAAAAAATTTAAAGATGACAATATATATTATTTTTCACCTATTGAAATTATTAAAGGAAGAAATAACATTCTATTTGATTTCTATTCATTGTAATCGATGCAGACAATTTTCCGCTTTATACAAAATGATTATAAATATTTCGATAAATAAAACATTTTCTTATTATTTACTTTCGGAGAGACAGCTCCGATGATCTAAACCTTGACATACATACAGTGAGCCACGAAAGTATTTGAACGCGTTTTAAAACAGTATAACTTTTTTATAATTGTACTTTGTAATTGTACTTTGTTTACTAAATGATCTGCAAAAAATATTTTCCAAAAATTATAATTTACGAAGTTGCATGCAAAAATAAAAAAATTTTTTGAAACTTTTTTATTTGGACCTTTAATGAAAATTTAAAATATATATTTTGTAGATCTATGTTAGTTATACACATAGTTATACACACTGAAAATTTCATCAAAATCGATTAACATTAACCCAAGAGCTATAAGTGGTTAAATGTGGTTAAGTTAAAATCATAGTTTTTCGCGATTTTTGGTCAGTTTCTGCTTAAATCCACTACTTACATCTTTCGATGCGTGTCGTTTTTTCTGCGTCAACCGATTTCGATGAAATTTTCAGCATGTGTATAACTAACATAGATCTACAAAACATATATTTTAAATTTTCATTGCGGACTGTAATAAAAGTCAGGTCGTTTGGTCGGATCATAAAAAAGTTATACTGTTTTAAAGTGCGTCCAAACACTTTCGTGGTTCACTGTATGTATTGTCGAGGGCAGTCTCCCGAATTACTTCCAACAGTTAATTAACAAATAGACGATAGAAATATTGATGAAGAAAATTTATTTCAACAACTATTCATAATAATGTCCATTCGCAGATGATAAACGGATAATACAACAACAAATTCTTCTTATCGACATTTGTGTTGTAGTTATTTCTTAATTATTATTATATATATAGGAGCGACAAGTTTTTGTACATAACTTCGGTTACTCTTGTCAACAATCGAAAAAAGTAACTGATATTACAAACGGTGCTTAATAAATGGAGACAAGTTGTTTTTCTTTAATTTTGTCAGAAAGATTAAAAATTTTACAAACGTTGTACTTTGCAACGAACGAAAAATTATTATTATTATTTAATATTGACCGAGTATACTTAGAAAATTCCAAGTTTGAGTAATTAATAATGTTAGTTGCAACATTTGAATAGAATAGAACTTTTATTCAGATTTGTCTACAAATATTTATCAGGCTTAGAGGACAGATGCGGTAGTTTTTACTATTTTTCAACCTTACATGAAAGAAAATGACTTTGTTAGCACCTCGTTGAATTCGTCTAAAAACACACTATCACAATACATACAGTCAGTCAAAAAAGTCTCCGTACATCGTAAAAGAATTTATTTAAAGTTGCATAATTTCAAAGCAAATGGTAATAAATAAATAATTCTTGCATTATTATGTTCACAAACATAACATTTATTAACAGTGCTAAAAAAGCTGTTACATTTGTTTGTTAACAAATAAACGAAGGCAAAACTCAAACTCAACGAAAACGAGGTCAAAACAGTATCCATGTAACATTATTATTCATAATTTGTTAACTAGTGGTCAGTTGGGCCGCGTTTTAATTTTATAATTTTCTGCATCCTCTTTGCGATTGTTTGGACTAATTTTTGCGTTATACTTGGCTGAATATTTTCCAATACCAACAATATTTTAGATTTTAAATCTTCCTTGGGTAAACCTTTCGTTTAGGGGAGGCAGCTCCGATGACCTTCACCTTGACATATGTTATTACCAACAACATTCTGAACAATTTTTGTTATTACATAAACCCGGTGCTCGGCTTTAGTTTCCGAGATAATTGCAAAAAACTATTGCTAATACTGTATTGCATTTTCCGTTTTCGTGCATGCTCCGTGGCAACGTAAACCTGTTCCGGGCCGCATCTGTTTATTTTTTGTTTGTAAACTCGTTGTGGAGATGAGAAGCGACCATACCACACCCACTCACCCAGTGTTTCACACGCACCCAATGTTTCTAAAAAGAAGGTTCTCACATTATACAATATAAAATCAACTGAGACCAATACAGCATACATGTATTATATTATCGCATTTGATTGTAAAACAAATTGGTATTGGTTTTAGTTGATTTGGCTGTTTCCGTTTACGTCCATTCTCAGAATTCGATGAAATTTTGAAAATAGGATCTTTTTTGACTAAAATGACGATTGCCAGAAGGATTTTTCCCGACTCGAAAAAAATTTTTTTATCATTTCAATGTCGCTCTTTATCTTACCGACTTACCGATTTTTATGACAGTTATAATGCAAAGATTATGCGATCAGAGTGAGTTGTGGTTAGGTCGTGGTGGGGGCGGAGCACGCATACGAAAATCTAGGAGTAGTCTTTAAAAATTGAAAGTTTATCTTATTTATGTATCACTCTAAATTAAAGAGGATTCGCTTATAGATCATATGTGTGAATTTTTATGGCGCTATGAGGTGACCAGGCTGATGATAATCTATTTTTAGAATTAATTGAAGATATTCTATATAAAATAGAAAGTCGGTAAGTCGGTAAGGTAGAGAGCGACATTGAAATGATAAAAAAATTTTTTTCGAGTCGGGAAAAATCCTTCTGGCAATCGTCATTTTAGTCAAAAAAGAACCTATTTTCAAAATTTCATCGAATTCTGAGAATGGACGTAAACGGAAACTTCGCCGTTGATTTTATATTGTTTAATGTGAGAACCTTCGTCTCAGAAACACTGGGTGCGTATGAAACACTGGGTGGGTGTGTGTGGTATTGTCACTTGTGGTATCGTGTGTTGGATAATACATGTATGCTGTATTGGTCTCAGTTGATTTTATAAGGTGAGAACCTTCTTTTTAGAAACACTGACTGGGTGTGAAACACTGGGTGGGTGTGTGTGGTATTGTGTGTTGGTTAGTTTATATTGAAATAATTCAAAAACTCACGAGACTTGTAACTAACGCACCGATGTATACACTGATCGCTACTGGTTCATACTGGACCGCACATGGGTCACATTCGAATATATGGGTTCTTGCTATGTTTGTTTACCTGTGTTTACGAGGTGTAGCTCGTTTGAAACTATGACAGCCTTACATTGCCACGGAGCGTGGAAGAATACGGAAAATTCAATACAGTTTTCGCGAATATCTCGAAAACTAAGACCGAGCACCGGGTAGTTGTAATGACAAAAGTTGTTCAGAATGTTGTCCTCGACAACATATGTCAAGGTGAAGGTCATCGGAGCTGCCTCCCCTAAACGAAAGGTTTACCCCCAGATTTGGTATATCAGCCATTTAGGGAAATTTTTTTTGAAGAGTTTATAGATTAATCCGTTGAGCCAGACGGAATCGAATGCTTTTTCTATGTCGATGAGGGCTGCGCCTACGAGGGAACTATTGCTGATTTTATTATTTAGATCTGAAAGGAGCTTGTGTATGGCATGGGTGCTGGAGTGAGCGTGTCGGAAGCCAAATTGGTGATCGAGGATTAAGTTGATGGAGTTGCAGAAGGAGACTATTGAATCGTTGATGATTGTTTCGAAGACCTTGCTGAGGCTGTCAGACTTATTGGGCGGTAGCTGGATCGTTCGTATTTTTCCCTTTCTCTAATATGGGGAGAACTTTAGCGCATTTCCATTGCTTAGGAAAGTAGTTGTGGTTGATGGCGTTATTGAGGATTATTGAGAGGCTGACAATCATACTGTTAGGAAGGTGTTTAAGTGTGATAGGGGGATGCCGTCGAGGCCACTGGAGGTTTTATTGGGGAGTTTTTTGAGAGTGTAAGTGAGGGAGAGAGGATTGCAGAACGGATGTATGGAGTTTTCTGGGGTGCTTGGGTTGATGGCCGTGTTGGTATCAGTGAAGTTTGTTAAGGTTGTTCCGGTAGCTCTGAGGTGGCTGCGAGAAATTCTTGTTTGATTGATTCGGCAGCAGAATCTACTATCGGTTTAAGATGTGAGTCGTTGTTTAGGTGTCGGGGGAGTTGACTGTTTCATAAAAGGAACCTAATATGTTGAGAATATCGTTCGGGGAGGAGAAGATATATTTATTGTCGGAGATGGGGATGTTAGTGAGGTTGCAATTGCTTTTGGAGATGATGGGAACGTTGTCTCTCGAGATGTGTAATTCTTTTATAGAATTCATTTTTTTTCTTCTGAATAATGCATTGATTTTTGGAAAAAACTTGTCAGGGCTGCGGTAGTCAATCTTTTTAATTAGGTTGGTCCAGTAATTTTCAATAGCTATTTTGAATTCGCGTTGTAGTGCGGCAACGAGTTCTTTGTGAATAGTTTTGGCTGCTTTGGTGATGTCCCAGGATGAGCGGAGGTCCCTGAGATGGAGGTGGTGGAGTAAGGAGACTATGTAGGATTTGTTTTTCTGTAGTTTGACTATTTTTCTGTTGAGGTATCTATCGGTGTTATTTTTGGGTTTCATCTTGGGAACGGTTTTGTGAATTGTTTGGAGCATAGCTTCGTTGATGGCCTGGAGATTGGAGTCAATTTCGTCGAGGGAGAGGTTTCGGTTGGCAGGTATGTTGTTGGTGGATTTAGGTTTGGTTCGGTAGGATTTAGAGAGGGTTTTAGAGAACTTGTTCCATTTAGTGGCCTTGAAATTATATAAGTGATTGGGTGTGTGGGCTTTGGGCGGGAGAGAGTTCCTGTGGAGTTTAAAGATTAAAAAGAGGGCTGTATGGTCGCTGTCGTATGGCAAGGTTTGGGCTTTGTTGTGGTGACCGTTGACTAGTTTGAGTCTGGCATCTGCAAGACATATATCTAAAAAGGATTGAGATGGTTTGAAAGTGGGGTGGGCTGGTGGAATTATGTTAAGTTTGTATTTAAGATTATTGAGTGATTCCCATTGACTGAGGTATCTGCCTCTTTGGTTATTGCACCTGACTCCCCAGGATTTCCTTCTGGTATTGAGGTCCCCCGCAATTATATACTAGTTATTCTTATTGTCTAGTTCTAAGTTGCTAAATAGGTTGTTAAATTCCGAGATGAAGAGAGATCTGTTATCGTTTTTGGCGTATACGCTGCCAATGTATAGTGTGTTGTTATTGTTCGTGAGGATTTTAATTAGGGAGTATTCGAGAATTTCATTGGCGATTGAGGCAGGGTGTTAGAGTTCTTCGAAATGGAGATTTTTGTGAATGAGGATTGCGGTGCCGCCTCCTTGCGTTGAGTTAGGTCTGTATCGTCTAACTATGGAGTAGTCTGTGAGAGAGAGGTTGTGGGAGTGGTTAATTTTTGTCTCAGAGAGGAGGGCAACGTCGGAATTGTGGGTGGTGAGAAAATGGTGAAGTTCAAGTCGTCGGTAGTTGGCCACAATGGAATTAACATTGATGGCTGAGATTTTAATTTGATTGAGTGAAGGGGAGTTAGCCATCGTATTGCCGGTTGAATAATGTGTTGAGGATAAACTCAATTTTTTCGGAGTTGACGGCTATTTGTGAAGCGAGGGTTTTATATTGGGATGTAACGAGCGAAGATAGTTCTAATTTGAAATTTGTTACCCATTGCGGGGGTGAGGAGTCAGTGGTAGAGTTGTCGGGTGCAGAGGCAGGTCCCGTTGGGGAGGTTGGCGAGGGCAAAGTTGATGAAGGGACATCCTTTATAGGAGGCCGGGTGGCCAGGTAGGTTGCAATTGGCGCACTTGAGGTCTTCTTTATTGTTGGTGGTATTGAGGATGCACATACCTGGCTCATGGGACAGGGCGCATTTTACACATCTGGGCACATCAGGGCACATTTTACACTAATCGTTGGCATTTTCTGCACTGGAAAATGTCAGGTTTTCGAAGGTGCTCCTATCGTATCCTTTGGTAAGGATTTGATTTTAAAAAGTTCGGCTGGTTTGCTGTTGTTTGATATTTGGAGAAGGAATATTCTCCGGCTGGAATTTGTCGAAGTAGAACTTCGATAGGTTGGTAATTTCGATATTAGGCAGATTGAGTTCGGTTAGTTCTTTTTTTATGTCCTCGGGGCTGAATAAGCCTCTTATGCCTTTAATGATGATGGATTTAGGTGTATATGTATAATATTGTATCTTTGCTTCTTTGAATATGGTACAGATGTTGACGTGAAGATCGGTGTTGTTGGTGTAGATGATATGATGAATAAGATTGTTTTCTTTTATTATGAAATCCTTTCTTGAAATTTTGTGGGCTACGATCAGGTTGATTATTTCGTGTAAGGTGGAATCTTTCGTAAATATGAGTGGTGGTTTTCCTAGATGCGCGGTGGTATTTGGTGGGGTTGTGGTTGCTGAGTTGGCTGGTTCAAGATCCATTTCATTATTTTCTTCGAGTGGTTGGAATCGGTTTTGGGTCGAGGGGTCCATAGAGGATTCGTTTTGCGTTGATCGCGGGTTTTTTGGGGATTAGCCATTTGTCGGTCTGAGATGGTGAGCTGTTTGATAGTGGCATGTCTGTTGATGAGGTTTGCGTCATATGTGCGGGGGGCGCTGAGGTGGTCGATTTCCTGACCGCGTTGAGGTTGGGCCTCGCCTGGTTCGGCTTGGCTGGGCGGAGGTTAAAATCTTTCAGAAAAGAGCCATACATACATTCCATTTCCAGCAAGATGAGTTTGGGAGATTTTGTGTCTTTGGCTATGATCAGATGCTTCAGATGTGTTTTCGGTGTTCACGTGTTCGGGTGATAGGCTTCGTTTGGGCCCGGGAAGCTAGCGGGGAATTCCCACGTTATGTCGGATTTGTATTTGTTCACAGTAAAACTTTTATTACACTGCACTGTTGGATAAAGCACTGAGTGGTTCACTGTATCACATGGTTCACTACTGATGGTAAGAATATTTCGGCTTTATGGGTAAGCGCGAAGGAGGTTAGAGAGAACTGTCACACACTGCCGGATGGAGTGGAGCGGAACGAGGGACGTCCGTCTCGGTCAAGCGTTTGGGCCAGACTCTCGGAGACCATAGCCGCTGCACCAACCGGCGCCGTTGAAATTACCTTCGAAATATTCGAATATATGCACATAGTATTATTTTCGTTTTTTGTACGCAAGTTTTAAAGTCTGGAAGATGTTTCTCTGAACGTAGGAACGTTTGATATTACATAATATATTTTTAAGATTCAGAAAAAATAAGTGTAACTTAGGAAAAACGCTGAAAAAAGTGGTTTTTATTTTTTTCAACATTGTTGCATCACTCACAAAAATCTGAAAAAATTGAGCATAATACTTTTGATAATATCTCATTGCTAAATTAAAACTAAAATAGCACCTTTTAGATTTCTATATGAAATCTGTATTTTTTCGATTTTTTTTCGTGTTTTTCATTTTTTACAACCAAAGTTTGCAACGGAAAAATCTGAAAATGATACCTAATATGTGGCTTAGTATCCGAAATGTGTCAGATTTTTTTCAGAATTTTTAATTGTCAATAAATAGGCAAAATGGGCCAAAAACTGGTTTTTCGATTTTTCTCAATAACTACCCTTACAGGGGTAGTGAGAGGGGTCTTTCTGGGGATAGGCTACCGAATGGTCCAAGCTCGATTGAAATCCCGCCGGGGGCGAATTTCACTACCAAACCTGGCTATAGCCTTTACATTCATCGTTAAATATAACATTATTCCAAAAGCTTTGATCCTTATCAACGCGTGCCTTTGCAAATTCAAAAAGTTTTCTTTTATTAACTTTACTTACGAACGGTTTTCTCCTGGCTGTACGACCATCGTATTCAGCTTTTCTTATAACATTTCGAATAGTTTCGGACACTACTTTTATATTATAGTCATTTTCTATCGTACTAGTCAATTTTTGCACTCGTTTGTGGATCACAACGAATTGTTCATAGGATTGCACGTTTATGAGTAGTATCTAATTTTTATGGTCGACCTGTACGTTGTAGATTTTGAATAGATTTAGTTTTTGTATTTCTCAAGAATATATTGTACTGAAGAATGTGTCTGTTACGTTTTTGCGACGCTCCGTAAGGATTGTCCGTAACTGGGAAGGGAAACAGATGAGCGGCAACCTGTTTCCAAGCGGGGATTCGAGGCTTTCGTTGTGGAAGGGTTCCAAAAAGGCGTGAGATAACGTACAGACTAAATCGCTAGACAGTTATTTATTTTAAAGTTGAATTTGCTACAAAACTAATGTCGAAGATTTTATATAAGAAATGTTAATATTTTCTATTCGTAAAAAGAAAGCGTAAAAAGAGAACGAAAAAGAAAATGAAAATGTTTAACTATATATATATATCTCTAGACGCGGCGAGGTCCTACTGGAAAAAGTTCGCTCTAACAAGATTTGAAAATGATGACTATCGGGAGGCGCGATGCTTACTAGATCGGCGAGATTTTGCAAAGGGAGAGAGACGGGGATGACGAGCTTCCAAGGGGTGGTTGGGCGCCTTCCTGGGACTACTTCCTTCCTCGTTTGCTGGGGGAACTTCCTTCTTCTTGTGAGCTGGAGGACTTCCTTCTTCTCGTTGGTATGTGGTTCATCCTCGTCTGCTGGGGGAACTTCCTTTTTCTTATGAGCTGGGGAACTTCCTTCTTCTCGTTGGTATCTGCTTCATCCTCGTCTGGTCCTCTTCTCCTTTGTTGGTGGTAGAGTGTTGGTCATCACGGAGGGCGAAGGGAAGTAATGGTTATACTTTCTACTGTGCTTGCAAGCATGCACCCGTGTCCGGTACACCACTACTGGGCCGACTTCTCTATCGAGAAAGTATTCAAGTGAAAAAACCACTTAGGTATCTGGCAGGGTACTGACGTGTCAAGTATAGACTGCGGGGTGTGGTGAAAAGGGAGGTAGCAGCACTAGGCGAGCGGTGCCTGTGAGTGCACCGCTCTCTGTTATACGGTGTTGGTGGGGCGGTCGCGTTACGCGTCAGCCGGCAGCGTCAAGGGTGCGATTTCGAGTAGAAATCGGGCGCGTTCCATGCTTCGGTGCACGAGAACGTGACACGTCTTTTTTACTATTTCACCTATTTTTCTAATGGATAATCCATCTTCTTTTAATTTTATAATTAAATCTCTGGTCGCAAGTGGTATTTCCATTTCGGAGAAATTATTTCGTGAAAACATCTTTTATCTTTACTAACAGCCAAGCAACTAAATTGTACTTGGCCATAGACTGTTTCCTTGAGACTTGTTTGTAAACATTCAGCTGAACCGTTAACAAAGCAAATAAATTTATACGCTCACAGTCTCTCTACGGACACCTTTTTGACCTCATTTTTGTTATGTTCGTTATTTTCGTTCGTTTATTTGTTGACAAATGCATATAACATGGTTTTCTTTGCACTAACAATTAATGTTATATTTCTGAACATAATAACGAAAGAATTATTTATTTATTATCATTTCCTTTAAAATTATGCAACTTTAAATAAATTTTCTACGGTGTATGGAGACTTTTTTGACGGACTGTAGGTAAAAATATAGCATTCTACAGTAGTACAGACCGCGCCGAACGTAGAAAAGGACAGCATGTTAATACGAAGGCGCAACAAACGATAGCATATCGGTGAGACAATATTAGTGCAACACTGAAACTTCTTTATTTTTTACTTATTTTTAATGAAATTTTCCCAATACATTTGTGAAATATTTTTTATTAAAATGACACGAAATAAGATACAATTTGACCCATATTAATTGTACATGTGAAGCATAATTTATAATTTATCATATATTTAACATATGCTATATATAGCATATGTTTAAATAAACAACTTAACATCTCGAAAAGTATGTTCTCAAAGAATTAGACTAGAGTTTTGCAAATTAACGGTGCTACAGCGCGTTGATGATTTTTCAACGACTCATTTTAATCAGAAAAATATGACAAATATCTTGAGAAAAGTTGTATAAGAGTTCGGTGCGAACCGTCGTCGAGTAAGGACGTGTTATTGTGCGCGCTGTTGACAAGTGTGTTTACATTCCTTTGGAAATTCGCTATTCATAGCGAATTTTCCGCTTGCTTCTGTCTTGTGGCATATAGCTTGTGCTTCTGTTAACAGGGGCACCTGCTTGTAATTTGTGTGTGTATAAAGTTATAACGATATTGATCATGATGTCAACGGAACAAAAAAACAAGTCCTACGCTCAAATTGCGCAGCAAGCGCAATTTCCTCCCAAGGATCTAGCTATTGTTGTAGATGCTGTAGAAGGAATACCGATCCAAGAGTATACACGTGCAATTGCAAAAATTATTGATTCAAAGAATATTCGTTTCGTGTCAAGAATCTCTCACGGGCGTGTATATATTTGAACACCAAGGAGAACGCTGATAAACTTACGGACTCGCATTCTAAAGTGGTAATTGGACAATACAGTTTGGAAATACGTCCTCTCATCTCCAAGTCTAAGCGCATCATTATGTCAAACGTGTGTCCCGGTATTCCGCATGAAATGATTCAGGAAGAACTCACCAAACATAATATCCGACTGTCATCTCAGATCAGTTTTATTAGAGCCGGTTATAGTGACCCTGGTTTTTCTCACATATTAAGTTTTCGTAGGCAATGTTTTATTCATCCGGAAGATGTTGTGAATTTGCCTGAAGTTTTGCAAGATTAACCAGGACAGTACTAATTACTGGATATATTTGTCTACAGACAAGCTTACCTGCTACCTTTGCAAGGAGGAGGGTCATTTAGCGAAATTTTGCAATAATACAGACATCTCTACTCTGAAATTAAAGAACACCCCACTGGGACAAGATCCTATGGTTCCGTCAACCAATGCAACAGTTAATGTGAATGTAACTCAAGCTGAAGATAAAGTTTCATTGGCTCAAGAAAAATATCAACAGTGTATGCCCCCTCCTCCAGTTAAACGGCCGCTCCCTAGTGCATCCTCGACTAATGACACTACTAGTTGCCAATCTGGAAACACTCATAAAAAAGGTGATCTAGTTACGGGGAAAAAAGTGATTAAAAAACCTAAGAAATCTTCGAAATCGGAAATAACTAAACAAGAGATTATAATACAGCTACAGCCCGCTAAAGAAAAAATCCTCGCTGAAATGGATAAATATCAGGTCAATTTCGATAACATTGCAGACTTTTTGTATACCAGCTACGATAATCCGAAAATTCTTGATAACGCGCTTAGATACACAAGTGACGTTTCGGCTCTTACGGCTATACTTTCGGATGTAAAAGATCTTCTTACCGAACGCAGAATAAAGAGGCTTGTCAATTCCGACTCTATAGAAGACTCCAGTTCAGACACCTGCTCCCTCGAAGTCCAAGAAGCGTAAACCAGTCAACGTACTACATTCTATAGTTTCCACATTCTAACCGTAGAAAATGGATCACAGGTGTCTGAATATTCTATATTGGAACACCAGAAGCATTCTGCGAAGATCTCAAGAAATCCGGCTTCGTCTTTCTAGTGTGGACATTTTTATCTGTGTGGAATCCTGGCTGTCTTCAACGGACAAAATGAATCTTCCTGGTTTCTTAATCTTTAGAAAGATCCCATTCTAGGGGTGGAGGGATCTTGATAGCCGTTCGCAAGTACCTTATTTTTACAGAAAAAACTGGAATCAAAACTCCTGATCAGTCTGTTGAAATGTGTGGTATTCGCGTCCTTAATCTTAAGTCTCTATTAGATTTAATAATATGCTATAGAACTCCGGGAACCACACTTACTCAGGAAGATTGGAATACTATTGTTCAAAACGTCGATAAAAATAAAGACTGTGTATTTATAGGCGATTTCAATGCCCATAACAAAAATTGGAATTGTCGATTCACTGATAGTAACGGTATAAGATTGGAAAATGCTGTTGAGAGTAATAATCTATTTCTGCACAATAGTAATTCCAATACACATATTGATCTCTTTAGAGCTCAAAAATCAAATCTTGATTTAGTTTTTTCTTCTATAAATTTTTTGGATAAGCTAGAAGTTGGGATTTGTGATGAGACTTGGGCTCAGATTATTTTCCAATTTTCATTAAAGTCAATAATGAAAAAATGTTCTACGAAAAGCGTTCGTTCAAACTTAAAACTGTTCGTACTGATTGGGACAAGTTTAGTTCCATTCTCGAGAATTCATAAATTCATCATTTTCTTCCCCCGATTTTGCACTACTCTCTCCTAGTGCAAAATATGATATTCTTGTAAAATCGATTGTCAATGCGCTTGAATGTTGCACTCCGGCGAAAAAAACCGGCATCGTCTGTAAATAAGAAAACAAACCCAGTTCCCTGGTGGGATGCTGAATGCGATAAAATTAAAAGACTTCGCACTGCCTCGTATAAAAAATGGGAACACACACTCAAGTTAGAAGATTTAATACATTACAAAAAAATGTGTGCTACAGCTATCAAAACGTTCAAAAAAGAGAAAAAGGATTGTTTCAAACATTTTGCTGAAAGCATTAATTTTCAAACTAATTCTACATATGTGTGGAACAAATGCAAGATTTTTAAAAATTCCTGGGTTAAAATTTCGCCTCAGCATTCGTTTAGTAATGTGAGGGATCGTATGAAGATGGAGCTTACCCTAGATAAAATTTGCCCTCCGTGGGCCCCGACAGAACCAACTGGGCTTCCTCAGTGTATACGGAATTCTCATTTTGACTTACAGTTTAGTTATTCCGAATTTTGCATTGCTTTGGCCTCTAAAAGAACTACGGCATCCTCTGGTATGGACGGCATTGATTTCGATATTATTAAAAGACTTCCAAAAGAATTCAAAGTTTTGCTTCTTGAAATTTTCAATGAAATCTTAAAGCATCATGAGTATCCAACAGGTTGGAAGAATTCTTATATCCATTTTATTGCTAAATCTGATGGTGTTGGTCTTCGCCCAATATCCCTTACCTCTTGCCTGGGTAAACTTTTTGAGTCTCTTGTAAAAAATAGATTACAGTGGTGGGTTGAATCTAACAATTTACTGCCTTGTAGTCAGACTGGCTTCCGAAGTGGTAAATCTTGCCTTGATAATTTAACTAATCTTACAATAAAAGTTAAGGAAAGTTTCATTGAAAGGAAGGATGTGTTGGCTGCCTTTCTTGACGTTCAAGCAGCGTTTGATAACGTTAACATAAACATTCTACTTTCCAAACTCGCTGCCATAGGTTGTTCTAATGCTACACTTAAGTTTATACACTTCATAACTTATGAAAGATTGATATTTTCAGATCTTTCTAGTGATAATCCAAGACTTTCACTTAAAGGAGTACCTCAGGGAGGGGTACTTAGTCCCCTCTTATATTTAATTTATCTATCGGGCATCATTGATAATGTACAAAATTTTGTTTCTGTTTCTCAATTTGTTGACGATATAGTTATTTACTACAAATTCAAATCCATAAAGAGAAGTACCAAAGTTATCGAAAAGGCCATTAGAATTATTAAAAATAACCTTTACGACTTGGGCTTAGATTCATCTCCTGAAAAAACTCTTCTTCTTGATTTCAATAATAAAAAAATCCCTCCTGGTTCAGTTTCAATTAAAATAGATAATGTCACTGTCAAATCTAGCGAAATTGTTCGTTTTCTAGGCATTATTTTTGATTATAGAATGACATTCATTCCGCAAGTTGAATACGTTATAAAAAAATGCTCGAATGCCCTCAATATAATAAAATACGTGGCACATGGTGGGGATCTGATCCGGGCACTCTCCTTATTATATATAAGAGTTATGTGCGTTCCATATTAGATTATGGATCTTTTGTCTATTTCCCTAAAAAACAAACTATATCTGGCAAACTTGAAAAATTGCAATTCGCTGCTATAAGACTGGCTTTGGGATATCGTAGAAGTACTCCTACCAATATTATGTTGGCAGAATCTAAGCTCCCGCTCATAAAAGAGCGTTTCATGTTTCTCTGTAACAACTTTCTTACAAAATTTCATTCAGATGAAAGTTCACTATGTCTTCAGGCTGTTAAGGGTTATTATAATAGAAACAAAAATAGAGCAATTAGGTCTAATGACATATTGTCCTCTTGCATAATTTTTTTTCGTAATTTCTCTAACTTAATTGAACCTGAAATTAATTTCAATATTTTTTGTTATGATTTTAAAACGCTTATTACCTCAATTCCTTTTGATTTTGAATTTGGATATAATCTTAAGAAATGTGCTGACCGTAATCAGAGAATCGAAAGTCTGATTGAGGATCATTCTGCTCTCGCTGTATTTACGGACGGTAGTAAAATTTTAAATGCAAAATTTGTCGGATCCGCCTGTTTTTGCCCCGAGTTAAATTATTACACAACTAAGAGTGTTGTTCATAATGCTTCTGTATTTACAGCAGAGTGTATTGCATTGAATAATGCTCTTGACTTAGCGATGAGTCATAATAACCAAAACTTTGTTATCCTGTCGGACTCCCTTAGTGCTCTAGTAAGCTTGAAATCTCCTAAATTTAATATTAGAACTAATAGATCTTGGAAATTAAAAGAAAATTCATTCAATTTCATGAAAATTCTAATAACCACTCGATCAAATTTTTCTGGATTCCGGCCCACTTGGGAATTTGGGGAAACGAGAGGGTTGATGTCCTAGCTAAGGAAGCTACTAGTTGACAGCACCTTCAAGATCTATAAGATTCCATTTACTGATCTATCCGAAACATTTAAGAAAAAAGCGATACTAAATACAGTTTCAATAATAAAAGATCAAGGGCTATATAAGGGTAAAGCTTATTTTCAATCAGTTTCTTCAAAGACGTTCGTTCTCCTTGGTTTAGACATATAAAGTTAACCCGACAATGCATTGTTACAATTAATCGATGCAGGGCAGACCATTATCATTTGGCAGCCTCACTTGCTCGCATTGGCATCATCGATAACTCTAAATGTAAGTGTAATCAAGATCAGGAAACGCTTAACCATTTTCTATGGCAGTGCAATCTATATAATGAACAGAGGATAAAACTTATCCGAAATCTTTCCAGAGATGGATTTCAATTGCCGTTGGACATAGGTTGTTTAATAACTGAACCTAATATTAAGGCTTAATTAAGGCTAATAATATGCTTATATATGATAGCGTTTCTAAATACTTGTAATCTACGTGCCTAAGCGTCTTTTCTTTTTTATAATGTTCTAGCTTTACACTGTACTTTGTATTATTTTGTAATATGCATTATGTTCTAATAAATCTCATATGAGATTTCCTAATAAAAAAAAAAGTTGTATAAGAAGGAAGTTGAAAATAAAAAAGTTAGCGTCGCATTGGTATTTTAAACAATGCAATAAGTTTTGAATTTTTGCCGACCGTCGCGGTCGCTGTTTCTCTTTCTTTTTCACTTACTACCCTCTTCTATGTCCTAAAGTTACTCCATAGCGACAATTAAACCACTAAATACAGTTGAAATTATATCGTGTTTAGTGTGATTTTAATCAGAGAAATGCCACAAAGTTGGTGAAAGTCCCATACAAAAATAATGAAAAATAAAGAAATTTTGTAATTGGATTAGTAGTAATTCACACCGATATACCCGAGCCGGTATCGGATTACGCGGCATATTTACACTGCACGACCGAGGCAACTCGAGCTTCTTGGCTCCTCGCGGGGTGTGTCCCCCTCCCCCTCCCAGTGGAATGGGTAGGCAAAGTGACATAGAGTGGTCTCCTTCGCCGGACTTAGCATTTGACATCACTGTATTGAAAACTCATAACCTAACAACGTTGCGTACTTTAGACTTGACAACGCTGTAGAAGTTTGACCAGTGGAACCCGTGTCGCACTGGATCTAGTTCTCGAATTCACCGTTCTCAAAGCGTAGAGGACGCTAAAATCACTGGCATTTTAAGGTGACGGTACTACAGATTCCTATGGACACCAAGTCCCATAAGGTGTCAGGTCTATTCTTACATTTCGTCTGTAACTCTGTGGTTGTATTTCCATACGAATCAGCCACGAACTTTTGCACTGATCTAATACTTTCGACGCTGGTCTCGCCTGCAGTGTAATGAAATATGAAGCTCTTTAAACTGACATTGTTTTCCACAGCTAAGAAGTCCCGTTGCTGGGCCACTATCCAGGCTGTCAAGTGCTCCTAGAATCGCTAACACTTACGAGAACCGTGGCTGTACGATGTCGAAATCGGGGAAAAAAGAGCGGCAAGACAATCGGAACAATTGGAGGAAGGAGTGCGCGACACAAGGACAAAGAACTTGCGTCAGAATTGGCACCTACATCTTGCGAGTTCTTGCCTGTATCTTCGACTGAATAACATTAAGAAGTCAACATGATAGGACGTAGACTAAAACCAACGGGATGTCCCACCGAGAGCCGACACGTTTTCTACTCTGTTCTAACGAGCTTTCTTGTCTGACTCATTTTCTTCGAGAGTTGCATAGGCCAGTTGACCCTTTGGTACACGGGTTAAATTCTTGAAATTACTTAAACTATTATGTTTAAACCATTATGTTTTAACTATTAAATAAATCCGCTTCCTTTGTTTGTAGTAGTTTTTTGCAACAGAGCGACGACCTTATTATAACGAGAAAGAACAATATTTATTAATGAAAATGCAAACGAAAGATTTTCTATCAGGACATTGTGAGCAGTTCTATAGTTCCCTTTTGATATAAAACATAAGACGATGTTTTTTCGCAACAAGAAAATCTCTGTCCCCTTTTTTTTCCTTTTGAAGTTCGATACTGACTAATGCTAGAACGAGATTCTATCCTTTTTCAACGAAAGATGTCGTCACACGGCCGACCACTCAAGAACAATGTCAAGTCATCAATCAGTGCTAAGATATTGGTCAAGATTTCTCGCGAATGCGCGTCCAGTATCTATATTATGTATGATGAAAAGGTAGTGGGGTAGTGATATTGGCGGGAAAGTACCGGAACAATCTGTTCCGGCCAAAGAGGTCCCATGAATTATACATTCATGTTTCACAATCATCCATTCAAATCATAACAATTTTTAATAATCTTACAGGGTGACCAAGGTACTCTATTTCATCGAGAATTTTACTTTACTGATGCTGAAATCGCCGCGCATGCGCGATAAATCTTGGTACTGAATAGGTACTGATCGTCCATCAAGAGATGTCAGTGACATCGACAGTGCGGCACAGGGAGATGAAAGACCTTACTCTTACGCTTAGGTTCTGGCTGGAACGGTCGTCATATGTAGAAGCAGAGTTGTATTGAATTACAATTGAATTACTTGACGAATTATAATTAAAAAATAATTCAATTACATTGTCTTCAATTATTTAATAGGAAAGACCTAAAAAAGAACATTCTTCATGTGACACTAATCTTTAAATTTTTAAATTAAGTTTTTAATTAGTTTTAATGGACAATCTTTGTTTAAACATCCTGTCACTAAGATTGCTGCATTTAGGAAGGTTGGTCATCGTCGCATAAGAAACCATCCTCATAAACATAAAATTGAGTTGTCGGTGAATACGAAACGGAAGAAACACGGATTGAAATGAAAGACATTTTTCACATTAAGCAAGTAATGTACACATTAAGTAATTTGGATTATATTGTATTTCAATTACACTCGTGATTCGCATAATTAGCAATTAAATTAAGTGGAAGGTTCGAATTATGTAATACAATTACAATGTAATTCAAATACTGTGTATATAAAATACAATGTAATTATAGTACGTAATTCAATTACAATATATTTAAATTAGCACAACTCTACGTAGAAGCTCAGCGTCACCGCATCATTCCATTCCAGCCACGCTAATACGTGCATTTGTTGAGTTGGTCAAGCGATTCGGCCAATTGTGGAAGACAGTAGCGCAGAGTAGGGATATCACGTGGTCCCTAAAAGTTTCCCATTGCCATCTCCTGATGGACGATCAGTACCCTCATCCGCAATACGTCGAAAGCTATCCCGTGCCATCGTCTTATATCGAAAGAAAACTGTATACACCCGTGCATTGGAGGGTTAATAGATTGCAGATCTGTGTGCTTGCAGATTGTTTTATGAAGAAGAATGGGAGTCTCTTTTGTCTGTGCAGAGTCAAAACTGGAGTGAATATTTTATTGAATTTGCATTGAATTATTCGTTTTACACTTCGCGCACTTGAAAGCACTATAAACGCATAAACATCTGCAGTCTAGCGATCAGAAAGGAATTACATTCTTAACATAATTTATTTAGAAAATACCAGAGCTTTCCAACGAACAGATCAAAATATTTTCATACCAAACGGGCAGGCTACAGCTAGTAAATATTTGAAAGTGCTTAATTCCGTTGAAATGTGGTTTGATTCAGAGTTGGGCATTGATCAATTAAAAATTTTGTTAATACTTGTGATTTTTAATCGTAATTGAATCGTTAAAAATCGCGGTTGTTTTGATGCGATTCGAATAATCAACAATCAATAAAAATTATTTTACTACTTGTTTGATTGTTTTACATAATAATAATACGTATTAATTAATCGTTGATCATTAACTGTTGGTTTTTAATTGATGTACTCTTTTTGTAAATGACGCATATTATAATTATTTTTAACACATTTATTGGTTATGGTTATTGTTTATAACGGTAACAAATTAACAAAAATTATAATAGGAACATGTTTTAATAGTGTCATAATTAGACTGCGGGTCTTGTGTATGCAATTATCGCTTTTGAGAATTTTCAGATCTAAAAAGGCTGCTACCACAGAAAATAAGATTCTATTTTATTCCACATTCTTAAAATTCGTCTACAAAAATTGAAAATTGCATAAACATCGGCAGTCTAGTTATAATATTTATGTGACTAGTGCTGCAATACTTATTTTGCAAATTTTGTTTCTTCGAGAACAGAATTTGAATAGTTAATAATCCAATTGACGATTAAACAACTAACTTAATCATTTTATTGGTGTTTGAATACCTGCTGTAAGTAATTTCGATTACTTTTTTTGGTTAATTGCAATTTATAATAAGAATTTATAATAATAAGAACAATTAAATTAATCTTTTAACCTAATTGATTAATTAAATATCTATTGCAGTTAATTGAGATTATACATACATCAGTTGAATGAACAAATTTACTCGTTAATTGCAATGAATAATCAAATATTTCATTTACAATTGTTAATCGTTAATAAGATTGCATGTTGCTCAACTCTGATTCTATCAATCTTTGCCTCTTTTTATGATAAATAAGCTACAATAGGCTAACACGTTAGTTAACAATTGGTATATTTTTGTTTTTTAAATTAATGTCTTGCAAATATAACATTCCTTATTATGACGAGAAGTTTCTTTGAGCGGAAGGGCCGTTTAATTGTTATTAACTTGCGTGGAGTTGTCGATGATCGCTTTGATATGAATTTGTCTATGAAGCATATTTTACCGTTTATAAATTTTATTATTCAGATATATTTATTTTAAGGCACGCCGAATGTTGGTCTTAGAAAAAGGTGTTGCAACCAGTTCAACACACTGCGGGAATAATTGTTTTAGTATCTACGTCATTAATTTCCTCGGTCGTTGCGATAAATTAATTAACGCGATTTTAGTATTTTATGTCGATACCAAAGAAGAATTTCATTTATGTCTCCAAATACGATGTTTTTTAAACAGTATTTTCACATGAACATTTCAAAGTTTATACGATTTTATCAAGTCTAAATAATTATGCTTCGAAAAGTGTTTTATGTATTTGAAATGCCAAACGACACGTTATGCAAAAACATAACATATTGTTTATGTATGTGATTTTTGACATGCTCGAGTACGAGTTCTCCAAAAAGCGTTTAGAGTATTTATAATTTTAACTAGTTAAGATACAGTGAGCAGCAAAAATATTTATGGACCCTTAGTATTCACAACCCAGTCAGCCAAACGTGTTTCGAGCAAATTTTGATCTTACATTTTACTTTGATGATACATTGCAAGCGAAAGGCGGTCATTTTGCTGCCAAACCGTGCTTGGAGCAGGATTTGGTTCTTATTTGCTCTGAATCTGCTGACTAAAACCTGTTGACAGAGCCTAATATGGAAACAGATGGCTCGGTATTTGCTTTCACAGTTTGGCGCCAAACTTCCATGCTAAATGGAGGGCAAAACGAGGGCAGACTCTGCTGTCGATAAAGACGGCAGGTCGGTCGTACTAAGAGCGGACCTAATCTTGCTCTAACAGTAAATATCGAGCAAGATCGGAATAGATCTTGCTGTAGAAGGGAAAATCGAATTTTATTTAAATTTCATGCATTTTCAGTAATTTATATACTTATCAGGGATGTGCAAGAGCCCGAAATATCGGTTCGGGTCGGGAACACGAAATTTTTTCGGGATCGGAATGGGTACCCGAAAATTTTGAGATTCTCTAATTTATCGGGATTCCCTTAAAACTAATAATTTATTCTTTATATATTTATACATGTATTACACATTTAATATAATATAAATACTTCGTTATTATACAAAATTCTTTTTATTGAAGAATGTTGTCCATCACGAATTCTCTTCAAGAGTGTCATGTGTCATATTCTCGAAATTGTCGGGAATCCCGATTCTTAGGGGAAACTTGAAATTTTCGGGAACACGACCCGACCCGACTCGTCCCGACCGTCGGGTTCCTGATATTTCGGGTTCTCGCACGCACCTAATATTTACAAGCCTTAAAATAATGACAATAACGATTTGAACCGATATTTACTGTGAAAGCAAGATTAGGTTTCCTCTTAGTGAGACCGACCTGCCCTCTATAACGTTTTGTCCTCCATTTGGTATGGAATTTTGGCACCAGCTTTGCAAGCAGATACCGAGCTTAATGCGGAATCAGAGGGTATTTGCTTGCAAAGTTTGGTGCCAAATTCATACGAAATGTAGAGCAGATTGCTTACTGGGTAATTATAATGTAAAAACTATAAAGTTACATAAACAATGGCATATGTGTTACAGTTAAATGAGAAAATATTTTTACTGTCGTCACACGTCTTTATGACCCACCTTCCGTTAACTGGCTATTCATTACTTACGCAGCCATCAAAATGGTTCTAATTACATGCTCTATTTGTATATTAAATCCGGTCAGAAATGTAGAATCGAAAATCTTATGTGAACGAGATACTTTGCGTGAATTTCATTGTATGAATATTTTGCTGCCTATTGTACAAAACTTTCTATGGAGACACCATTGGTCAAGAACATGGCGCAAGTTGCTCCATGGAATTGTTAATTTCTCGATGCCACGATTTAGCATGTATCCTGTTATATGTTACAGCGGTGTTCTTTAGGTTCGTTGTGTTCATAGTTGCTGTTCAAAGCATATAGCATATTTAAATTATCAGTTATAGCGTGAAACCATGGCTGGTCCGTGTAAGCGTGCAAAGTCTAACAACGAAGATTTCATGTTTGCAGAACTTTTTTTACATCGAAACGTTGTTTAGAACGTTGTGGAACCTTTTTATTTCAGGGTAAACGAGAAAGACGCTCTAAAATTTTTCTCAACGAACTGATACGTTTACCAGAACGCTTTACTATCTATTTTTAAAAAATTAAACTTTCATACATTGAAGTTCAAAAGTAGATAAGGAATGATTACTAGGGTAAAGATACCTGTTACCGTGACCCACAAAACAAACACTTTAGAAATTAATAAAAATAACATGAAGTACCTAGTATTACTTTATTTTTAAAAAGAAAATTGATGTTTCTCTATGTAAATCAAAAGTATTACAATAATTTCTGTTTAAGATATAGAAAACACATTAGTTAGAAACCTTATTCCCCGAGACAACGGAATTTTTCGTTTGCGATTATAGAAAATGCTAAGAAACTGTGATACACCAGAGGATAATAAAATAAAGATTTTATTGTGCTATGGCATCAAAAAAAATTAATTAATTAATTTGTTATCAGAAATTTCTTGTGTCCGGTAAATAGAACCAAAACTTCGGATTAAAACTTCGTTAATATTTCGTTTGCTTTTTAACAAAATCGCCCACAAATATTTGACGATACAGAAAAAAGATTGATAATCAATCGTTTGTCACAAATAATTAACAAAATTTGTTAAAAATAAATTACAGAATGCCTTCAAATTAATAAAAAAACTTCCAAGTCGTCACTAAATATCCGGTAACTAGTACGTTTATCCTACGTATATATGTAATTTGATAGTGCACAACGTGAAATTGCGACATTATCTAGTCACCTGAGGTAGAAAGGTCCTATACATGATATGTGTATCAAATCACGCTTTTGATATATATATATATATATATGTATTAGTTAATATTGATAAATAGACTGCGTGGACTTGTTTGAATTTATATTCTTAAGATATAATTTATAAGACGAAGTTAAACAGGAATTACGTATTACTTCTATAAACAACTTCTTTTTTATTCATCGATTATACTATATAACTTCTGCTTAAAAATCAAATACTGAGTTGCTTCCTTTAAACAAAATTCCTTTAATGTGATTCGAACACTGTAATCTAATTCTGGCTTCTTGCCAGAAAAATCTTGCGAAAAATCAAATCGATATGATTGAAAAGATTTCTTTTTAAATGGACATTGAAGTAAAAATAGCATATGCGATGGTTTCGAATCAATTCAGTTTTTAGAAATTAGAAAAATCGCATATTATGATGTCTTATATGTTTTATATTTTCTATTCTGTGATTGTAATTCCTGTTGAATGTTCATCTTAAATTATTGATGTGCCGTTCATTAAAAATTATTTGATTTAAATGAGGAAGGAAGCGTTCGTATTTTTTTCTTCATTCTTAAGTTACATAAATGGAGTCGAAGCAAATCAATTTTATAACTTAACACAATCAAACATCTATTGGATACTGATAGCAATAAACAAGTTTGAATTTTCATTTTTCACTTGCGGTGTTAGGTACAAAATAACGTGTCGTCGAATTCTTTCTATCTTACAGAAAATTGTTAATCATTGAAGTCCTTTTCTCCAATGTTTAAAAATTGCATAAATAATGTTGATTTATGTCAAATTTTGGAATAAAAATTTAAAAGTACATCTTACAAAGCAAACAGTTAGAAATTAATTATTTCACAGTATCTAATAAAAACGATTCATTATTTTATTTCTCGAGTTAATAAGATGATTTCAAATATTAGCATAATTTATAAGACTGTAAAAATTATTGCTTCTGTTTTTAAATTTAAGAATGTTTAAATGGCGCATGTAAATTAAGATGTAATTCGTCGTATATTTTATAATCATCGAGTTGTATTGATTAATGTGCTGCGTACCGGCGCGGCGCAAAAGTTGCGAGTTAATTACTGAGCCATGAGTTATCGTAGTCTTTACTCACGGTTTGCGCGAATTATGACTGCGTAGGCGTGTTCTGTCGTTACCATTATACTGTAGTCATTAATCACGTGTTGCTATTTGATCGGTTAAATTTTATTCGTCGCGACGTTGCTGTCAGATTGTGTTTTAAGATTGTTTCTCTAATCAATTTTACTGAGTCTATTGTGTGTTAACGCGATTATTTATAACTCGCACGATCGTTGTACCATGATTGATTAGCAAAATCGAAGTATAAGCGTTTTAAATTCGTGTCGCAATGGACCGGAAATTACTGAAAACAAGAGCGAAATTCACAGATGTAACAATACATAAAAATGCAAATAAACTTTGTGCGTATATGTATAATCCATAACTCACAGTATTTCCTATTTATTTAGTATTACCTAAATCAATATTAGCAGTAGAACTCAATAGTTAACCTTCGCAAGGTAATGTGGGGTCTCAAAGACCCCAGCTTCAGATTTTCGAAAAGAATTTTTATATGAATAAAGTTAAATCTGTTTGTTTACTTTTTATCCTGTGTTATTCTTTATCCCAAATTTATTAAAAACCAGGCTATTTATGAAATTCATTTGTCGGGGTCTAAGAAACCCCACCTTACTATCCAAGTAGCACACAATTTATGTCGCTTTGTATGTTGTCTGAACGTCTTATGTCCCAAAAAGACATCTTTCATACACCTGAAAGACGTTTTTTTGGAGACGTCGTTTTTACGGTTGAAGAAAGACGCCTTGTAATCGTCTAATTTCAGCCGTAAAAACGACGTCTCCGTAAATGCGTCTTTCAGAGGCATAAGAGACGCCTCTTTAGAGACATGGTTTTTTACGGCTGAAATGAGATGGCTAAAAGGCATCTAGCTACAGCCGTGAAATCGACATCTCCGAAAATACGTCTAAAGACGTCTTTTCCAAGACTGAACAACTTTAATTTTTTTGGAGATGTTAGGACAAAGATCAGTTTGTTGTGCAATGATTAAAATACTGGTTCTTCAGTTTCCTATTTCTTGGAATTTTAATGAAATTATTTTTCAAAATATCATTTATTATTAACAATGGATGATTACATAGGTACATTATATTAGGTATGGTACAATCGTGTATACAAGTATTACACTGGTACATATATTTATTTATAATTTATGTTATAATGTACCGATGTGTGTCGTCTACGAGCGCTGCCCTCATAGGGCATACAGCGGAAATAGCGTCGCGCGACTTGAGCGAATTGATTTCTTGCGCGTGGGATCCAATGGGATCTCTATGTGTACGCATCGTGTCGAATATTCAAGCCGTATTAAATATATATATATATATATATATATATATATTGTCACATCTCTTTCTTAATTTTTCGCGAGAAGTACGAGCAAACCTGAAGCGACACCGGGTATTTACAGACAGGAAGCCGGGCCACGCTCGGCCGCACGACACGTGGTCCACCCGGGACAAAAGACATTCACAGACTCTGGATTTCGCCGAACAGTTTGAAAATTCGGGCGCCAGACACACTAGTGTATCACGCAAAAGAATCCGATATTGTAAGCAAGTCGAAATAATCGAATCCCGAGTCTGCGACATGCGACACATGCCCTGAATAGTTCTCGAACGGGTGCAGGGTTCTACGACGGGAGGACACGAGGCATTCCCCGCGGCGGGAAGGTTTCTCACAAGAAATGAACAGGTTATCGGCTAAGAATTCGTTTATTGTACTGGCGACAGTATTGAGCTGACGACAGACTCGGCAGCAATTACAATATTAGCCGACGCGTCACATGAAATGTTGCAAAGGATGTTATTCGCACGCGCTTGTCCTCCCGTCGGCAATTTCCCGACCGAATTCCGATAACATACGCGATCTTGACACTACTTGCTTCGTCCAAACCGAATTTGCGAACACGAATCGCGCACGCAACTGCGTCACACCATGGAACGAACTGAGACTGATTAGAATCAACGACGGCGCCGTTCCTTTACCGAATCCGCGACTTCACGTTTATACTGGCGTCGTACAACCGCCACGAGGCGGCCACGCGGCCCTCGCTGTCCGACCGGATTCAGATCACCAAAACGATATCCCGCAAATGCTCAAAGGATTCGCGATCTCTTCAATGAGATCTCTCACAAATAACGGCAGCCGGGAACGTCGGTGATTCGCGACGCGAATGCCGAACCCTTCGACGCGCTACCCGAGCCAACACGAGAAATCACTCTTGAGATTGTAACCAAAAAGAAAGCCTGATCGGCGCTTACCACGGGCAACAAGTGCTACGGCTGTACGGCTGTGCAGCAAAATCTGTTGTCCCTCACAACGGCAGCAGTCGCAAATACGAAATATTACACAGTGGTTCAGAAGTCTATTCTCAACGAGATACTACGAAGCAGTGATCCTACTCGTGGTGGCCCGGGAACGCAGAAGCAGAGCGTCCCCTGCTTTCTTCTCCGTTTTCCCCCGCGCAACGCTTCGGCCTATCGCTAATTAGGATTTCGCATGAACGGATCCTACGCGACCGCGATTGGCTTCCTGCATCTAGCGACGTCTTCGGCAGCGATGTTCGGTGATCGGCCGCTTCCCGATGAGATGATCGACTCAGGCCAATCCGGTTGCGGTACTGGCTTCTTCCCGGACGAGGCGACGACAGGGTAGAGTTGGTGATCGCCTCTATACCGCATGCCCTCATCCGCGCCTCCAGGTTGGTTGTCCTGGGCCTTTTCGATCCCTCGATGTCTCGGTACGGGAACATGCCGTCGCCATGCCTCGAGATGTTTCTTCTGGAGGCCTTGTTGCATTTGCGGCGGGAAAAGAGTTCCGGGCCCCCCTCGGGCCCCGGTTACGATCCTGCAATACTGCGTCGCGCAATTTGGCGCGACGTTCAAAATATTAGAAATCGCTCTTTGGGACTCGCACGTGCCACGGGAGAGCGCTCGCAGCGGCCCTAATCGCTTTAGCTTCTGCCAGAGGGTGACCCGATCTTCCGCCAGTTGGTTCAGAGGGACGTAGGCAATATTGCCACGTCACAATATATATGTGTATATATACAGGGTGTCCCAAAACGATAGCGTTAGCCGGAAACGGGAGGTTCCTTGGGTCATTTGAAGCGACATTTTCCAAAGCAAAAATGGCGTCCGCGGCTTTGTTTAGGTGTTATTAACGAAAAACACGGATCAATCAAAGCGCGAGCTAGACGCCCGCTGCCTGGCGAGCCGGCAGGTGAGCGTTGGCGGTACGCCACAATATCGCAACAAACAAGAGTTTCTCGAGTATCTCCGATTTCGATGAGCTTTGGATATGTTGTCAAGACCATGATTCTGAACAACATTTCCCTTTAGACTTTTTGCCTATCGGCTTTAGTTTACAAGATATGTAATCGCGAGAAACTTTACTTGTCAATTCATATGGGTGTTCATGATAGCGGACACGGCATGCTAATGTCTCCGAAAGTAAAGCCGGCAACTTTACCCGAACGAGAGAAGAAGCAGAAACAGATTGCATTAAAAACTTACTTATTCAGCCGTAAATCCATTTGCTACTTCGAAATGTGTGTCACGAATCGATAAATAAATCGTATGTTTATCTCATAAAGATGCCTTGAAATTTTTGCACCCTCACGATCACTGTTCACAGTTGTCAACACATAGTTATGCACTAATAACAATTGCCATATCCCTTGTAATGCTGCACAAATCACAACAATCAGCTAATTCGATCACTAGACTGCGGATTTCCTGCATTTGTAGCAAAAATGAGTATGTGCATTTTAAGACAGTAGAGAGATTAAAATAATTTAAAAACACACAACAATGTATTATTTTCAACTTGTCAAAATGATTACAGTAAGAATCAAATATCTGTCTGGCTCCTGTCCCTTGTAATAGCAGCAGTCAACTTTCATTTTGAATAAAGATCCGCAGTCTAGTGATTAGTTTAAATATCACTATCAAAAACACACCTAATAGCAACCGTAAGCTTTGAATTGACAAGTCTTTGGAGATGGTTTCTCTACCGCGGCTCGAACGATACTGATTTTCCGCAAGATTTTTCTGAAGAATTTAGGAAGGGCATTATGCATGTCGAAATTCGAAATGCACGCTGTAACACGTTTATGAAAACGACGGGTTAGACGAAAAACAGGATATGAGAAGGACCGCTAGAATTTATGACAATCACATGTTTCCTGCAGATTGGTACGCGAGTCGGTGGGTAACCGTTCGAAAACGTCATCCGTCCTTTTACTCAGCTAGAGCTAAAAATGCCAGGTCGGCGTAGCATCCCTTTTGTCCTGTACCTCCCTTAAGAAACTTTCTAAAAGAAGGACAGGCGACGTTTTCGAACGGTTACCCACCGACTCTGCATACCAATCTGCAGGAAACATGTGATTGTCATAAATTCTAGCGGTCCTTCTCGTGTCCTGTTTTTCGTCTAACCGTCCCGTCGTTTTCGTAAACGTGCTACAGCGTGCATTTCGAATTTCGACACGCATAATGCTCTTCCTAAATTCTTCGGAACGCTTTATAATTTCCACCAAGGTGAGATGAAGGTCAACTTTCTTTTTTTAAATGGAATGATACGTTTTTTTATCCACCATCAAATAGTGCGTTTCAAGACGAATTCAACGACCTATGACTAAAGATCATTCAAGGTCAAACTTGCAGGGAAATGCAGAAAAGATGTGATCGCTTTATTTGTACTTTACTTCGTGTCTTCGAACTTTCACACCGAAAGAAAGTTGACCTTCATCTCATCTTGGTGTGTCCACCGAGAAAAATAAAAGTTCCACCACATGATGTCCCCCTCGGTATTGAACAACTTTCATCTGAAACATTCTTGCGTATTATAATTTCCGTAACGCTTTATAATTTCCACCCTGTATACATATATATATCTTTCTATTATATAAAATAGTTTTGTGGTTTCTGTCGCCCTAAAACGCCGAGCGGGTTGCCTTCTGAAGGGGACCGTAAATTGAGAAGCGGGTTGCCTTCTGAAGGGGAACCGAAAATTGAGAATCAGGTTGCCTTCTGAAGGGGAACCGAAAATTGAGAAACGGTTTGCCTTCTGAAGCGGAACCGAAAATTGAGAAGCGGGTTGCCTTCTGAAGGGGAACCGAAAATTGACAGTGTGTATTTTTCAGAGAGAGAGCGGGAGAGAGAGAGCGGGGGAGAGAGAGAGCGGGGGAGAGAGAGAGCGGGAGAGAGAGAGAGAGAGCGGAAGAGAGAGAGAGCGGGAGAGAGAGAGCGGGAGAGAGAGAGCGGGAGAGAGAGAGAGAGCGGGAGAAAGGGAGAGAGGGAAAGAGTGAGAGAGAGAGCGGGAGAGAGAGAGAGTGTGGCGCCGCGGGGGTTGGCGAGCGAAGCGAGCATGGGGCGGTGCCCCCTAGTATATATATATATATTATACTGTAACGGGTCTGGTTCGCCGTTCGTTCGTGTATATAGCTCGACGTGCCGGGGTTCGATCGGGCGGCGAAAAGGAATCGGTCAGTGCGGGAGGACGTGGTGCGTCGGGAGAAATAAAGAGACAAGGTAGATATTTAAACAAAAGTCCTCGCTGTACGGACTTCGCGGTACGATAGTGTTTCGCGGATGCGGCGACGCGGCTACTCTCGATATGGGCTACGGTATTATCCTGCTGTCTCGGCGGAGAGCACAGCGTAGCGGAGGGTAGTTCAGGGTCCGCGGTCACGGTGGAGGGTGCGGTGTATAGGGTCGGCCAGGTGCTTTATGCGGACGGTACGGTGAACGTGGAGAGTGAGTGGGGCTCGTTCGTCTCGGCGAAGGATGTGGTGCGGCGGGGGAGGTTCGTTGTCTCAACGAAGGATCTGGTCTAGCGGAGAGTATTCGGAGTTTCTCGTCGTCTCGACGAAGGATACGGTGCGGCGGCGGAGGTTCGTCGTCTCGACGAAGGATCCGGTTCGGTGGGGAGTATTCGGAGTTTTCGTCGTCTCGATGAAGGATACGGTGCGGCGGCGGAGGTTCGTCGTCTCGACGAAGGATCTGGTTCGGTTCGGAGTTCTCGTTGTCTCAACGAAGGGTGCGGTACGGCGGTGGAGATTCGTCGTCTCGACGAAGGATGTGGTGCGGCGGCGGAGGCTCGTCGTCTCGACGAAGGACCTGGTTCGGTTCGGAGTTTTCGTTGTCTCAACGAAGGGTGCGGTACGGCGGTGGGGATTCGTCGTCTCGACGAAGGATGCGGTGCGGCGGCGGAGGCTCGTCTTCTCGACGAGGGATCTGGTTCGGTGGAGGGTATTCGGAGTTTTTCGTCGTCTCGACGAAGGGGACGGTGCGGCGACGGAGGCTCGTCGTCTCGACGAAGGATCTGGTTTTGGTTCGGAGTTTTCGTTGTCTCAACGAAGGATTCGGTGCGGCGGGGAAGATTCGTCGTCTCGACGAAGGATCTCGGTACCTACGTCTCGTAGCTGCTGGTTTGCTGTCACGGCAAGCGGAATGCTGGTGGTATGTCACTGTCACGGTGCGTTGGTTCTTCAGCGGGTTGTCGTTGTCTCAACGATCCGGATGAGAATGATTTGATCGGATTTTCTAGGTCTTATATATGTTTAGTTTGGTGGTGCGGGGAGGTGTGCGGTGTGTTAAGGGTAGTTTTTGTACACCTTGTTCCCGCCGAAATATTGTTATCATCGTGCGGGCGGTGTGCACTGTTTTCCTGTCAAAGTGACATTTCTCCGGCGCGGTACCGTTACGCGGCGGTAACCGTTACGTGGCGCGTTCGGTGTACTTCGGTAGTTGTCGGTGGGGCTCGGTGCTCTGTATCTTAGTAACAGCCCTGCTCGGTGCAGGTCTGTTACAATATATATATATATAAAATCTTCTGAGATTTTCTCAATAAAAAAAAATATACAGGGTGGGGCACTATAAACAGGTCACCTGAATAACTCGCTTGCTTTTGAAGATAGAAGAAAATGCATCAGACCAAACTTACTTGATATCGAGGCGCTCGTAATCTGACGTCATTAATTTTTTTATAGGTGGAGATGTCAAGGAGATATGAAGGTCACTCTGTTTTTTTAAATGGAACGGTATGATCTTTTATTTACATTCTGATAGTGTGTTTCAAGACGAATACAATGACCTATTATGAAGGTCATTCAAGGTCAACTTGCTTCATAAGCAAGCGAGTTATTCAGGTGACCTGTTTATAGTGCCCTACCCTGTATATATATATATTTTTTTTTTATTGAGAAAATCTCAGAAGAGATTTATTACAACGTTAGGTGTAAAAAGTGGAGTATACAGAACAAGAATCTTCTACAAAAACTAAACATAAGGGTGTACGAGTGGTGTCTGAGACACCATAGTGAGCAGACGTGTTTCGTGTCGCGCTCTCAAAGTAAACAATCATTCGACTACGAGTTACTATGAGTGTATACAATAGAGTGAAATAGTTTCTTAAATGGTTTTATTGACTCCTAAGATTCGGACTGCAATTGCAGTCTCGAAAAATTATACCAAGTTGGTATTATGGCTTCTGACAACAGGGGTCATAACAACATAGAAAACCAAAGTACAATGCAACCATCCGTAATGCAAACCTACGCTAGAGTAACAGCACACAATACTCGACCAAAAAAAGATTAGGCCATATCAATCGAAGGAATTACTAACGATGACTATATAGATGGTTTGGAAAATATTATGGACGTAGAAAACATCATGTTTATATCAAAAATCTCAGGAGGTAGAGTTTTCTATCCAGCAAATCTTTAGTAGAAAATCTAACAAATAAGTCAGTGCAAGTAAAGGACCATTTATTAACAATTAGACTTCTAATGGAAAAAAATAAGACAGTTGTCATCTCCAATGTAAGTCCGATCATACTACACGAATTATTAGTCGACTTGATAAAAAGTAAAGTAAACTAAAATTAGATTGGTTTCCCAAATGAATTACGTTAGAGCAGGGCTGAACAAACCTGGGCGCTCTCATATTCTTTCATTTCGTCGCCAAGTATATATCAAAGAAGAAGACGAGCACCTTCTTTCTGACACATTACAAATAACCTACGACAACACAACATACTGGATTTACTTGAGCACGGATTCAACGTGCTGCTTCATATGTAAACGAACGAATGTAAAAGAACGGGCACGTGGCAAAGTCATGCCCGAAACAAATTCAGGAAAGGCCTACGACTATCGAATTGACGCATACTGTCAACGAAGATAGTATTGACAACGCACCGGGTGTTCTCTCAAATACACACGACATAATTAACGAGAAAAAAGGTATTAAAAGATCTGTTCCATCATCCGCGTCATCGGAGGGCTCTCATGAAGACCTGTACTCCAAGTTAAACGAATGTACAGTTCAACCTTTTGACGAAAGAAGCTCATCCCCTCCTTTACCAACGACGAAGAACGACAAATTCAAAAAACCGATCACCAAAAAAAAGAAACTTACTGGCGGAGATACCTCAGAAAACTGTACCAAGGATATAGATGAAATTCTTACGCCAATTAAAGACATCTTGGAGCACTCTCCTGATCTTTATGTTTTGGACTACACTCAATTTAAAATGTTTCTGGAAATGTCTCGAGGACAACACAATTCATTAGAAGTTGCTTTGGAATTCACCAAAGACATAGATGGTTTAATCGAAATGATCGACATAGTTCATAAACATATCGAGGATCGAAGTCTAAAATCAAGATGCACGAGAATTAAAAAGAAAATCCTGATTCAAAATGTGTCTGACTCTGAAAACGACTCTGAACAATCTCGATTATCTGATAAATTATAAGATTTAAAATATCACCTTTAATAAAAGAACATTCTATCAATCCGATCATGATCACCTATCATCATAAGGATTTTAAGAAGCATCTTAAGAAGAAAAGAAGAACTTCCCAACATTCTCATCAATCTGGACATCTTGATATGTGTAGAATCCTGGCTCTCAGAAGAATCACGAACGGATAAAAACTTTCACTTCGCTGGTTTCAAGACCTTCAGGAAAGATCGTCTGCACTCCAGAGGGGGTGGTATTCTTATTCTAATACGTAACAACTTAGCTTACTTTGAATTTCAAAATCTAAAGTGTCCTGATCAATCTATTGAACTAGCTGGCATAAAAATTACTAATATAAACCCAGCAATAGATATATTCGTATGTTATAGAGCTCCCCATTCAACACTCTCACAATCTCAGTGGGACGAAATATTCACATAGGTAGATAAAAGCCAACATGCAATATTGATGGGCGACTTCAACGCTCACCATACAAGTTGGAATTGCAAAAACAATGATACTAATGGCGAAAGGCTTTTTAATAGTTATAACAAATCTGATTTATTTCTTCATAATTCAAAATCTATTACCTATGTTCAATTTAATAACGATATAAGGTCCAATTTAGATCTTATATTCTCTTCAGCAAACATAGCTCATAATATCAATGTAGAAGTAAACGACGAAACTTGGGGCTCTGATCATTATCCCTTATTTATAACAGTATCGACTAAAAAAAGTATATATCACAAGAAATCCTTTAGATTAAAATCATTAAGAACAAACTGGGATGAAGTATCTACCAACCTAGAAAAAAATTACGATCAATTTTTGACAACAGAGTACGATCCTTTAACCGCAAATGAAAAATATAATATTTTTACCAATATACTAACAAATGCTGTAATAGCAAACACTCCAAAAAAAAGAATTGTTAATGACAAAGTCCATCGAAATCCGGTACCATGGTGGGATTTGGAATGCGACAAGGTCAAAAGGCTCAGAAAAGCGGCTTTCAAAAAATGGCAATATAAAAAATTTTCGGCTCTGGCTAGAAAAACTTTTAAAATAAAGAAGAAAGACAATTTTAGAGACTTTGCAAAGAACATCAATTTCCACACCAGCAAAAAATATGTTTGGAACCGCAGCAAAATCTTAAAGAACAAATGGATCAAAGTAACACCTTGTCACACTCCTGAGAATCACCAGTCTGAAATCAAAATTAGAGAAGCTCTAGATAAAATTAGTTCATCATGGATCTCTGATGATCCAGATAGATTGCCTACTTGCAAGGACAACGAATTTCTCAACTCACTCTTTGACTTTGCCGAGTTTAACATTGCTCTCAAAAAAAGGAACACTTGTTCAGCTCCAGGCACAGACGGTTTAGATTACGAAATCCTTCAAAAACTACCAATCAAATACAAATTAATTCTTCTAGATATATACAATGAAATGTTTACTACAGGCAGCTTTCTTCCAGCACAATGGAAAGGATCATATATCCATTTTATAGGAAAATCCGACGGCAAAAATGTAAGACCTATATCTTTGACATCCTGCCTATGCAAGCTTTTTGAATCAATGGCAAAACATAGATTGGATTGGTGGATTGAGCGAAATAACATTCTTCCTAAATCTCAAACGGGTTTTCGCCAAGGACAATCCACCATAGACAATTTGACTAACATTATCCTAAGCATTGAAGAATCCGTTAATAATAAAAAGAACCTTTTAGCTACATTTTTAGCTAACATTTTTAGCTAGCTTAACATTGCAGCGCATTCGATAACGTCAATATAAACATTCTTTTGCAAAAATTGGCAAGTATTGGTTGTCCAATTAATATGATTAAATTTATTAAATTCATAACTTTTGAAAGGATAGTATATACAGATCTCTCACAGGCGATCAGGCTAGAAAAATGTTTAAGGGTGTTCCTCAAGGCCGAGTCCTTAGCCCGCTTTTATACAATATATACATTTCCAACATTGCTGATAATTTACCTAAGAGCGTCATAGTTTCTCAATTTGCAGATGATATTGCAATGTATTGCAACAGATACACAGTCAGCAACAGTAAAAGATTACTAGAAAAAGCGATCTCGCAAATCGATATCAACTTACGTAACTTAGGATTAGAACTCTCTCCTCATAAAACCGTTTTTATGCCGTATTTATTTCAACAGACTCAATGTCCAGCCAGGACAAACAGAAATAAAAATCAAGAATACTACAATTAAATCAAGCGAGTTTGTGCGCTTCTTGGGTATAATATACGACTACAAAGTGTCATTTAAAAATCAAATTGATCATATACAAAAGAAATGCACAAGAGTTATGAACTGTAGAGTGGAAGGGTTTTCTCAGGAGAGATCAAACGTGTAATGACGAGAAAGCTTTATTCGACTTTTCCGTTCCAAGTGTGAACGTTAACTGCTGTTTCAAAACGGAATACATATTCTACGAAGGCCTGGTTGTCCCCGTTTGGCCTTAGCGCGCGAGTCGTCGTTGGCGACGAAACATAGAGCGACGACCGCGTGCCATAACACTGCTCGAGGAACGACACCTCGTCCTCGCGCAACAGACACACACACGTGGACACACAACTGCGCAAGGTGTTTCTTTTACAGAACATAATCAAATTTCTTCGAGGCAAGTGGTGGGGATCAGATTCAGAAACCTTAATTATACTTTACAAAAGTTCTGTTCGATCAATATTGGACTTTGGCTGCTTTGTATATTTTCTCACCCATCTAAATCAAATAGAAAAGCTAGAGAAAATTCAATTCGCGGCAATAAGACTCGCTCTTGGTTATAGAATCAGCACACCTACCAATATTCTGCTATCGGAATCCAAACTACTGTGACGGATAGAGAACAGTTTCCAACGGAATTCTTCACAGGAATCTGTTCAGGATCGTCTCTGGAAGGAAGCGCCCTAGATAAGCGCCCTAAGAAGCGCCTCTTGCATCATAAATAATTTCATATCATAGTTGACCCCTTTTAACGAAGACAAGTTCGGGCCCGCTTTAATTGGAAGACAAAAAACGAGAGTCTGGCCCTAAGTGATATGGATAATGAACAACGTGTTCCATTCATTTTAGGGGTATATAAACTTGCATTTTTACTCTCGGGGGTTAGTATTTTCGTAGACTCGAACCGTGTCACGTCGTGCTGTATTTCGGAAAGTCAATTCCAGTGAGATCGGGCTAAAATTCCCCTTCGTATCAAATATAACCGTATAGATTCCGCTAGTCCGGTATTAAATCTATTAGGCTTTTCTAAAGTTGTTTTCGAGACCCCCGCATTGCCAGTGCGTCACAACCGAGCACTTCTAGTTAGGTAATAACTGTTTACGCTAAATTTTATCCATTTCATTCGCGACATTTACACACATGTAAACCATTCTTTTATTTTGAATATATTGGT